>VWZX01009211.1:0-16694 GCA_013399015.1 Galbula dea | reverse complement strand
CTAGTCACAAGGGAGAAGAGGCCAACACCCGCCTCCCTAGAATGGCCTTTCAAGTAGCTGAAGAGAGCGATAAGGTCTCCCCTCAGCCTCCTCTTCTCCAGGCTAAACAACCCCAGCTCCCTAAGCCTCTCCTCATAAGGCCTGTTTTCCAGACCCCTGATTAGCTTAGTTGCCCTTCTCTGCACCCTCTCTAGTAGCTCAATGTCCTTCCTATATTGCGGTGCCCAAAACTGCACACAGTACCCAAGGTGTGGCCTTACCAGTGCCGAGTACAGTGGCAAGATCACCTCCCTTCTCCTGCCAGTCACACTATTCCTGATGCAAGCCAGGATGCCATTGGCCTTCTTAGCCACCTGGGCACACTGCTGACTCATGTTCAGCCGGCTGTCAATCAGCACCCCCAGGTCCTTCTGTGCTGGGAAGCTCTCCAGCCACTCTTTCCCGAGCCTGTAGCACTGCTGGGGGTTGTTAACGACCAAAATGCAGGACTCTAAGGAGATGTACACATCAAGGCAGTGCATGATGCAAAGTGTTTCCTTGCAAATATGTGAAGTTTGGAAGCAATGAAAATAGTAAGCTGTTAAGATGAACAAGGTGATGGTTGAATTCAATGAAAAAGTTTGGGAACTCTCAAACAGAGAAGTATCAGAAGATGCAATGAGTGTCTCTTACATGCTATCTTCCAATTGCTCTGAATTTACTTGGGATATTTCAGTGAAAGAGGGCCTTCTGAAGTGAGTTTAGTGCCCTGGTATTTTTGCAGAAGTGCGGGAGGACTGTTATAAAAGTGAAAGTTTTTCTCAGCATGCCTCCAAAGACACCCTTGTAAGAGCTGTTTCTGACTAGTAGAAAGCCATCAAAGAAGGGAGATATTTGCTGTATTTTGTGTGCTTTGTGTGAAGCTAGTTCAGGGAACAGTAGAAGTAATTGCTTGGCCTGAGGCTAGCTTGATAGCATGCCCTGGATTCCTACAGAAGAAATAGCAAATCTTTGTGGGGTCTGGGTTCTCCTCTGTGCTGACTTTGAGAACTCCACAAAAACTAACATTAGACATGGCAATCTACAATGAGGCAGTGAAACTGTGAAACAGTTGTCACAACAGAATATCTCTTAATGCACTTAAAACCAGACTTGGTTGCCTATCATGAGAGTGTCACTGAACCGGCTGGTAAAGAACTGCATATTTTAACAGTTACTTGTTCCTCTGATTACTATTTCTTGTCTACAAAGTAGGCAAAAAGGACTTAAGTGGGCTTAAAGTGTGTGACTTTAGCTCTGTGGTATGGCAAAACAGAGAATCACAGAATGTTAGAGTTTGGAATGGACCTGGAAAGACCTGTAGTTCAACCCCCCTGCCAGAGCATGACAGTTAAACTTCTGTGATGAACTTTCACCTGTTGTTGCAACAAATGTTGATGCATTTAATATTTTCTTGCTTTTATAGGTATTTGCATATTTTCCAGTGAGGAGACCTTGTGTTTTCCCTAAAATGTGAATTACAGTATCACAGTATCTACTGAGCTGGAAGGGACCCACTAGGATCATTGAGTCCAGCTCCTTAATTTAAGCAGGACACCCCAAGAGTCACACCATGTGCCTGAGAGCATTGTCCAAATGTTTCTTAAACTCTGTCAGGCTGAGACTGCTTCCCTGGGGAGGCTGTTCCAGATTCCAACCACCCTCTGAGTGAAGAACCTTTTCCTAATCTCTAGGTATCCTGAGAGTTAGTGGGTTTCCAGCTATTACAATATAATCATACACCTTAAGTATTTAACTATAAATTTGGAAAATCTTCATGAACAATCTCAAAGGAATGCTTGCAATGCACTCATAGTAAATTGGCTCATTTTCTTACAATTTAGTTGAAGTGCTGATATGAGAACAGTTGTAATGTGGAAAGTATATAATCCATGAAGATGCATTGTCTAGGAGGAATTGTCACTTTAAATCTTGAAGACATATGAGGTGAGTTAATGCTCACTGTTGTTACTTAGTGATCATTTTTGTACTGTGATTCTATCTTTAGAGATAATGAGTTTGAAAAACTTACAGTACCCTTAAAAAGACTGAAGTAAATAAGTTAGATGTTGTATGACCTTGTAGCTTTTCGAAAGGATTATTGTGGGTGAAGAGAGTCAACAAGAGGTTCATAGTAAGGTTTGTTTCTTTCAGGTGATAAAAGCTGTCTAGAAATATTTTCACTTGAGATCTTCTCTGAAAAATAAAGCCAGTGGTTCTTGGCGGCAAATCCTGAAGCAACTACCTTGATGCCATTCTGTGGAGACACAATCACCCCTTGGCTGTACTATTTTTAACAAAAACAACTGGACTTAAATTTAACTTCTAGATATAGTGCATTTCAGGAATGTCTGAGAAATATTTTGCTGATTTTTTTGGTTTTTTTATTGTTGTTGATTTGTTTTAATTTGGTATTTTTGGTGTTGATTTTTTTTTTGTAGAATGTGAAAAGTCGAGGAGACATCAGATGTAAGAAAAATCTAAGGCTTTTGAACACTGTTGCCTAGTAGACTTGAACATGGAGACACAGCTTGACCCCATGAAGGATGACTTGCCCTTAATGGCCAACACTAGCTACATGCTTGTGAAGCACTACATATTGGACTTGGATGTGGACTTTGAAAGCAAAGTTATTGGAGGCAGCATAGTTTTATTCTTTGAGACTGGTAGCCAGTACAGGAAAACCAGCAGTAGTGGCAATGACAATTGCCAGTCGCAGTTTGATGAAATCTGTAAAATAAGGACATCTGAACCCTGCCATGTTCCTCTGAAAAATGTGAGTGCTTGTTCATCCAAAATGAAATGTAATGATTTTGCTGCCTGTGGTAAAGGTGAAGAAGATACTTCTGATAGAAACGGTAACCATAGCAATGAGGAACAGACTTCTGGGATTTCTAGTTTGGAGGACTGCTGTGACATAGAAAATCTTGGGAACATGGATTTTTTGCTCATATTGGACTGCTGTGATTTATCTGTGCTAAAGGTCGAGGAGGTAGATGTTGCTGCTGTGTCAGGCATTGAAAAATTCACAAGGTTTGCCAAGCTCACTAATGTTTCAAAGGAACTGGAAAATCTCAGGAATCAGATTGTACATGAACTTGTAACTTTACCTACAAATCGCTGGGAGGAACAGCTACATTATTTCGCCTGCTGCAGCAGGGCACCTAGCTGTGGAGAGCTTCTGTTTACCACCAGCACTTGGAGCTTGGCGATAAGGAAACCAGGAGTTCAGTCTCCAGCAGACTTTCCTCATGCAATAAGAATATGGTACAAAACCAAACCAGAGGGAAGATCTGTTACGTGGACTACAGACCAGAGTGGCAGGTATGTAGCTACTAGTTGAATGCTTTGCCCACATTAATTTCAAACATAGGTGCAAGAATGTAGAATTGTGTAATGCTGAACAACTGTGAGATGATGAGCATTCTCTTCCATTGTTTTCATTTCATCCTTGGTTTGGCTCCTGTTGCTGTCCTGCAGAGAAGAACAGACAAGCTCTCTGCTCAAGAAACCCCAATGCACTTGCAGACCTCAGGCCTGTCCAAGTGATTGCATTTGCTCATTCTGAGTGGGAGTAAATAATTGTTATGCATTGGAATAGTGTGTTCGGGGAATGTGAAATTATCACTTATGGGAAGAGCAAGTATCCATGACAAGTTATTTTCACTTAATTCTTCATGTTCATTTTCCTTCCTGGGTTACACAACAGATCATACAGTATAAAGATCAGAATATATAATGGAACTGCTTCACAACTAGTCTTTTTATCAATATTGTAATAAGTTTAGCGATCCAGTCTTTTCCTGTTCATTCTCTCATAATCAACTTTTAAAATCTCCCCTATCTATGCTGTAAAGTACATTGATGATAACAAATGAGCTGCAAACAGAAACTGCAGTAACTTGCATTTTATCCAGTGTATGTAGAAGTACACAGTGCTGCACAGAATTCTTTTACGATAAGCTCCTTAGATGAGGGAAATTACATTCCACTCTTGGCTTCCACAACTGTAGTTGTTTTACTGTAGTGTTCAGAGCTAGATTTTAATAGCTGTTAGTTCTTTATGACACCTAAAAAACAGGAACAAAATTGGAAGATGAGGAAGAAATTTGGTTTAATTGAATACCTGCTTTTTATTCCCACATGAGAGATACATGTTTACCTCTCATTTCAGTTATGCTTATAGAAAGTAAGTCCTCTCATTGGCATCCAAGTTAGGGAGGAAAAGGCCTTCTGATTGTACAACTGGTGGTTGGGCAATTCTGTGGCTAAGCCATGAACAATATCAAGTCCAGACATGTCTCATTCATGTTCATTAGCTCTTCCTATTCCAAATCCCTTCCTCGCTCTCCTAGAGTTATTTTTGGTATGAGTTTAGGAAATTTAGCTCAATGTAGAATCTTTAGTTATGGAAATTCTGAATTTTTACTGCATGCAAAAGTAGGGCAATGGCCTGTGATCACTCAGGTCTGTGTCTACTTGCCCCTTAATAAAGTCTTTGAGACAGACATTAACAACACTCAACTGGCATAGGACTCCTTTGTGTGTTGTGTGTGTGTTCTAAGCATTTGAATGTTACCTTTAAGCATCGAAATAACTAGTCTTTTAGGTTTTTCTCCTTTTCCTTTTTGCTGCAAAGTCTTTTTCTTACTTTAGAGACATTTCATGGCAATTGTACACAAACCTGTGGAATTTTATGGATCAGTAATGAAGCAAGAAAAGATGGCTTGATATAGGCCAGGCAGTCTAATGGTAGCAAATAGTCTCAAAGCTCTTCTATAGGGTACTCCAGAAGGTAATGCCTGTCAGAAAATAAGTTTCATATTGCAGTCATTAGAATCTTTCTTGCCACATCTTAAAAATCAAATTCTGTATATGATGAACCCATACATATAATAGTAAAGCTCATTGTACAAAATACTGTCATAGTTTTCCTTCCCTCTCTTAAAACAAACTCCATTTATAGTCTATGGGAGAAGTACTATTACATTCTATTCTCATAGGGAAATTCTTTAAATTGTTCCAGATTATGTGCATACTGCTTCTTTTATGCAGACATCAAATCCTTTCCCAGGGAAATCATCTATGCTTCTAACCCTGAAGAAAAGTGAATAACAAAGTACAAACATAGCGGGGCCGCTGTCAGTATGTTTCCTCTAAGGTAACACTAGTACAGTGTTTTGAAATATACCCTGTGTACTATTTTATAAAGATTTCCATTTATTTTTTTAGAACAATGATGTAATATAACACAGAAAAAATAGGTTAAAACAAAGCTTTGTGGGATTAGTTTTGGCAAAGTGAGCTATGCGTAAGCAAATCCACTGTTAGCACATCAGGGCATGCTTCTGTTTTCAGTAGAGGAACTGAATGCATGGGTTTCAGCATTTCCATTTTTAGGCTCCTGATACTAGAAAATACATTAATGACGTAGGAAGGTTTTTTTTAGCTTTCAAACATGTTCTTTAATAACATGCTTTTTGGGACCTTTCTGCAGAAGTACTAGAAAGGAGATAAAAGAGGGGAATAGAGTATAGGCGGGTATGCATGTACGTAATACATATTTGTATAAATATGCACACCTTTTTGTCTATCCAAAAGTTATAGTTAAAAGGACTATATCAGTTCTTAAAATTGAAATATAACTTTTAACAGGATCAGTAAGATAATTATTAAAATAGGGAAAAAAAGTGATTGTAGTGTTTAATATATTTGTCATGAACAAAGAGCACTTGTATTTCAAAGTTTTTAAACTGTTTGCTAGCACAGTAGAGCACTGGGGTTTCAAACTAAGGTAATTCTGCAATTTTAAAACAAAATTATACTTTTGTTTGAATTATTTTTACCAATATTATTGTTATAAAATTATTTAAGGTAAAAACATATTTTGGACACTATAATAACCACTTTGAGGAGGGAGTAGTGTGTATAAAACATCTTTCATTACTGGGAAGGAGAAACATTTTGCCTGCCTACCAAGATGTTTAAGCAGCTTGTCTAGCTAACTCATAGGAGCATGTAGCAGTTCTGAGTCAGCATGGCTAGCAGCAAGTTTCAAATTAAATTCTTTCTCATGATCATTACTAAGAGTCCTTACTCATTAAAATACTGGGATCCCACCTCTTTCTTGTTTAAGGAAAGGATTAAAGTTACTTGGGTTAAAATTGAAGAGGCAATTTTCCTAGCAGAACAACCTTGTGCATTCACCTATAATGGGAGATTTCTCCCTCCTTTTTTCTGCCCTCCTTATTGCCACTTCTAGTGCTGTCATAAGTTAGTTAATGCTTTTATTGATATTAATGAGCAGCTGGAGTGGTACTCATTTCCTCATTGTGGGATTAGGAATGAAAAGAGTATCTTTGATATGTACAACATCAGTGAAAGACATTCCATGACACTGAGACCTTTTACTACTGGGTCCTAATTCTGTAGATGCATGAGCATTATTACCTTGTCATACATGAATAGGTTACATGGATTGGTCAGGCACATGCATTTATGTTTCCATAACAGATATACAGAAAATGAGAAATTCTGGGAAGTAAAAAGGATGGGGAAATCATACTCCTAAATATGAGAATGCTATAGAAAACTGTATTTTTAGAAGCTTTTAAAAGATAATTGAGCAGTTTTAGGGAAATGTTATAGAAAGACTTAACCTTATAGTTTTCAAAAGTGGGAAATACTGGAAAATATGAAATGATCTTCTTAAAAAAATGGTCATGATATCCTAATACCTATTTGACCAAATCAAATGTCTTACCTTTTAAAAATATTTTATGTCTGGGTAGTTGATTATCTTTATGATATGTTATTAAATTATCAAGGTATTTTGAAAGAATTCAGGGAGTATTTTTGCCATTATGAAAGCTATGAAAGTGAATACAGCAAGCATAAATGTACATTTTGGTAGAAGTGCTATCGCTAGCATATGTTCTGGAATTAAATGCTTCTTTTCAGATGTAGTGTTCAGCTGTGTCACAGACATCACTGAACTGCATGGCTCCTCATTTGTTATAAATAATCTTGCATTTCCATAATGTGCAGCTGGAGCTTCTGAGGTAGGTGGTGATCAAGAGAATATCCAAAGAGGTGGTACCTAACGTAGCAATTAAACAGGTCTTGGTTTCCTGTTTAATTAAATTGACATTACTGATTATGCTGAAAGAGCAAGGAACTAATGGAAAAATTCTGCTTAACCTATTGGGATCTGTTTTGTGGGTCTGTGTCAGGCAGAATCTCGCTGGTAGAATTCCGTGTTGTTTTTTGTTTGCAGATAAAAAGGAGAGATTATACTTTTTTGAAACTGGTTGTTTCAAGCCTGTCTATCCTGAAGACATGTATGTTTTGAAATACAAATCATGTTGGAAGAGAGTCGTTGCAGTTATTCAGATGTATTTATGACAAGAACCATTTGTAAATTTGGGTACTTCTGAAGATAAGTTCTTAAAAAGTCATACTGTGCTTTGACACTGCAGTCAATAGAACTGTGTTGCGTACTGTGTTGCTTACAGTAAGGATTAAATAAAAACTGTATAAAAGTACACATCACAACATTGAAATTTGTCATTTTTACTCTTTTAGCATTTAGTTCTCAGTTGATATTCCCTTTGGAAAGAGATTGACATTTTCATAAATGTTCTAAACTTGAAATTTTTTATAAATATTCAGGGTAGTAGAAAGATACTAAGCATGTTTCTTGAATGTTTAGCCAAACCTTGAAATTAGAAGTGAATTCTTGAGCAGTGATTTCTAATTTCCAGGACATTTTAATTAACCACACATAGTAGACCATGTTTATGAACTGTCTGTATTATGGAAATACAACCCAGAAAAAATGTTCTGTGTAGATGAAACTGTGCTTGTAGTGTCAGTGACAACAATGATACTCACCAAAAATCAGGAAGTAGAGTTTAATAGATTTTGGTACATGTAATTTCCTGAAGTTTAGAACAGTTTGCAAGAATTATGAAATATTTTATTTTCAATCTAGAGACTACTGCAGAAGCAAAATGTCACCATTTTGTATGTGGAATGATTGATTTCCAAGCACAAGTCTTCAAAGTCTTGGTTTAGAATTGTTTAAGTCTGACATCTTTTACGTTCTACAGAGTTTAAATGACCATCTGAAGGTTGCAAAATTGTTCTTTGTGTCCTTAGTGATTGGTATTTAAGTGTGAAGAATTGCATTTGGCTACGGTGAGCTAGCAATTTGCAGTGGATATTGTCTGGGTATTGGCTACAAGTCTTTCCTTTATGATTTAGGCCATACTTAGAACATGTTTGCAGTAGGCAAACAGAAGAAGAGTATTATTTACAGTGATTCCCAGGCTGCATCACATTGTTTCTCCCTGCTTGGTCTGAAGTCTTTCTGATTACTGTTGATGTTGAGCATAATGCTTTGTGTTTGTATTATCTGTTTCCGAAGTGTATTACCAATATGGAGTCAACCACAGAGCTATTTTATACTAATGAGAAGAGGGAAAGAGAGAGCGCTAAAAAGGAATGAGGAGGAAGCTTACCAAAATGCACTTCTCTTTCTTGAGCTCTTTGAACCTGGATGCTGGTTCCCTCCACCACTGGTATGATGATATAGGTGTGTGTACTCCTGGGTGATAAGGAATTTTAGGGAGCTAATCTTAACTGAAGAAAGTGAGGGGGAAAGGGATGCCTTCTACCTCATAGGAGTTTTTCAAAATATGCTATTGAGGTTAGTTTGGGAGGTAGAGTTGTCCGTTCAACTAGTAATACAGGTTTGTGCCAGTGTAACCCTGTATCTGTAGCCTTTATGGAGTCAGGGGCATCCATTAAATTTTTGTAATATATTTGATATTTTCAAAGCTATTTTTTTCCAGAGCAGAAATTGGAAAAATGAGTCAGATTTTCCAAATTAGAAAATTTGTTTTGAAACAAATTTATTTTTCAGTAGCATAAGTTAGTGTTATTCTGTGCTTTTGGATTCTGGAGATGCAGGAAGAGAATAAAGAGCTTGCTTTATTTCATGGGCAAGGCTTGATAGAATAAGATGCTCCAGAATCCAGGCAAGTTACAGACTAAATCCTAAGTGGCTGCCACCAAATGGGGGGAATTGTCTCCTGTTATTTTGTGTAATTTTGTTCCCAGTGATGAATATTTGTAATTGACTAATTAATGAAGCAGTCTGAATTTTTTTGATTACTCACACCTGACACAGTGATTTCTAAGGAAGAGCAAGTGGTATCAGGAATAGAATGAAGAAGTAAAACATAAAAAAACAACAACATGTAGGCATATCTTGAGTAGGAAATGAACTGGTTTGATATTTCTGGAAATAAACATCGTGTCCCAGTCCTGTTAAAAAACCCCATGGAAGATTTGAGTGAAATCTCATGAGCAAAAGCTAAGACACAAAATGAGGTCAGACGCTGCTAACAATCAAACTTTACTGGCACAGTGGAGGGAAAGTTTGGAGACAAAGAGAAGAAAATTAAGTAGACAAGAGGACAGTAGAAATAGTCACCACCATTGGATCCATCCACATCTCACTGGTCCATCCTTCAGTGGTGGGTATGCACACAGCTTCTTGTCCAATGGGGGGATGCACACACATGGCTGCCTCTTCAATAGAGGGTGCACACACAGTGTTTTTCTACACCACTTTTATAGGTTAGAGCATCTCTAAGGTAACAATATGTCCCCTTCAGTTCAGTGCATTGGGCCTTGTCCACGTGCTGTCCACACAGCCTTTTTCACTTTCCCATTGGCTGTTGCTCGAGCTGTTGTACCCAGTCAGATCGCTCAGTGCACACAGCCTGGTGTTTTGGTAAACAAGTCCACCTAACCTTGAAGAATGTTTCGGTGCTTGTGGGGTTTCTATGGCAGTTGATGGTTCTGCCTCCACATCAGTAAGTTGTTTTCCTCCTTGCCGCTCCTGCTCCCAGTCCAGCATCACTCAAGCAAACTTTGCAAGCAAACTATGCAAGCAAACTTCGCAGAGACATATTTTGATCCTGTTTATCAAAAATACAACTAACAAGTATTTCTAAAAAAAATTAGAATGGCTCCTCTAAATTAGTTGTCTTAAGTAAAAAGGAAGACCATGAGATATGAAGGTTTTCTTTTAGTGAACTGGATACTTTTTCAGTTACAGAAAATTTCATGGCCTGGCAGGACCGATGATACTCAGGTGTAGGTTGAGTAAATGGATGTCCACAGTGCAGGACAAAGAAAGGAAGTGCTGTGCCCTCACACAGGCACTACATACCAGAATACAAGAGGCAATGCTCTTGTGGAAGGAGAAAAACAAAAGGCAAGATGTATAGGGAATGGAATACCTAAGAGATTGGTTAGATGTGTGACTTGAAGTTTAGGAAACTTTCTTTTAACAACATTGAAGAAACTGTTAAGCATATTACTTTTGCCAAAAATACAGGTCAAATCAAGTGAAAAAGTCCTTTTTGTTAGAGGCAATCTGGGAACACATGAAATTGATTTACTTTGGATGAAAAAGGTATGCCCTGCCTTAACCTTATTATCCTTGCTTCCCAGTGTTGGCTGTACCAACAGATAGAACATTTGAACAGGAGATTCATGTGCATGTGCTATGTCTTGAAGAAGCAGGATGGATATGCCTGATGTGGGACACAAATTAGTGGGCAAAAGTCCGAAAAATTTACAGTGAAGTATCAGTTTGGAAATGTAGCTGTCCAGCTGTTGGAAAACCAGCATCAGAGTAACAGAGATTACTGGAAGAGTCTATGGAATCACTCATCTCATAATTTTATTTAGTCCTTTAAAATAGGCAGATGGTTTTAAAAAGCCATGGGTAGTTACTAACTGATGTTGTGTTCAACGGAAAGATGAAAACACGAATATCTACTCTGTTGGAATCTGATAATGGTCGCTGGCATGTGATCCATAAGTAAATCCATGGAGCAGAACAAAGAAGTTGCTGTGATTCAAGTGCCAGGAAATCCTGCTGTTTTGGTGAAATGACACTATAATTTAAAGTAAGAAACAGCTGCAAACAGCGGTGGTTTTACAGGGAGTGGCCTTATCGTTGCAGGAGCTTGCCACTTTACATGGAGACAACGAACTGTATTTTGTCAAATATAAGAAAGAGGTAGAGTTGCTGAACTGGGCATTTTCCTTGAGGCAGCTTCAAACAGACACTAACCAAAGCAGGTTGACATGGCCGAGACTTAGGACATTATTCCTCTGTTTGATGGCAGATATCGCAAAGACCAGCAGATTCCTGTTCAGAGAACAAAGTATCAACTAAACATTTATTATTAGCTTTAAGGTTGTAGCTTAATTTGTTATTATAGTTGATATGCCTACATAGGAGAGAAAGACCTGCCAAGAGCCAGTTTAAACTGGTTTTGTTAGGTTATGAAAATATATGGTATACTGGTGAGTATCAGGAATGGAATGAAGGAGTAAAACATAATAAAAAAAACCCATGTAGCCAGATCTTCAGTAGAAAATGAACTGGTTTGATATTTCTGGAAATACACATGATGTCCCAGTGCTGTTAAAAAGCCTGGGGAAGATTTGAGTGAATCAAATTAATTAATCAAATTTTCGTGGGAATCCTTGGCTCTGAGAGGCTACTGAACAACAGACAGCCCTAAGACTTCTTGGCCAAAACCAAACAATACACAACTAGTGCTCGATTTCTTCAGTAACCTGGATTGTTGATCACTGGGAATTATGAGTTATAAAGTTGGCAGATGAGTGACCAGAGACATACTTTTTGTTTTGTGGGTGCTTTTTTCCCCAGTGTCACAAGTAGTTAGACAAATAGTCTGGGTTGACTAGTTATCTTAATTTTGCCATATTCAGTGGCCTTACCTCTCCCAGCTTATGGTGGCAAAGATCATGGCTGGTATAAAACACATATTACATAATTTGAGTGCTATGAGACCATTAAATTGAAAGATGGAGAGAATAGATATTAGGGAAAACAAAAGGAACTGTGGCATTCCTTGCTTGTGGTAGGGTAAATCAGAAAAAGGGGCAAAACAATTTACAAAAGCAGTCTAAAATGAATTATTTGTCATTGCTGTTCTTTGATGTACCTTGCTTAGCTAGTAATTTTTCTTTTTCTGGATCTTGCCTGGACCTTGAGCTGAAAAATCTCATCCATATCAGGATGGCAGTTATGTTTCTGGTCCTCTTACATGCTGAAGTTGTGCTGTGTGACCCAGACAAAAAAAAATCTGTCAGCTGCAGTGAGTGTCCTGAAGTAGGGGGTATGGTGGTGATAGGTTGATGGTTGGATTTGATGATCTTAGAAGTCTTTTCCAACCCTAATGATTCTGTGATTATTACTGATGTTGTAGATGAAGTATAAAAAATTATCATAAAACATGATTTGTCGTGGGAAGCAAAAAAATCTGTGCAGGTATATTTTAGAGGAGAAGAAAATAGATTAAAAATTCTAGTGATAGAAGATGAAAAAATAATCATTAGTTCATCTTATAAACACTCCTCTCTAAAGCAGAACAGGATCAATGTTAGCTGACACCTCAGTTGATGGCATGCTGCCAGTCAAGTGTCCAGGTGAACTTCCTACAAATGTAAAAATATCTAATTAAAAGCTGGTGTAATTGTTGTTCTGATAATTTCCTCACAAAATTTAGAACTTGTATGTTTCATTATTATTTTCATTACTACCACTATTACTAGTGGTTTTGACATATTTGCATACATTTGGGTTTGTAATAATGATGTTAATAAATATACTTGCTTAAAAATGGTGTTAAAATGGGTGAGGAAGAGAGGCTTAGTTTTGAAGAAAAGATTATGTACTTGGTCAGTCTTCCTCCATTATTCTAACTCCCTTTATACTTGGGCCTTAATTGTAGAGACTTTTGACCTGCCTGTGTATGTATTTTAGCAATGAAATATTTTAGGAAAAAAAGTAAATTATGGAATATGTATTATTTCTCATAATGAGAGGCTTCCTAGCCTAGTGTGAAAGCTTGGGACTGGGACATTTGCAACTAAGCTGTAGGCTCACCTTGAACTCTAGCACAAAGCAAATCTATTCACTGTTCTGTTTTCTGCATCTGCAAAATGGTATTGACATTATTTGTAAACCAGCTCATGGCCTGCAGGCAAAAAGGGCTCTCTGAGAACAAAGTAGCATTAACAGTCTTGGTAGTGTCTGCTCCATGTTATGTTTGTATTGTATGTGACACAGCATTGCAACATTCTGCTTAGTACTGTTCTGCCAGCCGTTTTCTCAGTCATTGTGGCATTTCCCTTTAAAATTTCTTCAGGATATGACAATCTCCTATATTGCTCTTACAGCTGGATTGTTCCAATGGTACCCTGCGAAACAACCTTCACAAATGCATGGTAAATAATTGGTAAAATGTGTATATCACCAATCATGAACCCCGCCTTTCGCCTTTTCTTGCCACTCTACTAGGATCTCTTTTTATAATCCTGTGTATTTTAGTAAAGTTTTCATAAATAAGGAACCACCCTTTCCTCACCTTCCCTTCCTAGTACATGTGCATTTTAAGGTGGATAATATGTCCAGTACCTCTTGGATAGCATTAAAAGGAGGAAGCAGAACTTCCTAGGAGGTGAAAAAGCAAGCTCTTCCTTTTTCTTGTGAACTCACTGCTAGCAGCACTGTTTCTTTTCCTGGGAGAAAACCCGATTATTTTATGTGTATCAGAGTTTGTTACAGATTAATTTTAGGAGTTTAATTCCAAAGAAACTAAAGCAAATTAGAGATATAGATAGTGGTCTTTCGCATTTAGCTGTGCATTGTGTTTTACTGGATAACAATAGTGGCTTGCTTGCCACTGCAGTTATCTTTTGGGCTTCACTGGTTATCTATGTCATTCTCTATTTACTCTGATACATAACAGGGGAGCCAGGTTATTGTCTTTTTCTATTTGTGTACATTGACAATAAGTCTATTTAAACTGAAGTTTCCCTCCCTGTTTTACTCAAAGATCAGCTGACCTGCACTAGTTAAGCCAAAGTAACTCGATTGTGCCATAGACAACTCTCAATTCAATAGCATAGATAACACTTTTGACAAGAGAGTAAAAATAGCTTCAATATATTTTTCATCTGTGGCAGTCAGTATCTCCAAGATCTGTTGCTCTGTGTAGTTTAGAGTTGACATTAGAGAAGGAATAATTTAAACAGTGGAGCTGTTTAGAGGGGAATAAGTAAAATGCTCAGATCTCAGCTATTGCAAAGTAGGTTTTGCCCTAATAACTTGTCTTCTATTTTCTGAAGTGTTTTTACAACTTTAAAGCTCAAATTATGAAAGATACTGATTAGAATAGTTCTAGACTCAAGCATTCATAAAATAATGTGTTGTGCTCCCAGAATATTGGCTTTAAATATCATAGGTTTTTAAGAAGTCTATGCAGTGAAGTGGTACTTTCAAGATTTTCCTTCTTTAGCTAAAGAAACCTAAAGACTGTGTTTGTATTATGTAGTTTATAATAGAAAACTAGGCTAAGTGATGTTTTTATGCAAATACCAGAAATTAAGAAAAAAATGCAAAAGAACTAAACCCAAGAATTATTACATCCATGGACTAGCAATAGCAAGCTAGGAGTTAAAATGAAAGGCCTTTTTACCTTCCCACCTGTGACTCAGCTGCTAATAAGAAATTGACTGGCATGAAATATTGCAGCTGAAATTGGAAAGGGGCAGTAGAGGAAGAGGCTGCCTAGTAGAGGGTTAAGAGAAACTGCAAAAAGAGCAATACTACGTGGAAGGTTGCTATGTGAAAAGTGAGAAGGGGGCTAAGGCTGATAGGGAGTAATTGCTTTCTTCTCATTATATGCCCTGTGATTGAAATTCTGGAAGGCAGGCAAGCTCACATGCTGGAAGAAGAAATGTAAAAATGCAAAAGTTTATTTAGGCTTGGACTAAGAAATTGAGCTAGATCTACTGCTCTGAATTTGGATGACCATCCAGGTTGTATGGAGAGATGGAATTAGTGATAATGAAAGCGCTAATGTGATGACAACAGGGAAGTGTCACAGGTGTTGGTGAAGCCATGCAGGGGCATCTTCAGAAGATATTCAGAAGCTGCCTTTGGCCTTATGGATTCAGTTGAGATCTATTGTATGAGGCTGAAAGGCTTATACAGAAGGAGAGGCGAAAGACTAGAATTACTCTTTCCTAGATTATGTAGTGATTATTGTGATAATCTTGCTTTTCTTTATCCTGTCTTAAATCACTTAGATTGTACTTAGATTTGTTCACTTCATACATGTTTGAAACCTACACAGCTGAGGTTAAAATAAACCAAAACAACAGTAGGTTTGATTTTGACAGAAAACTTGATTCAGTCTGTTTTATTCTAATTTTATCTTCAATCTCTTTTCCTTCCATCTAGGCCATGTGTCTATACGATGGGATCGCCAATTAATAACAGAGCCCTTTTCCCCTGCCAAGAACCACCCGTGGCCTTGTCAACGTGGCAGGCCTCAGTTCAAACAGCGGAAGGCTTTGTTGTGTTAATGAGTGGTGAAAACTCAGCAGAACCAGTCCAACTTCGAGAAGGTGAAATATATTTTCTATAGCAAATTATTTTCAGTAATGTTATAATTAGAAATATAGCTCAGAACATATGTGATTTTTGAAAAACTGAAGTTCCTAACCTTAAAAACATTTTTGTGTCTATCTGTAATTTCCATGTCATTCTATGGAAAAGTTAGCTGCCCAAGGCCTCAGGATAGCTTGGTAAGAATTCAAGGTATCTACGTTTAAATGTGTTACTTCTGGTTACTTTTTTCTGTATTTTTATTCTTTTGCTTTTTCCAAATTTAGACTTTACTGATCATAAACTGGCTTCATTTTAATCACTCTGCAGTCAAATGTTTCGTAGATGAAGTACCCTGTCAGGCTTTTGACAACTTCAGGCCTTGGTAATTATAATTAACTTTCAGTTTTAGTTCTCTGGTCCAAATGTTGCTCAGCAGACCAATGGTTAGAAGCAGTCATTGTGTCACATCTATTTCCTGAAATATGTGGAATAGATGAAGGATATCATGTCAGTGGCCTGAAAATCTGGTGTTTGGGGTTTTTTTTCACTGGTAAATCATACCTTTTGCAACAGTAAGCAAGCCAGCAAGCAAGCATTTTTCTTCTGTGTTGGTAATACTTTATTCTCTAAACCTCTTTCTCTATAGACTAAAACGTTTTTAAGGTAATTCTACACATAAGTAGTTCTACACTTAGTGAGTTCTACAAAGGCATTAGGAATTAGGTAGGCAATGCCAGTGGATTGCAGTGGAATTGGTGTGGGAACCTCCCAGAAGGTGACAAGGCTGAAAGCCCAGCTGAAGTGCCTTTATACAAATGCTCGCAGCATGGGTAACAAGCAGGATGAGCTGGAGGCCATGGTCCAATTGGATAGCTTTGACCTAATTGCTATCATGGAAACATGGTGGGATGATTCGCATGATTGGAGTGTGGCATTGGAGGGCTACAGGCTATTCAGAAGGGACAGGTTAGGAAGGAGGGGGTGGTGTTGCCCTCTATGTTAAGAACTGGATAGACTGTGAAGAACTGGCTCTGAGTAACAGGCATGACCAGGTTGAGATCTTATGGGTGAAACTTAAACATCAGAACGAAGATCAGCTTGTAGTTGGAGTCTATTACAGACCATCTGATCAATTGGAGCATGCTGATGAGGCCTTCTTGCT
>VWZX01009209.1:77116-127627 GCA_013399015.1 Galbula dea | reverse complement strand
CTGGTGGATGGAAGGATGAGCATGAGGCAGCAGTGTGCTCTTGTGGCCAGGAGGGCCAAAGGGATTCCAGGGTGGATTAGAAGGGGTGTGGTCAGTAGGTCAAGAGAGGTTCTTCTTCCTCTTTACTCTACCCTGGTGAGGCTGCATCTGGAATATTGTGTCCACTTCTGGGCCCCTCACTTGAAGAAGGATAGGGAACTGCTTGAAAGAGTCCAGTGCAGAGCCACTATAATTATTTTCCAGTGCAAATGGCAAATGTAAAGACAAGAAGGCCAAGTGTGTTGATAGTGATTGACACCTACTGCTCACTGGGAGTTTTTGAATACCACAACTATAGCCAGATTTCATTTATGAAGCTCATCAATAAATAACATCATTTTCCTATACCTGAAGAAAAACATTTTTTTTTTTTTTTCCTTTTTTCTCTGTTCCTAAGGTTGCTGTAAAGTTTACTGTATTGCTATGGCATCTCAGCTGTAAAGACTGATTGCCCCAGAATTCTGAGTAATAATCACGTTTAGCATGAAAAATACAGATTGCTTCAAAATCACAGGTCTCCTCAGTTAACATAGAAAGATATAATCTAAGAACTGTTCAAATTAGACTTTTTTATATTTTTGTGGGCAGGTACAGGTGATAATAATCATAAGCACTTTGTTGTGCTTAAGCCATCCCAGTAGGTGTCAGCTCTGCAAACTACACACAGAAACACACACAGAAAGACCAGCTTGTTAAATAGAAGCATTCTGAGGTGAAGTTTGTTTTGCCGATTCCGTTTGTCTTTTTATAAATGAGTGTTTCAATCCCAATTTGAAAACTGTCTGGGGGAAAGTAGGAGGCAGATTCTAGTGATAGGAAAAGCACATTTCCCATAACGTCTGAGTTGATTAAAAGCTGTTGAAAGCTTTTCCAGTCAATTACATTGCACAAATCTCTGAACTGAGTCTCATATTGGCCTCTGAAGAGTATTACAAGAGGACAGTAAGCTCAGCCAAGGTGAAAAGCCAATAGGCAGACAAATTTGCTAGGAGAGCACACAAAAATATAGAGAAATGAAGCTTATGCTGTTGTACAGCGTTTACTCCCTTTTGTGTCCTTTCATAAGATCCTTTTGACCCCCACAGACGGTTTGACTAAGTTTAACACTCTGAGTCTCATGAAGTTCCTAAACATTTTACAAAAGTAGACAGCTAAGGAGAAGGGAGATTTTGTGGTTGCCCTTTCTAAAAGAAAATATGCAGCAGCGCTGGTGTTTTTCTTAAATACACAAGAGACAGAAACATTGCAAATGCTAAGCATACAGGACTTGTTCTGTTTACAGCTACAAATGCTACCAAGTCTTAATGTTACCAAAGCTTAATGTATAGGTCTGATTCCTCTCTCAGGTTTACTCTTTTTAAATAAAAGTAACACCTTTGACCACAGGATATGTTCACCAACTACATCAGTAAGATGGGAGCCTACTGTCAGTACTTTTAATTTACGTACTTTATATCTAAAGAGTATGTTCATTTTTATCTCACTACAACTTGTAAGAAAAGGCAGATCCTAAAAACAGTGAGTTAGATGTCTAAAAAATCATATAGTGAAAAAACCTTATTCCAGAGCTGGCCTTGTTTTCTCAATGTCACTGAAACATTTCTGGTTTGTTCCTCAGACTAAGAATTTTACTTTTGATGTTATGGTTGTAAAGCACATTAAATATCCTTTAGAGAACATACTGTTGATATTACCCTCATGTCCCGCCATCTCATCCCTACCATCATAAGATATGATCTCCAAACCTACTCTTAATAAAAGTTTATGTGGCTGGGTTTCTTTGACACTCCTTCTCACTTCTTTCCCACTCAGGCTGAAGTCACAGTGCAAATTTTTCTTTCAAAATCAGTTTTCTTTGGAGGATGAAGTACAGAGTGAAGCAATGCTGAATAGCTTCCGCAATCTTAAAATTACTTAGAAAATCTATTTTTTTTTTATTTGATGTACCTATAATGTGGAGTTTCCCCTACATCCAATTTGATTATAATGCAAGAACAGATTGAACAAGGTTTGAACTTGTACTACATTGGCCATAGGAAGGATTCATTCACCTTAGCAAATTTTTATAATTTACATAAACTATCATTCAAGGAAATAACACGTTTTTGCAGATTATTTGTTGTAACCTTCTTCTTCACCATTTCTTTTTACAGTTCAAAGCCACGTGCACTTGTGGTAAAGTTCACCACTTTAGTTGCTCATGCATGCTCAAGGAAGGAGCATAGAGAGGAGGAAGCAACAGACTGAGAAATGTGTCCAGGCTGAAGAGAGCAGAGGCACTTCACCTTCTCTCCAAGGACGTGGACTTGTCATTGTTAACTGAGAGAGAACATATATAACAGTGTTTGAAACAAAAAAACAATATTCAGACTTTTTTCTAGAAATCTAAATTTCCACAGATTCTATTGTTAAATTAGATTGTTGAATTAAGTGCATTAGGTGATAGTCTGGGTTCTTTCATGTACTTGGCATATGTTGACATGGCAACTTGTGAGAAAACTGAGAAATGGTTGCAAAATAATTGAGCAGCTGACTTTTTGGTACATGATAATGTTAGCCTACAAATCAGGAATGTTCCCTGACTTTGATGAGGTAAACAAAGCAGGGGTTTTTCTGTTTCTTTCTTTGGTATAATATGAAAGAAAAAGGGAAATGTTATCTGCAAACTGCTGATCAGCTATGTTCAGAAGAATATGTGTGTTCCACTGCACAATTTTGAAAAGCAGCCTCTGAGATTATGTATGCTTGAGAGTTTTTTGGAATACTGAGGTCACACAAACTTTAAAACTACAGGTCCTGGAGTGGACCTTAGAATATCAGGTCCTGTGTTAGAAAAGGTCTTTCACAGAAAGTTATTCATTCAGTACAGCATTTTGTTTCCTCTCACTAAGCAAAGGATTTGTCTTCTCTCCTCCATTCTTAAGTATCCATTTACTTAATAAAAGGATATAAGTCATGGCTGTTTTATGGAAGTTGAGAAGAACACTGTTAACATGCTAAACATAGCTTCTGGTTTTCAAGCAAATGAGCTAATTAAAGGTGTAAAGCTCATCACATGACAGATGTTCAACTGTTTAGTGTGCTTGAACTTTCATATTAGGTTAGTATTTGTTTGGTGAAAACCACTAAATTATGACAGATCTGAAACATTTTTATACCATTTTTTCTCTCTTTTCTGAGTAACTCAAGCAGATGAACATGAAGAGCAATGAGAGGGGCATATCAGCATAGAAGACATCTTTCTACACGAGCTGACATTTTCCCTGTTTAACCTAGCTTGCCTGTTCAGAGTTCAAACAGTTACACATTGACAACTGTCAGTGTGCTTTCATTTTTTCACATAAGAGAGGGCTTGATTATCTGTGAAAGTTGCAGAATTAGCAGTAAAGTCCAGAAAGAGTAAAGATTTTGTTATCTGCCAGGTGATAGCCTGGTTCCCAAGGTAACATAAAGCCTCACTAATACATATAAAACTGTGCTTTCTCCTTAGATGACACAGTACCATGTGTTTTATCTCCTTCATATAGTCTCCAGGTACTGTGTGGAAGGAAGCTGAAATGGACCACAGTTTCCCAGCCTAAGAGAAAATGTTCTTTGCACTTTAAGAAGATGTAGCATTTCCCTCATATTGCAGAACATAACATGTTTTGTGTGACCTGGTCTAGGGAATCCTGCTGTGGCAGGGGGCTTGGACTGAATGATCTTTCGAGGTCCTTCCGACTGTTAACATCATGTGATCCTGTGATTCTGTGAAATGGAGCTAAGGTTAAGAATTTCATTGGTGTAGTATTTATATTAGAGGTTTATATTTTATATTTATATTTTATTTACATTAGAGGAATGATTGCAGGATCATCAGTAATTAAAGACGTGCTTTCATAGGCTGGTAGAAGTATATATATATATATATATATAATGTATTATTCTTTATATGTACCTCTGAAATTTGCAATGTTAAATTGTTAAATAAATCTACGTTAGATATTTTGTCTGCAAATGCATTTAATAGTGTGTATTAATTAACATACATATTTATTACACTTCTAAACATTGTTTTACTGTTTTATAGCACATCTATTTCAATATTACCAAGACAAGTGAGGTTTTATGGTTTTTACTGATGTTGTAACATAAAATAAAAGCCAGCCTTTATCTTAAGAGCTTGTAGTCTAAATGACAACAACATGGGTGAAAAGCCCTTTATGATGGTGAATCAGGAAGAGCATTGGGAAGGCTGAAATGAATCACAGACTCTTAAGAACTAGGTTGTTTGAAAAGATGAAAGTCTCCTAGTGCTGTTAAAGACTTATATTTTTATAATTAAGGATAGACAATAATCCTTCACTGCATTTCATTTTTTAAATTGTTTATCCTGCAAAGAAGAAGACAGAAGCAGTTAACATTGGACAAAAAGGCAATCTATTCTTTACAAACAGGATAGACAATGTCTTGATCTTTGTACAGGTTCTTTGTCAACGGGAACCTGTGGTTAAAAATTAAATTAATTGTAAGAAAGGACAGATTCATCTTATATGATTGAATTTGCCTTCATGACATTTTTAATGTGAAATTATATATATATTTGGTATTGAGTGATCATACCTAGAAATGCATTTAATGTTTTTTTTTTCTTTCATTGTCTTTACAGATCAGAGAATCTGAGAAGAAGAAAAATGACAGTATATATTTGTGTTATCTTTGGAGCAGAGGAATACTTAAAAACTGTCTTAACAAAACTATGCATACCGCTACTGAAGAATGTAGATGGTATGTATTTATAAACACTTTTTAGAAGATAAAGCACACTCAGAAAGCTTTGTCTTATGAAGGTAGAACAATCTATCAGGTAGATTCTCTGCAAAATATTGGCTGACATTGCATGTAGTGATAAGTACTTTCTTTTCCTGTAAGTACAGAAGCTACTTTACAGACAGATATATAACATCCTCCATCACTCTTATTGTTACATATTTTATATAATCATAGATATTAAGTAAAGAAAATAAAATTTGGCATCATTTCACACTTTAAAAAATATATCCAGGTTGTTTTCCTGAAGTTTAATCTTATGTGATTTGAATTAATTGCACTTATAGTTAAAATAATGTTTGTTATCTTTCACATCACCATAGTAATTTCTCATGGAATAATGTGACATTTAAAAATGTACTAAAATATCTTGTGAGCTACTTGTTTCTCCTAGCTTGCTGGCACTCCTTCACTTTCCACATTGCTGACTTTCAAAACTGCCTGAATTAAATGGTTTTCAAGAAACAACATTTGACTGTCAAATGACAGCACATGATGTTGGAAAGCAACAGTAACAGATTTACACAGCGAATAGACTTACCTACACAGCATGACTATTTTGAAGCTTAGCTAGCAACAGTGTGGGCAGGTGACACGAATAGTGTGTCCACCTTTCAGTATTTTGCATGTAGTTTTTACTGTTATCGATACTCCAAATAAATCAATCACAATATTTTCTCAGCAAAAATTATTGGACTTTTTTGTCTTATGACCCTTCAGAAATTATGTTTAGTAGTGGCTTGCCAGAAGGATCAAGTTTGGATTTCATTGTATTCTTTTGAATTTTTCTTTTTGATAAATTCTGGACACTGGTCCATGCTCTTCATTTCTTCATTTTGATATGGTAGACCTGACTTTTCCAAATCTAATGCTAAGTCCATCAGCTTTTTCAAGCCTTGAGAGGATGCTCAGTTATGAGGAATGGCATTTAGAATAATTAATCCTAGAATCCTAGATTCTAGATAGGTTAGGTTTGGAAGGAACCTTTAGAGGTCATGTAAGTTCAACACCCTGCAGTAAGCAAGGACACCTCTGTATAGATCAGGTTGCTCACAGCCCCAGACAACCTGACCTGGAATGGTTCCACTGGTCTGGGCAACCTGGCTGGGCCACTGTCTCACCACCCTCAGTGTCAAAACTGCAGATAGCAACAGTGTAGGCAACTGTAGATGATCATAAACAACTTCTAGTTTTGCCTTAGAATGATGTGAGTTAGAATCACAGAATTATCAAGGTGGGAAGAGACCTCTAAGATCATCAAGTCCAAAACTGTCACATCAATGTAAAGAAAAAATTCACTTTTTTTTTTTTTCCCCACAGTTAGACACTTTCATAGAGTCTTCAAAAAGGGCAAGAAGGAGGAGCTGGGTAACTCTAGACCGGTCAGCCTCACCTCCATCCCTGAAAGGTGATGGAACACTTTATCCTCGACTGTCTCTAGGCATATTAAGGATAAGGGGGTCATTGGGAGAAGTCATCATGGGTTTACCAAAGAGAAGTCATGTTTTACCAGCCTGACAGCCTTTGATGAGGACATAACCAGGTGAATAGATGAGGGTAGAGCAGTGGATGTGGTTTATCTTGATTTCAGTAAAGCTTTTCACACTGTCTCCCACAGCATCCTTGGAACTAAACTGAGCAAGTGTGGTCAGGATGATTGGGTAGTGAGGTGGATTGTGAACTGATTGAAGGACAGGAACCAGAGAGTCGTGGTCAATGGGATGAAGTCTAGTTGGAGGCCTGTGTCTAGTGGAGTCCCTCCGGGGTCGGTACTGGGACCAGTGCTTTTCAATCTATTCATTAATGACNTATTGTGTCCACTTCTGAGCCCCTCACTTGAAGAAGGATTGGGAACTGCTGGAAAGAGTCCAGCACAAAGCCACAAAGAAGATGGAGTGTGTGGAATATCTTCCTTCTGAGGAAAGGCTGAGGGAGCTGGGTCTCTTTAGCTTGGAGGAGACTAAGAGGTGACCTCATCTATGCTTATGAATATGTGAAGGGTGGGTGTCAGGAGGATGGAGTCAGGCTCTTCTGGGTGAGTCCCAATGACAAGAAAAGAGGCAATGGTTATAAGGTGAAGCATAGGAGATTCCGTGTGAATACACGTAGGAATTTTTTCACAGTGGGGCTGCCAGAGCACTGGAAGAGACTGCCCAGAGAGGTTGTGGAGTCTCCTTCTATAGAGGTATTCAAAATCTGTCTGGACGTGCTTCTGTGTGACCTGGTCTAGGGAATCCTCCTGTGGCAGGGGGGTTGGACTAGATGATCTTTCGAGGTCCCTTCCAACTCCCAACATTCTCTGATTCTGTGATTCTGTGACAGCAATATAGAACATAAACTGCATAAAATTATTATGATGATACTGGTGGTGATGGTGACTGCAGGAAAATACTGTGTTGAGGAAGGCAGAAGATATTGTTGCTCACATAGCCCTCCATGCTCAGCTGCCTTGCTTCCTATGAGACCATATACATGTGCAGGCACAGGGGTTAGCAGGTGTCCTTGATAGCTTCTTCCCATGTTGCCTCTTGCTGCAGCTTCTGGCATCTGTAGCTAGTCAGTGCCATCCCTCCTGACCATCTCAAATGACCTTAGTGATGTGTATGTGCTTTTTTATGTATGAATATGTACTTTTGATTGAGCCCTAAACAGGTGAAGATGAGGTCAATGTAAGAAGAGAAAAAAAAAAAAGAGAAAGAAACAAAGAAAAAAGAAGAGAGAGAAGAGAAGAGAAGAGAAGAGAAGAGAAGAGAAGAGAAGAGAAGAGAAGAGAAGAGAAGAGAAGACGTGATAGCTGCTATCTCACATATCTTTTCAAAATATCTTACCATTTCAAGAACAATTTACCTTTCTCAGAGTTAATGATCGTCAGCAGGAATAGGACTTGAGAGAGAACTGTAAATGAAAAATAGAATTGACTTCAGGAATTAAATCCAGCTCTACATGTGGTTCTTTTATGCTGAAATGGACTTGTGGGAGAAATGAGATTAATTGCTTACTGGAGCTTCTCTTTTTATTTCCATTTACTGTCAAGAAAATCTACATGACTACTTTACATTAGACCCTTCATTTTTAGATGTCTAACTTTCAATGATCTCAAGCCAGGTGAAGTTATTAGCATCTGGCAGGAGTCTGATCTGCTCAGAAACTTTCTACAGTATCAAGACTGTAAGAAGAGCTGTAATTCCATGAAATATTACAGATCTTTCATCACTGTTGAGAATCTTCTTGGACTTTTTTCAGTGGGCAGTGTCTAGTCATTGCTTTGATATAAAAAGAATTTTGCAATTGCCAAGCATTGTCTCCTATGATCGTAAAATAAGTCATTATATGTATAATTTTTCCAAGCTTCTCAGACCCAAGTTTCTTATATGCAATTTGAATTAGAGCTGGACATTTGAAGAAAAAACTTGGTACAGTTTTTTTCTTCTCAAATTGTTCTCACAGGAATCAAGCAATAAACACATTGCTGATCACAGTGCACAACAGAAGAACAGACTGCAAGCTGTTGAAATCACTACTCATTTCAGATAACTTTGATATTGTCTTTTTTAGCAACATTTCTTATTGTAATGTGCATTTAAAATGGTTGTGTATTGTTTAATAATAAGAAGCAAAACCAAACCCTAAACTTCAACCACATCCATTCATAGTGGGAGCTATTACTTACATTATGTTTGTAGAACCAAAAGATACAACAGAACTCTCATACTGAATTCTAAACAGATGTTTAGTTCCTGTTAAATTACTTGTGATGAACAATGCTGGATATGTTGTTGGTGATTAAAATGTCAGCATCTAACTGCACAGGAAAATACTTCACTAGTCACTGCTGTACCTTCTGCAAAAGGAACTGTGATAGCAAGGCATTTGTAAAAAATTATAATCAGAGAAGTGGGCCTTAGAAAAAACTAGAATAAAAACCTTGGTGTTAAAGCCTCCTAGCCTAACAAAAATTCTTGTGGACTCCAATAAGCTGGGGAGAGGGAAGACAAAACACTAGATTTAGAAATGTTATACTCTTAGAAATATGTCTCCTAGTTAAATAGTTACCTGTTCTGAGAACAGTTCAATGGTCACCTTTATATATACAGTGGTATTATAAAGGTAATCTTCTAACTTGACGACAACAGCCAAAATACACTTCTCTTAAATCAGATTGTAACTGGAATATAAAATGGAGCATCTAAGGGTGGGATCAAGAAAATTAATTTTGTGATGTGATGAAAATAATTAGTAGCAAGTAGGATAATGTCTCCAAGGAGCAGCTGTAGAATACCAGCCCTTTTTATTTGTCTGCAGAATAGGAATGGCTGTAGAACAAGAGAGGCATAGCGAGAGAGACCTGAAATTCTCTGTTGTCATTTTGGATAGATAAAACCCATTACTAACTTACAGGAATGTAAACAAACACATGTCTGTACCTTTCTTTTCTCGGTAAAGATATTGAAGATGATTCTCATATATAAGCACTTTGAGAGAGAGTTTACTGCTGGGTGAAAGCTATTACATCCTTTTCCTCAGAGGGAGGTATTGGAGAGCTTCCTGGGGTGTACCTTCAAATCCTGCAGAAAGTTCTGTCTTTGATGGTAAAAAAATGAAAAGATGAATTGAAGCAGGATATTCTTTTTGGTTCATTTGTCCTTCCTGGGTCTCATTTATTATTAAAGAACAGGACTGTGTAATTGAAAACCATTGTTTCTTGTGGCTGGAATTTTCAGTTTTCTGATGAAGAAATGTTTAGCAAACTTAAGAAAGTGCACCATAAGTGCAACCTCCATTTGTTTTCTTACTACTGACAAGATTTAACAGTATCTTGCTCCTCTTTTATTTTTTTTAATTTGACAAAGAAGTCAATTATTGCCAAACAGCTACAGGATAACTGTTTCCCTTTTATCTAGAGTCTAGTAGTCTGAAAGCAGAACCAGTATGAAGTGTCTGTAAAACACCCTGGTTGAGAAATAAATGTAAAAAATTAACCCAAATACTTAAATTTTATGTGTGTCTTTGTAGCAGGGTAAAAATACTGTAATACTAACTCATATAGCAATATTTTGTAGTTCTTGAGCAACCTGTGCTAGTAAGTGAAAGTGAAGGGCTGTCACTAAATTGCTTCCTTCTGAAGTTTTATCTTTTCATCTCTCTCACAGATGTGTGTCAAGTACTAAAAGCACCTGACATAGTTACAGCTGTACTGACAACATGAAAACAGATGAAGGTAGTACAAATAGTTCACAGCGTTCCTGAGTGTGACTGTGTTATAGCCATGTCACCTCTAGTTAGCCACCTATACTACAGCTGAAATATGGCTGCATATACCAAGCAAGCAGCAAGGGGAGAAAGTTGTTAGGGAAACAAGATTTGTTCAGTTTCAAAAGAGCCAGTGGCTGTGGCTAATGGCAATATTCTGCTTGATGTCTGTTAGACTAAGGAGTTTAAACCCTTTTCTGGGAGTTCACCTTTCTCAGCCTGCAGGAACACATGAGGAGCTGCCCATCTGTCTAGAAACCAAGAGAAATAACAAAAGAAGAAGGAAGAGGAAAAATACAAACTGCCTAAAATAACCCTGGGGAAAGTAATGCCACATTATGTATTAATACAAAATATTTGTGCCAAGAAAAAACATCTCTTAGGGCAGCAGAGTTATGATTCTAAAGATAGCATGAGGTTTTGACTCTATATCAGCCTTATTTTACCTCTAATTTGAGAAGAAATAATTCATAGTAGAGAGGAGATAGTTTGTTCTGACATTTTAACCACTTTGAGGGCTAAGTGAGAGTGAAATCAAGTCTCAAACCACAAGCCTGAATTAAAAAAAGGAAAACTTTGCAAGTGACATGTTCTATAGTTGAATTTGTTCTGTGTCATTAGGCCTTCTAGAACGTATCTTAGCTTGTGACTTTTAATAAGAGATACAATTTACTATTATTACCTTTGTGTTTATTATGTGTAGATAATAAATCCATGGCTGTTGAGAGACCTTTATTGTTTTTACCATTCAAGATTAAATTATGCCATTTACTTCTTATGATTCTAGTATTCAGATTTCTGTATTTCAGATTTCTATTTTTTAGCCTAGGTTTTTTATTTTTTCTGTGTTATTTCACAGTAATAACTCTGTAACAAATACTTTAATGTATTTAAAATAAGCATACTACAGGATGCAGTTCTGGGGATAGCCATCTTTTTCTGGATTCCCCAAGCACCTCCCAGTGCATCCTGTCCTTTCTACCAAAACTTGCATGCCATGCCAGGAGATGGGCCTCAGCTGCATCACTCCTACTGGAAACCAGCTGGCTTGATAGGAATCCTAGCTGTGGTCCTTCCCTATGGGAAACTGTGAGCAATACTGACTTTGTCAAGTGCTGCTTATTAATTCCAGTGGGATGGATGTGTTGAAAAAGCAAAAAAATGTTTCAAGTTGATGGAAGGAGTGAATGCAAGAGACTTACTGCTGAATCTTGGTCTTTATTCTAACTTGGTCTTGGTAATTATATAATCCCTTTGTGTCAATTCTTCTTGCTTTCTTTTTTTCTGTTGTAATACAGATATGATTCTTTGTCACCTCTATCTAGCTGACCATCCAGGTGTCTCAGAAATGGTTAGAGAGAAACGTGAAGGTAACTACTCCCAGAAGCAGTGTTCCTCTTTCCTGGATGCACTTCTTGACAACCCCTCCACTGAATTAATAGAATATATATATATATAGTGAAACCTGTTACCTGCATTGTGGCTGCTGCTGTTATGTTACTCTCAAGAACCGCATGAGATGTCTTTCTGTAGTTTGATAAATGTACCCAGTATGCTGAGTATGAGAAATTCAGTAGCTGAATCATTCTGCACAGATAAACAAATGTCTTTGCACTGAATATATATTTAAGAAACAGTTTTATATGTTGAGGCATCCTAGCATTTTATTAGTGAAAGGGGAAGTACATTAATATAATTATTTTACTACAAGTAAATTCTTTAGAAACCAAGACAGTCAGTAGATGAAAGCCTTTAGTTTAGTGCAGATCAGTAGATGTAAAGTTTGGTAAGGAACTCACAGTTTCAAAATGTAATTTACACATTCATGTTTTAATTTTATTTTTTTTAAGTGTAGATAGGCATGTAGAAATCTCTCTGTTTCTGTAGCAATCAAAATATTATCTGTATAGTGATAAATCACTGCTTCAGGGTACTGTGATCTAACTGGTGACAATGCATGAGCCACACACCAGTGACAAATTGTAGGACTGTTTTTCATTCCCTGTGGCAACACCACCCAGTGATACCATTGATAGGGCTTGGGCACATTAAGTGAGGGCATAGAAAAGGCAAAATGTGGAGCATCCTTCAAAAGAAAAAAGGATTAGACAAAGTTAATAATTTCCCAGATCTCCCTTTAGAGACACAAGAATTAAATCTAATGGACACAATCAGAGCAAGAATTTGTTTTTACCTAAATTTTATGTCTGGACACTATATCAACCACAGTGTAATAGACTTGACCAGTTGAGATAAGTTGTGTCAGAATGCCTCGGCTTGGTGTAATGAAACTCTTTTGTCTACCATTAAACCAGGGCTCACTCTGGGAGGACTGATTGTCAACATATTTTTAATTTGTGGAGATAGAGCTTGGAGAAAGATAGCAGAGATAAATATTAGTTAAAGAAATAAATCAGTAAAATGAGTCCGTACCTCATTCACCACATAGATAGGCATGTAGAAATCTCTGTTCTGATTTTTCTAGCCTTTTTCTATGGATTAGTATTAGAGATGTATGTCTGAGTTGATTGACAACTAAACTGAACAAGTAAATCTGGAAGAAACCAGCTCTCTTTATACAAGAATTATAATCCCTTTATTATCATCCTTAACACCTGCAAAAAAGCAGATGGTATTACATTAATTCAGGAGCATTAGGGTTTCAAGATGAGTTGATCCTCTATTGTCTTTGTCAGAATTAGAGGTGATATAATTAAGCTAGGAGGAAATTTCTGTGTCCTGCCAGTAGTTTATCAATTAAATGGGAATCTACAAATGCCACATTTACAGACAGATTTCAACATGTCAAAACAAAGCAGTGAAAGAACTGATCAACATTTAGCTAACCATAGAACTGGTAAAACAAACTCATAAAAAAATTAAGGTGAGACTATATATGTGATTGATACTAACAAAAATTCAAGGAGAGTGAATACTTATTTACCTGTGGGTATTTAATGTTATTTCTATGCTCCATGGTATAGTATAATTCCCTTGATAAACTGTTGCTACAGAAGAAAAGGACACAATGTAGGAATTTTTTCCCAGTGAGGGTGCCAGAGCACTGGAAGAGACTGCCCAGAGAGGTTGTTGAGTCTCCTTCTATCGAGATATTCAAAACCCGTCTGGACGTGCTTCTGTGTGACCTGGTCTAGGGAATCCTGGTGTGGCAAGGGCGTTGGACTAGATGATCTTTCGAGGACCCTTCCAACTCCTAATATTCTGTGATTCTGTGAAATTTGTTTAAGAAATGTCTTTATATTTGTTCATGTATACAGACATTTGTTTTAATACTCAGAATGTCGTTTGTCATACATTAATTTGCATCATCAGCATATGGCTTTCAAAATAATTCTTTTTTTCTATTCAGCTAAACCCAAACTGCAAGAATGAACTTAACATCAAGTGCTCCTGTTGTATTTGCCTGAGTCAATTTATTTTTGGACTTTTCAACATCTTTAAGGAATCCACTGATAGACTTCTCCAGCCTAATAAGCTAGATTCTGTAATGATCCCCTAATAAAATAAATTAAGGTTTTCAATTTGTCTTGGAATTTCTAGCTAGTATTCTAGGCTTTCAAATCCTAAGACTTACAAAAATATTTAAAAATGTGTGCAACAAAATATAAATGTAAATTTGCTCCTGTCCTACTTGTACACATCAGAGCCAAAATATTTAACATGTGTATACTCTACTTCCATTCATAAACAATTGAGGATAATATCTTCCTTACAAAGTACTCAATAATCTGTTTTCCTTGATGTCTAAGTATTTCCATTTGAGTAAGTAGTTTCTATTACAGTAAAACATTTGAAAAGGTGGTCAATCTGAAGTCAGTACGACTACTCGAGTGCTCATATATTTTGTTAGATTAGAATTTGCACAAACCCAGTCTGAAAAAAATCCTTCTTTCAGATGTTTGCCTCAGATTACTACCTGAGACCACATGTTCGCCCTATCAAAAATACACACAGTGCAGAGGACAGAACTGAGATGTCTAGGGAGAACCTAAAATCAGAATTGCTGCTGAAAATTGGATTGTATGAGTGTGTCAGGATTTAATATGACTCTAACAGGTTTTTTTTCATTTAATAATAAATACATTAAGATAAATACTGACAGGATGCTACAGTTCAGATTCATATTCTCGTTCATTTTTCTGCCTTCCTTGAAAATTTCAGCTCCAGCTGATAGTGCTAATGCAACTTATAGGACTCTCTGGCTCAAATGAGTGTAACTGGTGTTAATGGAAGTCAGCAGTGACAGCTGCTAGCAGCAAACTTCTCTTTGAAAAGACAGCAAGTAATCAGGCACTTGAATTAGAGTTATCCTTGTCTCATGTCAGATACTGCTATATTGCTGCGATATTTCCGCACAGAAAAGGAAAAAAAACCCCCAAAACTGACTCTAGTAACTCTTCATCCTTTAAATAGTAAGAACTGGGCTTCATGCTGCAGTTATCAGGCCACTTTAATAAAAGTAATTTCTGATGAGGTCCCTTCCAACCCAGATGATTCTATGATTCGGTGATTCTATGACCTTCCTACATAGCACTAGGGGGATTTAACATACTAGCAATTCTAATTCTGGTCCTCCTTGATTTTCTTTTCTCTTTAATACTCTGAGTTGTCATATTCTTTTGGAATATTTGAAGCTTGATAAAGATGTTTGGGGCACTTTTCTGACATATTTTCATTTGTGTTCCCTTCAGCAGTACCAGTTTGTCACTGTAGTGCTAGATAAATGCTTTCCCCCCACCATGTTTGTTCTTAGAAATTACTGAACACCTTGTGTTCAGCACTAGTGTCTAGGTTTTTTGACAGCTACAGATTTACTTAACATTTTCTAATGTCAATATAACGTGGTATATTGCATTTACTGTCAGTAGCAGATCTTTCTCTTGTCTGTTCTGTTTGTTTGAATCAGGATCATGAAGGCTAAATGACTCTGAAGGGAATTATTTGACAATAAATGCCCATAAAACATATTTCTATTTAGCTGTGCAATACAAACATTTTTGTTGTACCTATCACACAGGCTGCTCATAGTTCCCAATGCATTACTTTAGATTCAGACCTCTTTAGTGTTTTGAACTCTTGGTGTTCTACTAGACAGTGGTGTTTTGAGATGTCATAAATATAACTTCTGTGTTTTTATATTTTATTGTTATATAACAGTCAAGTACTGTTTTATGGTTATACAACTAAGATTTGCCACTGATTATAGTAGTAGTTTACAACATGGTGGAAGTTACAGCCTTGTGTGAAGTTGTGACCTGTTAACCTGGGTGGATGGTCCTATCTCAAGGAATTTTGTGATTAAGTATCAGCTACTTCAGGAACAGGAATGTCTCTCAGGAATATTTTTGTGTGAATAAAGTTGTTTCCACTCAAAGCACGCTACTTTGCCCCCTTCACATGTTGAGATAACTTTGTCAAGACACAAAACAGGGAGGGATCAGAAACAAAGGTCCTGGCATTGTTGTTTTCCCACATTCATGCCTCAAGAGTAAATGGATATTTAAAACTGTAACTTTGCAAGGCTGGCTGAGCAATCAGTGTTGGTATTCTAACTGCTGAAGGATTTAACTCAGCATGGTGGGTTGATCCTGGTTGACCACCAGGTGTCCACCAAGATACTTTCGTCACTCCCCCTCCATTAACAAGGCAGAAGGGACAAAGTATGATGAAAAGCTCATGTCTTGAGGTAAGGGCAGGGAGATTGCTTACTAATTACCATCGTGGGCAAACAAATCATTATTTGTGGAAATTAATTTAATTTATTGTCATTTACTTAGAATAGAAGAGTGAGAAATAAAGCAAAACTAAAACAGCTTTCCTCCCACCCCTCCATTATTCCGAGACTAAACTTCACCTCCAGCTCTTCTACCTCCACCCTCCCAAGCATGCAGAGATAAGGGAATGGGAAATGCGATCAGTGTACAGTGCTTTACCTCTGCTGCTCCTTCCTCCTCACACTCTTCCTCTGCTGCAATATGGGGTTCCTCCCACAGGATACAGTTCATGAACTTCACCAACATGGGTCATTCGCACAGGCTGTAGTTTTTCAAGAACTGCTTCACAGTGGATCATTTCTCAGAATATAGTCCTTCAGAAAGGGCCTCCTTCAATGTGGTTCCCTTACAGGTCACATCTCCCACCAGAAGCCTGTTGCAGTGTGAGCTTTCCATGAGCCCATGCAGCTTCCTTCAGGGCATGTCCAAGTGCTGCAAAATGGGGTCTTCCTTCATAGGCTACAAAAAGGATACCTGCTCCATTGTAGTTCTCCGTGGGCTTCACAGAGGCAGGCTGTGTCACCATGGCTTACTTTCACCATGGGCTACAGGGAAATTTCTATTCTGGTGCCTGGAGTTCCTCTTCCCCATTTCCTCTTCACTGACCTTGGTGTCTGCAGGGCTTTCTGTCACATTTTCTCTTTCCTCTCTCAGAGATGTTTTGCAGCATTTTTTACTCTTTCTTAAATATATTTTCACAGAGCAGCTATCAATGCTGCTGTTGGCTTCAGCTTTGGCCATAAGTGAGTCTGTCTTGGAGCTGGCTGGAAATGGTTTTGCCCATGTTGGGGAGTCTCCTGCTGTCTTCTCACAGAAGCTTCACCTACAGTCCCCCTCTGTTAACAAAACTTTGTCACATAAAACCAAATACACTTGGTGAAAATGTATTTATGACATATTTATGCTGCTTACACTTCAGCTGTTCCATTGTGCTCCCACTGCCTCTGAAGGTATTTTGTAAACCAGATGAAAATGACCTGGATTAAAAATGACCTTGCAATGATAGACTGCTACTATATATTGACTTGAAAACAGGTTTTTTTGATTGTATAATTTTTTAATTTCAAATCAGTTTTACTGGGGTGGATGAAGTCTAGACACAGAGCCACCATTTTCTGTTCAAAACAAACATACTAAGCACATATCTTCTAATTTGTTGAAAAGATTACATTGACTTTCTGTTAAACATCTTCTTGATAAGACCACTTAGTAAAAAATGCTTCGTAGTTCTGGATCTTCTATCTTTCAGTGGCCTTGATGTTGTTGAAGTATTCTACTGACCTTACTGTTTTTGGCAAGAGCTACCTACCAACTTAGGTCATGGCTTTAGGAATTTTGGATCAAGTGCCTTGTGTTACTGAATTTTATGACAATGTTCACACTATCAAAAGTGTTAATGTTCTCAAAATAAGGATAGTATTATTTAATTTACCGTTTAGATACTTTGTTTTTTCTCTCTGTACTCAAGAGGAGATGAGAGGGAAGTTTCCTGAATTTCTCTAGAAAAAGAGCAAAACAGTAGAAGTAATGTTGTGGTCATCATGGTCTAGTAGTGATAATATAAATAAGCATCCTCATATCTCCTAGAAAACTATAGGAAACTGGACTTTGTAGTAAAAAAGGTACTTTGTTTCCCCAGTTATCTGCTATAAAAAAGAGGACAAAGAGAATTCACTAATATTTTGAAAGGTGCATGAATTCTTTCATAAGAAGAAAATTTCTTGACAAGCAGCTATTTCATCAAAAGGGAAAAGAAAACTCAGAAAAGCTAAAAATGGAATATATGAACAGTGTAGGACTGTTCATATCTTCCTGTTTTCTCCAGGAAAAGAGGTTGTAAGAGTTGTAGAAGAAGGATTAAAGATTTAAAAACAATGATCTAATCAGTGGGTCTCATGAAAAATAAAATCCTAAAACAAAAAAAAAGCTTAAAGTTGTTGAGAGAAAAATGTGCTACAGATGATAATTTTAAATTCCCAGCAGAAGTTCTGAAACTTTTTTTAAGGTATTTGGAAAACATAAAACCCCCCTTTTGAATGCATCAAAACATCTTTATTAGACTGAATTTCAAAAATAAAAAGAACAAAGGAAGCGCATATGCCCATAGATGAGCTTAAGAAACAGTACATGTATACAAGTGCAAAATCAGGAAGGTAAGAGGTAGTAACTGGCTGTTACAAACAAACAGATAAAGCAATGAAAACCTGCTGCAATAAGAGAGAAAATGAAGTCAGAAAAAATGTAAGGTTAAGTGTCTAAAAGTGAAGAAAAGGAAATTGCTGATACAAACATCCAGGAATAATAAATGCCTTCCTTTCTTGAAATTGTTCTATAAAAAAAAATATATATTTAACTAAAATAAAGAAAGAGATAGTACTATTTAGAGTAAGGGCAATTAGGCTCCAGAATACATAGAAAATTCAAAGGTCCTCCACTGGTGGCCCATGATGAAATGCCTGTAGGGTACTGGAAAAAGAAAGAGGTATTTCTTCAGAAAAATAGATCTACTGGTGTTCAACCAAAAACTGAAATGGCTCTGATGCAAGTTACTGAAGAAGTGACTTTTTGATGTCTAGCAAGTCTTAAAAACAATACACGTATGTGTAGTCATAATGTGTCCTAGAGATGCAATATGAAGAAAAATTTCTTTTAGGGAATGCATGACTTTTATGTGAATTGCGGTTGCAGAAATTCCAATTAGGGACCTAAACCTGCTTCTAATTCTATTGGCAAATCCAATGGCAGAATGACAATAAAATTTTTAATTTTGATTGATCAGATTTTTGTAGATGATGCAATGGGTGAAAAGTTGTAATATTTTGGAGGTAAATACTAAAGCTGAAAAAGCTTGACACAAAAGCATGACTAATCAGACATAAATGTTTCCAAAGAATGAGAAATCAAATGCAAAAAGTACTATATGGGGATATCTGTGTGAATAGAATCCAAGGGCAAAGTAAATATATATCAAAAGCATGATGATACTGAAAAAACAATAAATATTATTTTAGAGATATAGCATTAAGAATGCTATATAAGATACAAGAAAGTTCTCCTTGAAAAGAAAGATATAAGTATTAGTTCAGAAGGTTCTAAACAAACCTGAGAGAGTCTAGTTGGGCATAATGAAAATGCATATTTCACTATTTCATGCTATTTCTACATCTCTTGTGTTTTTCTGAGTAAAAAAACCCTGACCTGTCTCTCCAAATACTCATATGTCTGATGAACGGTTGTGGTAGTTCTGAATAATAAAAACTAGTCTATAGTAATTTGTTTGGGATCCAGATTAACTGTTATCTTTTGTCACATAAAATTTCTGTAAACAAAGGGGAATCTTTTAAGTTGTAATGTATTATAAGCATTGCTACTTGTCCTGGTTTGGGCTGGAGTGGAACTGATTCTGTTCAGTGGCCTTGCTTTCCAGCGGAGGCTCCTTTTGGTGACGGTAGCTCTGGAAAGCAAGGCCACCGAACAGAATCAGTTCTGTTCTAGCCCAAACCAGGACACTACCTCCATTAAAAATGGAAGATTCCAAAGGAAACATTTGCATTTGAAAAAATACACAGCTATTCTCCGATTTCCCAGCAGCAGATCACAATCTCAGGCTAAGTATCATATGTAGAAAAATCACATACAAAAAAATGTGAGAGTGTTTACAGAACCTCTGTATTCTATGGCTCACATTCTGCCTTTTTTCAGATCAGGTTGTTTAATTTAAACTAACTGTTAATCTGTGATGCCCCATTTCACATTTTTTTTTCTTTTTGACATTTATTTTTTCCAGGAATTTACAAAGGATATGCTAAAATTACTTTTATTGTAAGCCATAATTGATTTTGCTTTTCTGCATTCTCCTCTTCTTCACCCGTGACCTCTGTCTGTTTAGTTTTAATCTCCCATTTCACTCTTTAATTTGCTTGTGAGTTTACTGTAACCAATGATCTTCATAGCATTGCTCCAGTCACCAAACTGTAGTTTGAAAATTATTCCAGATAATTGTTTTTGCAAGTCAAAACGTTTGCAAAGTTTTTTTCAACACTGTAAAGAGCAAATGAGAAAGAGTACATTCTCCATTTCAGTTACTGTTTCAGCTTTTAAATAAACTGGTTTGATGTGAAACTGGATGCATCAGAAACAAGAAAATACAGTTAAACAGGATGTTTTGACATATTCCTCCTGCTTCAGTGATATTTTCCAGGCCATTATCTTCTGTTTCTTAGCGTATCTGACAGCTTTTTTTCCTGTCCCTTTAATCATATGCTGTTTACTCATTGAAGACACAGATCTAGCTTTATATTGCACTAGTCCTGTTCACCATGCCCTAAGCAAACCTGTTTGGCTCTGCTGCTGAAGCAAATTCGGGTTTTTTTTTTATAATATGTACAGTCAATTGCAGTTAACTCTGTTTTTTCTCATCACTCTCTGAACTGCACTTTGATAGAGCTTTCACAGTTCTGAAAGCACTATGAAGTCTCTTTCACTGATTAAGTAACCTCTGGACTTCTGATGTTATCCTGGGAGCCCAGGAGTCTCTACTCTGCTCGGATCCCTGGGCAACAACAAAATATCATGCTCTTGTAGTAGCTGATATTCATGTACTCCTTTGCACCAGTGTAAAAATACATTCAAAGTCTCATCTTTGTTAGTAACTTCTTTATCCCATCTTCTTATGTCTGCTATAATTGGACTGAATGAAAGCTGTTTGCCCTCTGCCCTCTTGAGCTTTGCAGAAGAGCAGTGTTCAGCTGTCAGTGAAAGACTTGGTGTTGGTTTATACCGAACTTCCATATAAATAGAAGTTCAAAACTTCTCCAGAATGAGGGAAGCACTTTATGCCAGAATAAACTCTAAAGCCAACATTTGTTCTCATAGTTGTCAGAAGTAAGCAGTGATATAATTATTAAAATATTGACTTAATGTGGAGAAAACTATGACTTTTTTGTAAGCTGAAACAAAATCCTTGGTTTTAATCACCTTGATACCAGTTGGATTGTTTCAAAAAACACAGCTATTTCAGAACCTGTTTTGCATTTTAGAAAAATGGTCCAGTCATACATAGATAATGTGTCTGTGACTGTTAAGATTTACATAACACCATCATTGTGTTTGGAAAGCTGTTGCAAATCCAATAAATCTGCCTGCCATTGTGCATCCACCTCTGCCACAACCATCTGATTTTTTTTTAAAGTACTTTTTTTACAGCCATGTGTAAACTGGAAATGTCCTGGTTTGCAAAACAGATTGCCACTTGGCTTTTGTTCATATTGCAATCCACTTCTTAGCAGCTTGAGAAAGGAGATTTATACCCTGGGATTCTCACCTCCCTAGGAGCACAATGCATTTCTTTTAACGGAAGTGATGATGTCGACATGCCTAATAACACACTGCTAATACATACATGTATTAAAAAAAACATTGAAAAATCAGTTTAACACAGAGACTCTTTTCTAACAGAGTGTGGGGGGAGTTGTCTCCCAGTCAGTCACCTCCAGGCTTCCCTTTTTTTTTCCTTTGAACACCATTGTCAGTTCTAGGTTCGTTCTCCTTTCTTCACCTACTGCAGGCACACACACCAGTATTCTGCACTGGACAGTTTTAGTGCCTTTTGTGTCTGTTTTCAGAAAGAAGCAATCCAGTAATAAGGTATTTTCAAGGGCAGAAGGCAAATGCTATGTTGCACATTAGAATTTAAAAGCCCGGTTTTCTAGTAGTCATACAAATACTTTTATAATGATACAAATACATTAGAACTGTATCCAATGATCATGCTCTGTTGTCCAAGAGTATCCTGTGGCTTTTCTGGCCATAGTTATGCTGTATGGTTCATTCTGAATGCTCTATATTCAGAAAAAATTTGCAATGAGTCCTTAGAGCTAAACAAAACTCTCCAAAGAGAGCTCAGAGGATAGATGTGGAAGTTCATCTGACTGATGAATCCAAACTGAGAAAATTGGATGTTTCACAAAACAGGAGTCAAAAATAAAAGATCTTCCATTGAGTACTTTAATAAATTTCCTACAAAAGAGAGCACTGGAAGGCCAGCAGAAGTGACTTAAAAGAAATGTATCTGCCTCCCCTCTTTTGATGGTGCTCACAAGCTGATGAATATGCTCTTGCAATTGGAGCAGGTTAGTTCCTGCAGAGAGGCACAACCCCCCAGCAACCTAGTCACTGCAGATATATAACCACTTGTGTTGTTAAATGACTGCACTGCGGTTAGTGGCAAACAGAGGATTATGAGATTCTGCAAGCAATGAAGTATGATAAAAATAAAAAAAACCCAAACAATAAAACCTGGCTCTCTTAATAAAATGTATATTGTTGTAACAACTTTTATATTATAGATACGTAATTTATGAGAAAAGATTGAAAATATCTGTGTTAAACTTGTGAGTAAACAACACTGTGGTTTCCTTGCCAAATACCCCTTCTTTATCTCTGTGATCCTGCATATTTTTTTTCTACTTTAGTTTTCAAAGAGACTCTGTTACTCTACTGACATGCTAAACAGTTTCATTTAAAGTTGTCTTCTTAACTCTTCGGGTTCTCTGGGGTTACTCCTGGTACTGCAAAAAGTAATAATTTGTAATTTTGCTTTTTTAATAACTGGCATATAGATTAATGTTAACATCTTGCTGCTTATTAATATCTTGCTGTTCAATAATATGAATGACAAAGCAGGTATCACCATCTTTCAAGGCCCCTTTTCGGGCTTAGAAAACCAAAATGCAAGTTGTCTGCATTTACATTGTAGCAGGAAGGGTTAACATAGGCATTTTGGAGATGCACAGACACAAAAAGTATACAGAATACTTTATGTTAGTTAAATAAGAGTTAGCTAAGATAATTTTCTGTGTAATCTTTATATGTATACCTTATTGCAGTAAATGTATATAAGGATTATATTAATTGTTTGGTCACACAATAAATAACATTCCATATAAACACCTTCATATAGACAGCCTTTGCAGTGATCTTCTGGCAGAGAGTTTTTGGCAATGTTCATAGTCTGTAAGCTGAAAAAGACGTGATGAAGTAAAAGAAAATATTTTTTAAGTTAATGGCTGTCAAGGTACTGCAAGCTACAGGTGTGCACTTTTTGGAGGATCATGATTTTTGACAATAGTAGGTTCCCTATGTGGCATAGGGCATATGCATATTTTACATTATTAGTAAATTTTTAAGGTAGTATATTAGGAACTCAGAATGTATGCTTATGAATGGTAATAACATTCTATGCAACACTAGCTGATCTATTTTATTATTTCAAATACTATTTGATCTAACCATATTCTAGTCTCATTTCCACAAAAAAATAATCAGAAAATTACTTAAATTTAAATCGTTCAGAAATAAAAAGAAGAAAAAGTTCGCACTGTTAAAGGCCACACTGTGGCCACACTGTAGTTTTACATCAGCATAAATATTTGTAATCAGTACAGCATGAGTGATAGAAAAAAGAATCTTAGACAAATAATTGATATTTCTGCTGATGTACTTCATCTATGTCTCACTTATAAGGTATTTAGTAGATACATTAAAGTGAGGAAAAACCCCCATAGACAGATTTAAACCATTCTGACATTAACAATGTGGACTTTACTGTGGTCAGAATTTGGAAGAAAGGAAGCATTTTGCACCTTAAATGGATGAGTATTTGAGGTAATTTGAAAGTAAAGCATCCAATTTACTCTTTCTTTTGGACTGATAAGCGTATTGGCTATACATGACATGTCCTCTGCATATGTTGCTTACACATCTAGGTGGTAAACAGTGTGCATATTCATCTTATTTTGATGCATACAGGCACACTGTATATGAGGCTGCAACAGAAGAAAATAGGGTGTTGCTAAATTAAGACAAATGGCAAGCAGCTGTCTCTTCTCTTTTTGCCATTTTGTTGTGATCTTAAAACAGAACTCATTTGTTGCTGGTAGAGCATACTTAATTATTCCAGGTTTTCTCACTGTTGGTTTTTTTGGTTTGTTGTTTTTGTAGGTTTTGATTTTTTTAAATGAAATATTGAAAGCAACAAAGAATGGGCAGAAATCTGTAGTTGGATAATTTCACTGACACCTGCAGAATAATGCTAGGACACCACTTGGTGACATATGTCATACAGGTGATTTTGCTGCTGTCACAGGTGTGCTGAAATTTCCTTTCATTAGTATGACATTGAAGCTCTTGCAAGCTCTCAAAGAATATGGATGGCACATTGAGTCAGAAAGAAACCTTTTTCTGGCAACAGAGTGCTGAAGCTAGTGTTGTGATAAATACACATAAAAAATTGCAACTCACTTTATAACCACATCCAGACTTAAAAAAATATAAAAACAACTAAAAAAAAAGCTCCACAGATGAAAAATAAAGGACAGCAGAATTAATATAACTAACAGCCAGAAAACAAAAATGTTCTCACATTGTACCTATACAAGGAGCAATCTGCTGAGAATTATAGAACTGCAATTCACTTTGGGTGTCTTGAGATAACTCTGCAAATCCTAGCTCCACAGTAAGACCTAGTCTGAACAAAATCTTGAAATAGATTTTGACTAGGTTGAGATGACCTCAATATCTTTTAGAAATTGAAGGAAAAATTCCACTCTAACATTGTGGTTTTCATTTCTATTGTACCATAATAATTTCTCAGTAAAGAACTCGCTGCCTCCTGGGATTGCAAAACTCAGGGAGCTGAAAATCAGAAGAAAGGTTTTCTTCTATTTTATGCTTGTCCTTATCAGGTTTACTGAAACTTGCACATGTTTGTACCCTCATAAAAACATAAAACATATGTTTTTTGTGCTTGATGAAGAAATGTCATTACGAAATTGATGGCAGAACCTTGAGATTTTTACAGTGAAAGTGAAAAAAATTCCCCTTGTAGCAATAAAAATAAGAGGAAAACCTTAATTGCAAAATAAAAAAATGCAGAAAATATTCCCTATATTATGTTTATTTTTTTCCCTGCTCCTTTACACTGGGAGTTTGTAGAATAATGTGGCAGTCTGTAAGATATTTCATTTTATCCTCATTTTCACCAATGTTGTTCTAGCCTTGGTAATCACCTTCACTAAAAGCTTTATACAGAGATTACGATAAAGCAGATGTATGGGATCTGAAATAATATCAGACTCAGGAGGAAATTAAAACTTTTTTTCTCAGTTCTAGATTATTACAGAGGCAGATACCAATGTGGAGGAATGGGGGGAAAGGGCTACTGTAAGTGATTAAAGAAACTTTTCATTTATTAGAAGCAGCATGTTGTCAAGGGGCATGGAAATTTTAGCCCCACATGATAAAGTCTGGCAAAATTCTAAACGTAAATTGATTAAAAGATTTTTGCTATCAATAACAGCAAGATTAAAGTAACAACAATAAATAAAGTTTCAAATTCAGCCCTAAGCCATCACATACATTCTTATAATGTCTGCAGAAAACAAAAAAATATGAAGACTATCTAATTTATGGCTGTATTAATCTAGGGGGGGTTACAAAAAAATCACTGAATTTCAAATGTTATGATCTAAGATTTTTTTGTGAGGGATAGTCCTTTTACTCCACTTTGTATTAATTATCTTGGAGATCAAATCATCTAATTTAAAGGTGTGGAAAAAAAATTATTTACCTCTATGTCTTTTAAAATTCAAGATGACAAAATTCTACACAGCATTGAAACACACAGTTTTATTTACTTCACTTGTTTTTCTGAGGAGCACTATATGAAGATCTTTTTGCAGTTGTTTCTAGATATTCTACCACAGAAATGCATGTGTAGCCCTGATGTGTAGTTTTAGTAAAAGAGGTCTCTAGTTCAAGCCAAATGTTTTGATTTTCCTCTTCATAAATATTACCCAGATTCCTGCCTTTGCTGAACAGATTCAGAAACAGTTTATCAACTGCAGCAGGTAATGTCATAAACTATTAAGAAAACACTTGGCTACACTTAATTAGAATAGAATCATAGAATTGTCAGAGTTGGAAGGGACCTTAAAGGTCATCTAGTTCCAAACCCCTTGCCTAGGCAGGAACACTGTCCAATAGATCAGGTTGCCCAGAGCCCTGTGAAGCCTTGTCTTAAAATCTTCCAGGGATGGGGTTTCCACAACCTCTCTTGGAAACCTGTTCCTCTGTCTCACCACCCTAACAGGGAAGAACTTCCTCCTAATACCTAATCTAAGTTTACCCTCATTTAGTTTGCATTCATTTCCCTGACTCTATCACTACCTGACATCCTAAAAAGTCCCTCACCAGCTTTCCTGTAGGCCCCTTTCAGATACTGGAAGGCCACAATAAGGTCACCTCAGAGCCTTCTCTTCTCCAGACTGAATAACCCCGACTCTCTCAGTCTGTCCTCGCAGGAGAGGTGTTCCAGTCCTCTGATCATTCTCTTGGCCCTTCTCTGGACTCACTCCAGCACTTCCATATCCTTCTTGTAATAAGGGCTCCAGAACTGGATGTAGTATTCCAGGTGGGTTCTCACGAGAGCAAAGTGGAGGGGGGGATCACTTCCCTTGACCTGCTGGCCACACTCCTCTTGATGCAGCCTAGGATATGGTTGGCCCTCTGGGCTGCAAGTGCATACTGGCAGCTCATGTTGAGCTTCTCATCCACAAGCACCCTTTTCTCAGGGCTGCTCTCAAGCCAATCACTACCCAGCCTATATCGGTGCTTGGGATTGTCCCGATGCAGATGGAGGACCTTGCATTTGTTCTTTTTGAACTTCATGAGGTTGGCGTGGGTCCACCTCTCCAGGTCCCTCTGGATGGCATTTCTTCCCTCCAGCGTATCAACTGTACCACACAGCTGGTGTTTTTGGCAAACTTGCTGAGGGTGCACTCAATACTACTGTCCGTGTTGCTGACAAGATGTTGAACAAGACTGGTCCCAGTACTGATCCTTGAGGGACTCCACTTGTCACTGGCCTCCACTTGGACATGGATCCATTGACAGCCACTGTTTGGATGTGGCTGTTGAGCCAGTTCTTTATCCACTGAGTGGTTCATCCATTGAACCAGTATTCCACTACCTTGGAGACCAGGATGTTGTGTAGGACAGTGTTAAAGGCTTTACTCAGGTGCATGTAAATGATATCAGTTTCTCTTCCCCTGTCTATTGATGTTGTGACCTTTTCATAGAAGGTCACTAGATTTGTCAGGCATGATTTACCCTTCATGAAGCCATGCTGATTATATCCAATCACCTCTTCATTACCAGTATGATTTACAGTAGTAAATGAGCAAAAGAGAAAAAGTATGTAGTATATGGACTGCATTTTTGTAAACTACTTTCCAAAATATCACTAATGGTTGTTTGCATATTGTATTCCATCACAATTGCCACCCCATGCAGTGCCATGAAGCCTGTGTTAAGTTGAATTATGTATTTTAAAGTATTAAGAGGATCTCTTACAGAATTTATTTCCTATTCTTTTTTCCACAGCTAATGTTTCTGTCACAAAAGCATGCTTTAGAAGAAATATTAAAATAATTTCCACATGTCTATCCCTGAAAATATAATTTTCACAGAAACAAAGTGAAAAAAAGAATTAAAGTTACAGATATGAAATTCCTTTATTGTAGTACTGAAAATAGGGGAGAAAATGAACATAGAATGAACAGTTACAGCTATTTCACTTTCTTTGTCATATTTCAAAAGGTATTGTGCAAAAATTGAGACATTTCTGAAAGAGTCCTTGCTTATAAGCATCTTGTTATTGAGAGACATTTGTGTAGCTGTATCATATTTTATCTTTGTCCAGTAGTTTATCTTTTTAATTTACTTACACTTGCATAACTCTGTTATTAATAGGTTTAATAAACTGTGGCTTTACAGCTTAGTTTTCTGTGTGAAAGAAGTGCAGGCTGATTTAGTGTTGGGTCAGGGTCTTACCTATTAATAAGACACAGACCATCAACAAATAAATCACAGAATCACAGAATATTAGGAGTTGGAAGGGAGCTTGAAAGATCATCTGGTCCAACCCCCCTGCCACACCAGGATTCCCTAGACCAGGTCACACAGAAGCTCGTCCAGATGGGTTTTGAGTATCTCCATAGAAGGAGACTCCACAACCTCTCTGGGCAGTCTCTTCCAGTGCTCTGACACCATCACTGGGAAAAAATTTCTACATGTATTCACACGGAATATCCTATGCTTCAGCTTACAGCTGTTGCCTCTTGTCCTGTCACTTCAGTGAGAAGAGCCTGATCCCATCCTCTTGACACCCACCCTCCACATACTTAAAAGCATAGATGAGGTCACCTCTTAGCCTCCTCTTCTCCAAGCTAAAGAGACCCATCTCCCTCTGCCTTTCCTCATAAGACAGATGTTCCAGCCCCTTCATCATCTTTGTGGCTCTGCGCTGGACTCTCTCCAGCAGTTCCCTATCCTTCTTCAACTGAGGGGCCCAGAACTGGACACAGTATTCCAGATGTGGCCCCACCAGGGTAGAGTAAATGGGGAGAAGAACCTCTCTTGACCTACTAGCCACACCCCTTCTAATACAACCCAGAATAGATTAAATAGATTAAAGTACAATTTTGCATAAGAGTTCAAAGAATTATTCAGGTATTTTTTATTGTCTCTTATCACACTAGCCTTTTTCAGGCCTTTTCTCTCAAGCTAGGCTTAAAGGCTGTATCTACTTAAGCAGCATCAAGGTATGATCTGGCATAACAGCCTTGGCTTGATATTTCTGTTTCTCATTTCTGAATTCTAACTGCTACATCCTGTCCTAGTATAGCGTCCTATACTAGGATAAGGAACTGATGAGATGGGAGCATCCCTTTTCTTTTTTCCCCACTTTACTGTCCAGCTTTTTCTCAGCTGTGTTAACCTGAAAGCTGTTTGACCATTTGGGTCCTTCAAAGAGTTACATGGGAGAATACAATAAGCAGAAAAGGTAAGCATGTTCTAAGCTAGGAGCTACCAAACATGGACCTTTCCCCTGAGATTTGAGATCCAGGATGACACCACAATCTGCTTCTGTGTTTCCTGAATTTGTCACACACATTCTTGTCTATGTCTGGAGACAGAGAAAGCAGATGCAGGTTTTCAAATATCCACTAAGCTTAGGTGCTGGTCTTAAGACAACTACTGCCTCTTGTTTGCAGGTATTAAATATTCATGGCTTTGGTCTCAGCTAGAGTCATCTTCAGTCACTGAAGTTTGAAAGCAGATGGTATTGCAAGTTTGGCAGCTAAAAAGAGAGGCATGAAAAGTGAGTGAATGAGTTTAAAAAAGAGTCATTACTCACCACTTGCTATTCTTGTCAATGATGAATAAAACAGTGCCCTTGAGATAAAGAGTTGCTTTAATACTGTTTTAAAATATCAGAACCCCTTGGCAGTATATATTTCCCCTTTTCATGAAAAAATGATTGTATGGTGCCAAAAATATTGACAAGGGTAATTGGTTTTCTGGGGTTTTTTTGTTTCTATTAAGCACTAAATATATTTTAAAAAAAACAAATAGAAGATTATACCAAAGTTATTTCTTGACAATAATCTGAAAATTAAATCATACCTCACTTGAAGTTGTCTCAAGACTGAGAAGATAAGCATATTTTGTAATACTATATCACTTCTCACAGATACCGATTTCAGTCGCTTATGTACACGATACCATTGCAGTATTAGAATTGCACTAAAAAATATATTCGGAAGACCACACAACTGATATTGCTTTTGTGACAAGTTCTCAGCGTCTAATTTTTCAAAGAGGATAAAGTACTGAGGCACACAACTATAAAAATGCATTCTTATTCTAGCATATGTGACCTCAAAGTAATATCTAATAAGTCTGTGTTTTTAATTTTTTCCAAGGTTATTGTCAAGGCTCTGAATAGCTCAAATTTACTTAAAGAAAAAAGATTTTCCTTTTTGTTGCCTAATCGAATTCTCAGGAAGTCTATTAAAGCAAAGGTTAAAAGATGTCCCAAGTTTCTTGTGGGATTGTTACAGATAAAAATAAAATATTAAGATGAAGTCTTAAAAGCACTAGTTCCACAGTAGTTCCAGAGAGACTTCTTCATGGGCATTTAATTCTGCATTGAGGTGTTTTGGATGCCACAGTAGTACTAAGAATGAACAGTTAACTCTATGTTGTAGTTAATTAAGAAGAACGTTTATCTGTTTTTATATTCATATGTGATATGATATTATATATTAATATATTATATATTTATATATTATATTCCTGCCCCTGCCATTATCTTCTTTGACCTCGGGGGTGTGGCAGGAGCCTTTCCAGTGAAGACTAAAGTAAAGAAGCTGTTGAGAACTTCAGCCTTCTCCAAGTCACCTGTCACCAGTTCTCCCGTTTCTTTTCTGTATGGGCCGACGCCTTCTTCAGTCTTCCTTTTTCCATTCATACATCTATAGAATTTTTTACTATTCCTCTTGATCTCCCTGGTTAGATTTAATTCCCACTGAGCTATAGTTTTTCTAACCAGTTCTCCTGCTCTCCAGACAGCTACCCTATATGCCCCCCATTCTAGTTTTCCCTTGTTCTCCTCTCTATATAGATTCTTTTTATGAGATAGTATATCCAGGAGAGTCTTGTTCATCCAGGCAGGTCTCTTAACATTCTTGCTTGCCTTTCTCTTTGTAAGGATACTTAGCTCCTGGACATGAAGAAGGTGATCCTTTAAAATTGACCAGCTGTTCTGGGTCCCCCTTCCCTCTAGCGATTTGTCGGATGGTACTTCGGTCATCAGATCCTTGAAGTGGTCAAAGTCTGCATGCCTGAAGTCCAGGGTTGTGAGCTTAGAATATATCCTCCTAGATGCCCTGAGGATCTTGAATTCTAGTGCTTCATGGTCACTGCAGACAAGGTTGTCTCTGAGCCTTATGTTCGTCACCAGCCCTTCCCTGTTGGTAAGAACAAGGTCCAGCATGGCACCTTTCCTAGTTGGTTCCTCTACCATTTGGAGGAGGAAGTTGTCATCAATGCATTCAAGGAACATCCTGGATTGCTGATGCCTTGCTGTATTGTCCCTCCAGCAGATGTCAGGGTGGTAGGGTGGTTGAAATGCCCCACGAGGACCAAGGCATGTGAACATGAGGCCACTTCTATCTTCTATGGAGGGCCTCATCTATTTGGCTCTGCTGGTCAGGTGGCCTTTAACAGACCCTTACTGTAACATCACCTTCCCCTGTCTTCCTTTTAAATCTAACCCATACACTCTCAGGCAGTTCATCGTCCTTCCCCAGGTGGAGACCCATTGACTCCAGCTGATCACTGATGTATAGGGCAACACTTCCTCCCCTCCTCGTCCTTCCTAAACAGCTTGTACCCATCTATTCCTACATTCCAGTCATGGGAATCATCCCACCAAGTTTCAGTAACAACCACTATGTCATGGCTTTCCAACAACACAATGGCCCTTAATTCATCCTGTTTATTGCCCAAACTGTGTGCCTTTGCATAGAGGCAGTTCAGCTGGTCACTTCAGTCATGTCACCTTCTTAGGCAAACCCCCCTTGATTTCCTTGGGGCACCTTGGTGCATCCTCTCTGGCTTGCCTCAGGGTAACAACTTGAGAGCTCTTAGTAGTACTCCATCCTTCTGGCCCTGGTGTNGGTTCCTCTACCATTTGGAGGAGGAAGTTGTCATCAATGCATTCAAGGAACATCCTGGATTGCTGATGCCTTGCTGTATTGTCCCTCCAGCAGATGTCAGGGTGGTAGGGTGGTTGAAATGCCCCACGAGGACCAAGGCATGTGAACATGAGGCCACTTCTATCTTCTATGGAGGGCCTCATCTATTTGGCTCTGCTGGTCAGGTGGCCTTTAACAGACCCTTACTGTAACATCACCTTCCCCTGTCTTCCTTTTAAATCTAACCCATACACTCTCAGGCAGTTCATCGTCCTTCCCCAGGTGGAGACCCATTGACTCCAGCTGATCACTGATGTATAGGGCAACACTTCCTCCCCTCCTCGTCCTTCCTAAACAGCTTGTACCCATCTATTCCTACATTCCAGTCATGGGAATCATCCCACCAAGTTTCAGTAACAACCACTATGTCATGGCTTTCCAACAACACAATGGCCCTTAATTCATCCTGTTTATTGCCCAAACTGTGTGCCTTTGCATAGAGGCAGTTCAGCTGGTCACTTCAGTCATGTCACCTTCTTAGGCAAACCCCCCTTGATTTCCTTGGGGCACCTTGGTGCATCCTCTCTGGCTTGCCTCAGGGTAACAACTTGAGAGCTCTTAGTAGTACTCCATCCTTCTGGCCCTGGTGTGCTTCCCCACTGTTTGTCACAGGCAAAATCTAGTTTAAAGCCCTGTCAATGAACCCTGCCAACTCCTGCCCCAGAATCCTTTTCCCCCACGGGGACAAGTGCATCCCATTTGTTGTTTGCAGCTCCAGTGTCTGGTATACCAAGCTGTGATTCTAAAATCCAAAGCCCTGTTGATGAGACCAGTCCTGGAGCCATGAACTAGCTTGTTGATTTTTCCTATATATTACTTCATCCATCACTGATGTCAGAGGGATGAGGGAAAACACAACCTGAGCTCCTGATCCCTCTACCAGTTGCTCCAAATCCCTGAAATCTCTTTTAACTGATTATGAGCGTCTCATTGCCACATCATCACTACCCACCTGAAAGATCAGGAGTGGGTAATAATCTGCAGGATTCACAAGGGTGGGAATTTTACCTATGATGTCCTTTACCTGGGCACCAGGGAGACAGTGGACCTCCCTATGAAGCAGGTTTGTTCTGCATATTGGGCCATCTGCTCCGCTCAGCAGGGAGTCACCTACAACAATGACTGTTTGATATTGGTTTTCATTGCCACTTTTCATGGACGACCTGGGGCGAGTTGGCCTTGGTAGCATTTCTGGCCTTTGTGAGCCCTAATCTTCACTCACAACCACTTCCTCCTGCAGAGCCCCATATCTATTCTTCAAGGGCACTATAGGGTGCGTACTTATTAAAGGAACGTGCTTCCTCCTTTTGTTTTGTCAGGCAGCAACCTGCTCCCATGGGCCCTACTCCATTTGGATTACTACAGAAAGTCTGGGGGGCTTGCTGATGAGAGGATATAGAATTCTCTCCTCCACCAGAAGTTACCTCCCATTTCATTTTTGTAGAGATCAGTTTATGGAAGTGGTCAATTTCCCTCTCACTCTTCCTGATGCTTCTCAATCTACTCACCTCTTCCCTGAGCTCCACCACTTCATCCCGGAGATGTATCACTCAGATGAGTGACTTCTCGATCTGCTCACACTGCACACAGCCATAGTTGGTGTTGCCTCCTGCTGCTAGTGAAAGCCTGTGGCATTCCTTACAGTCTGTGACCTGGATACCATTATCCATTTTGGTGGGTGTTGGGAGCACAGCCTTCCTCCTCCGAGTAGCCACCATCTCTCCTTGAGTAAGTTACAGTGCCTTCATCTTGCCCTTACTGCTCACCTAAATACTCACCCTGCCTGAGCGAACTGATGTTCAAACTGACACGCTCATCCCTGTTGACGTGCTCGTCCCTGTTTGCCCACCCCTGTTGCCATGCTCTGGGTCACTCATGCTCCTTAGAGCCTTTTATATTCCCTGGCGGTGATCCCGGCTCCACCCCCTCCTTGCCTTGATTGGGTGTCAGGGATTTCCATGTCCAGACAGGGGCTTGGGGCTGCTTGGGTGTCCCTAGGGTCAGGAACTCCCCTGTGCAGCCTAATCTAAAAAAAAACATTCACCCCCTTGACTTACCTCAAACTCGGTCTCTGTATGGTCTGTGCTGCTGCTGTTGCTGCCTTGCAGACAGTAGTAGAACATTATACTTTTGCCTCAGCAGTGCATCCAGGAAGATCTGCACCGTCATCTTACCAGGCACAGAGGTGAGACTGACTGATCATTGGATCATCCTTCTTTCCCTTTTTAAAAATGGAAGTTATGTTTCCCCTTTTCCAGTCAGTGGGGACTTCACCAGACTGCCATGACTTTTGCAATACAATAGATAGTGGCTTAGCAACTTCATTCAGTAAGCACTAAGAATGAACAGTGAACTCTATGCTGTCATTAATTAAGAAGAATGTTAATTTGCGTTTATATTCCCAAAGGATGGCTACAAGATTGTAAGATTTTGAGGTTGCCAGACAATGCTTTTTTCTGTTTTCTTGTTTGGTTGTTTTCCCCCAACATCAAGTAGTGTGACAGGGTGTGATGATGCTTTGACATCTCAGGGTTTACTCTGTTTCTGCATACCCAGTGATTGTGGCAGGGAACTGGAAAGATGATATATGGTGCAAGGTGGGAAATTAGGTAAGAAGGATCTAACCTGTCTTCTCTCAGCTGACTGTGGCTAAAAGGCCTTGGATAGTCTGAATTATGGTTTGAATTGATTTGTTATTATTTATTAGTGTTTTTGTAAAAATTTTTAAAAATAATAAATAAACAAATAAAATAAGACCTAGGGAAAATGGTATACAGTGATCTGTGTCCGAGATTTATGATTTTTCTTTCTTGGTTGTTGAGTTTGAATGCTGGTCTAGAGAAATCACTCATACAAACCCTTAGAGAATTAATTTCAACATTAATAAAGAATGCAGATATATGAAATCATAGTTATTTACCTTGAAATTAATTTCTTCAATAAATAAAATGCATGAACATTTTGAACCCTTATACAGATTTGTTCTTTTTTTTTTTTTAAATCCTTGCAGGACTTAATATAATATCTCCTAACCCTCCTACCTGCTAGATATTATAAATTCTGTTTTTCAGAGAATGTCAGAAAACCCACTGAGTTTGACAAAGGATCTTATTGTAATTTATTACTTATTATGTTAACTAATTAATGTCCCAAAGAACACATAATAAAAACTAAAAAAAATAATTAAAAAAAAATGCTCATTCCCTCCAGTAGAAGTCTTACAAAACTGAAAGCACAGAGTAAGTAGTGTCAAAAGAGCAGAAATTTAAAAACCGTGGATTTCTTTACTGGTGACTAAATGGGAAGCCATAAAACCAACTAAACTGAGCCAAATCAAAAATCATTTATTTCAAGCAGCTGTCTACAACAGTGGCCAGGAGATGTCATAAAAGCAGGTCAGTAACTGTCTGGAAAGTACTTCAATCTCCTCTATTTTCTTCTCAGATGTCCTCAGTTGAATACAGGTTCTGTCTAATTAACAACCAAATGCAGATTACCTTTGCAAGAGTTCATCAATTTCTCCTCAACTTTAACATCCATGATATTTTTTGATCTTACAACTGATTACAAGGTTTTGCAGGAAGTACAATTTTTTTGCTGGTTCTGAGCCTGATTGTCAGATTACATATCTTAATGCTCATAGTTCTTATATTGACTGTCACTGTGACCCCCAGGAGTTAAGCAGTATATGCATAACATTTTGTTCAGCATTGTTCAACTACAATTGAAAAGAGACCCCTCTTTTTCATTTTACTTTTCTTGTTTTTTTAACCCTAGTTAATGGAAAGGTGAAAATCTTCAGCACAATGAAGCAAGCTGTGAAGGAAGCTTATGACTCACACAGATGTTTTTCTGAGGAATTCAAGCATCAAATTTATATACATATAATTTATGTGTATTTTATTGGAAATAAATACAACAAAGGAAGCAGTATTTCCTCTGACTTAAAAATGTCCTTCTACTATAGCTAAGGATTAGGAACATAAAATACTTTCTTCAGGATTTGGGGAGAAACACTTTAAAATGAAATATTAAAAATCAAGTCTTTGGTTTCAAATTGGTAGTACATTTTTTATTTTATTAGCCTATGTGCTTTCTTTTGTCATGATTGTTCTCATCTTAATACTTTCCTTTTTAAAATGTTTTTGAAACTATATTTCTTTAGTATTGCTTACTGAGTATTGCACACTGAGATCCTCATAAGGTCAGGCTAATAAACAAATGAAGACCACAACAGTTTGCTTTATAGTCTTATGAATGCACAATGCCTTTTGACATTTCAAATTGATGGAAAAATCCATGATGCTGGGAAATTCCACTAACATTTCTGTTTTCCCCTGGTCTTAAAGAAGCACAACAACTTAAATGTGTGAAGGCATGGATATCCCAGCTAATACACTGCAGTTACTCTAGCACCTTAATAGAACTGATTTCAGCCAAGTTTTATTTTGATCCAAGAAAAGAGATGGTTGCCTTCCTAAGCATTTATATTTCTGGTATCATCTCATAATACATTTATTATCAAAATATGTAGACACTAGCTAGTCAGTGCATTATATAGACAATCACAGAATGGAGGTCTTCAGGAAACTGTGATTTTTTAAATTTTGCTTTTAAAAAATTCTTTCTTTAGGGGTGTGCCCTAAGTGTACACCAAACATACACGGTACCTATATAATTGAAGATTGTGAGAATGGTGATTTTTTTTAGTTCCCGGAAGGGACTTGTCAAAAAAGTCTTGATATGGTTTGTTATAAAGACATGTCTCCCACAAAAGACATCTTTAGTCTGACTCTACAAGGTGTAATTGAAGCAGGTAGAGTACATTGGAGTAAAGAACTCAATCTGGGATATTCGGTAATCTTGGTATTATCTTACTCATCAAAGCAAAAAATAGTACTTAAAAATGTTGATAAAAATTCAGTTTTTCTGTGGGAGGTTTTGAATAGTTGGAAAATGCATTTAACCATTAAAAACACACAACAGATACTACTGACCGTTTAGGTTTGTGTGATTATTATCAATACAGTCATTGCTTTCCTCCTCTGCTATATTGAGATAGCTGATTATAGCTATAGTTTCCATAGCTAGGTGAAAATTGTACGGTTTGCACTAAATTTCTTGTATCTTCCTTTATATCTTTGTTGTGTTGAATCATCATTCATATGTTGGAATGATTATCTGCATTTCACACCATACATGGGGTGATGGGAATATGAAAATGCCTTTGAAATTTCTTTGACAACACTTAGTAATTTTAGGTTTTAATGATTTTTCTTTCTGTCTGCAACCTGTGCTTCTTTATCTTTATATAATAATGTATTTTATGATAACAATATAAACACATTGACAGTTGCAATTAAAAAAAATTATGGTGGTTTTTTTTTTAATACTTTGGTGACTTTAGAACTTTTACGTGTATAAAATCCAAGAAATGTTTTACCACTAAAAGGTAAAAGACAGTGTCATTTTTACTTGTTATGAAAATCATGCTCTACCTGCTCCATATTGCTCAGTAGAATTGATAACTTGAAAAATCAAATCTTAAAATATTCAGTATGTTTCAAACCTGCCGAGGGAAAAACTTTCATGACTGACAGGTAGCCACAATTGTTGCATTGGCCATAAATTTTGCAGCACTTCTTCTTTCCAGCAGAACATGTGAACTGGCATTTCCCAGGAGATATCAAAGGCAACTAAGGAAGTGGCCAAAAGAAGAGCTTATGGTCTATGTTCACACCATGCATACACAGCTGAGCAATAAAAAATGCTTTGATAGGTATTTTTCTGTCCATGACAGCTCTTTTGGCATTATAAAGTTGAAGATATTATGTAAATTCAATGACTAAGTGAGATATACCTTATATTTTATTAGGAGTATTAAACTACAGTTAATGATTTTCATGTTTTCCCTATTTGTTTTTAGGAAGTTGCCAGGGAACATCTCAAACTGTTATCTGTGCAACAACATGATTATAGACTGTAATTACCTCAACTACAGCAGACATGATTAATAATATGCAGAAATACTCAAAGAAGATCTGTATTTTATAATTTCTTTAGGTTAAAAATAATATGTTCCATTGTATTTCTGCAGGAGTGAATGAATTTAACAATAAAATAAGGGTGGCTGTATGAAGGTTTTCATTTGCAGAGAAGAAGATGTACACCTGAAACACCCACTGACAAGATATTTTGCTATCAACTTTGTTAGCTAACTGTAAAATGGCTTCGCAGTGGTGTGAGTTTAGTCATGATCAGTACAACTGTTTGAATGTAAATCTCTTCTCTAGAGACACAGAAAGTAAGCCACAAATTATCAGCTCTGGCCAAGTAATAACAATGGTATGTAGGATTATACAATTCTGTCACCTTGAAATGGAAGAAGAAAAAAAAAAAGCTCTGTTGACCTTTTGTTGTCATTCTTTAAAGGTGACTACAAAACTGCTGAAGGTGTTCCAGTGGCCATGCTTTTCATTGACATTCTTAGTTGCCATTTGCGGTCCAACACAGATGCTACACAACATTTAAAGCTCTATTTAGTCATATTGCATGATGTTGAGTGATACATTTACCCCAGGCTCAGTCTTGAAACAAATTGTGTCTATACTTTGCCTTTAGTTTTCATTTATCATCAGCATCTGTTGGAATAAATAGGTTTTTATGACTAGAACTCATCATTGTACATGTCTTTATATTTCTAGTATTAAGAATCTTGTCAATGAATAGGCAAAAGTTATATTTTTAAATTGCATTAATACTGTCAGAATGGATCTGGATTGAACATGGTAGTGATTATCTTGATTATTAGTTTCATTTTGTGGAATAAGAAAAAGATAGCCATGTATTTATAGGAGTAAAGCTCAGGAATGGATATGTATGAGGAAAGACTAGCATACCAAACTGTTAATATTTTGTGCTGGTACTTTATTTTTTGTTGTTACAAGAATGAAACTATGCAGAAGTAGTTTAATCTAGTAAGTACTTTGAGAAAAGATTCTCATCCTGACTTATCTTTAAAAAAATTTTTTACAGGGTTAACATCAGCATCCCATAAACCTTCTATTATCCTCCGTCATTTTCGAAGTCAGATGATACTAACAGTCATATCTTCATCTCACCTGAACTGCTGCAAAATCAAAGCTATATTTATTTTTAAGATAGGCACTAGTGATGCTGACTCTAACATGTAACTAAAACAGTAAGCCAAATTGTACTTTGCATTGTTCAGATATGTCACCATTCACCAAAAACATATTCACACAAATCTTTGAGAAAAAGATTGTAGAAGGAAAAATAATTATTTTTCCAAAAACTTCAAAGAGATAAAAATACCAGTATGTTTCACCTAATCTTCACTTAATCATACACTGATAACAGTAAAAATGAGTAATGAAAACTGTTCATAGTATGAAATAACAAAAAAACCCCAAAACAACAAACACTTCTTCTAAGGGCTTCAAAAAACTTTCAAGGTCTAGAAATTCAGAATAAGTACTAAATTATGAAGAGTGGGGAAAAAATTCAACAAAATGTTACTCTGATAAATTTTTGGAGAGATGGGAGGGAGAGATGGAAGTAAAAGTCAAGGGGAGAAAAGATTTTAAAATCAAATTTTCCTGTAGACTCTTAAACTCTCCAAAACTGAGAGGCTTATGATTCATAGATATTTTGAATTTTGCATGTTTTACCAAACAAAATGTGTCATGTACAACTGATTCAAATACTTGCTCTTCAGTATTAAAAAAAAAAAAATTCTTCCTCAGAGAGACAATTGTTTTACTACTGAGAAAAATGGCTTTTTTATGTAATAAGCTAGATGGAGCTCTGGGCAACCTGATCCAGTGGAAGGTCTCCCTGCTAGCCAGGGGAGTTGGAACTAGATGATCTTTAAGGTCCTTTCCAACTCTGACAATTCTATGATTCTGTGATTCAAAAATTAAGCTAATAGCAAGACCTTATCTTACCATAGATCATGTTGGTTCCTTAAGCAATGCAGTTGTTCTGGTGAGAATACAGATAAAAACTAGGCCTTTGCTTTTGTACAGGATTCATCTTTTATCTCCAGGGCAAAGACAAATATTCTCTATCCTTGTACAGGAGTTGTTGATATTAGATTGCATATTTTATGTATATTTTGGATATATGGGACATACAAGAACATTGGTCTTACCAATCTTTTTTGGTTGTTTCATATGAAAATCTGTGTTGCCTCTGTTTCATACAGTATCCAGTATCCAAAGCTCAGGAAAGGGACTAAAAATAGTGAAGATATGATGCAATGTGTTTTATAAATTGGTTTTTTTTGTAAAGATGTGAGTTCATGCTATACAGTAGTATCTTAATGAAAATGGAAAGTTAAAAAGAAAGACACTTTCTTTTTATTTTCTATAATGTGCAAGGTGATCTTTAGTATTTTTTTTTATATATATTTTCAGCTCCAAGCAATGAGCCAATGGTTACAGAACCACAGTATCACAGAATGTTAGGGGTTGGAAGGGTCATCTGGAGATCTAGTCCAACACCAATGTCAGAGCAGGTTCATCTAAAGCATGTTGCACAGGATGGCGACCACATGGAGTCTCCAGAGATGCAGACTCCACCATGTCCCTAGGCAGCTTGTTCCAGTGCTCCACCACGTCAAAGTCAAGACATTCCTCCTTATGTTTAGATGGAACTTACAATATTCTAGTTTGTGCCCATTACCTCTCGTCCTGTCACTGGACACCACTGGAAAAAGACTGGCCTCATCCTTCTGACACCCACCCTTTAAGTATTCATAAGGCACTGGTAAAATGCCCCCTCAGTCTCCTCTTCTCTAGGCTAAACAGCCCCAGCTCTCTCAGCCTTTTCTCATAAGAGAGATGTTCTAGTCCCCTAATCATTTTTGTAGCCCTTTTCTGTACCATTTCCAGAAGTTCCCTGTCCTTGAACAGGGAGGACCAAAACTGCACACAGTACTCCAGATGTGGCTTCACTAGGGCAGAGTAGAGGGGGAGAATAACCTCCCTTGACCTACTGGTCACGCTATTCTTGATGTGTCCCAGGATGCCATTGGTGTCCTGGGCCACAAGGGCACATTGCTGCCTCATGGCCATCCTGTTGTCCACCAGGACTCCCATGTCTTTTTCCACAGAGCTGTTTTCCAGCAGACCAGTCCCTAACCCATACTGGTCCAGGGGCTTATTCCTCCCCAGGTGCATTACCTTGCATTTGCCCTTGTTGAATTTCATTAGGTTTTTCTCAGCTCAACTCTCCAGCCTGTCTAGGTCACTCTGGGTGTCAGCAAAGCCTTCTGGTGTGTCAGCCACTCCTCCCAGTTTTGTGTCATCAGCAGACTTGTAGAAGGTATACTCTAGTCCTTCATCCATGTTATTGATGAATATATTGAACAGTACTGACCCCTGGGGAACACCACTCATTGCAGACTTCCAATTAGGCTCTTCAGCATTGATCACAACCCTCTAATCTCTGTTCTTTAGCCAGTTTTTGAACCATCCCACTGTCCATTCGTCTAACACACAATTCCTAAGCTGGCCTATGAGGCTGTTATGGGAGACTGTGTCAAAGGCCTTGCTGAAGTCAAAGTAGACAGCATCAAATCTTTTAATTTTCTTTTAAATCTTTTAATTTTTATGATTTATAAAATCATTTTAAATATGTGAAGGGTGTGTGTAGGGAGGATGGGGTGAGGCTCTTCTCACTGAAGCCCAATGACAGGACAAGAGGCAATGGCTGTAAGCTGAAGCATAGGAGATTCCGTGTGAATACACATAGAAATTTTTTCCCAGTGATGGTCTCAGAGCACTGAAAGAGACTGCCCAGAGAGGTTGTTGAGTCTCCTTCTATGGAGGTATTCAAAACCCGTCTGGATGAGCTTCTGTGTGACCTAGTCTAGGGAATCCTGGTGTGGCAGGGGGGTTGGTCTAGATGATCTTCCGAGGTCCCTTCCAACTCCTAATATTCTGTGATTCTGTGGTCAACTGCCCTCCACTTATCTAACAATCCACTTAGACCGTCATAGAAAAATATAAGATTAGTCAGAAATTACTTCCCCTTGGTGAAGCTATGTTGACTACTCCTGGTAACCTTCTTTCCTTCACATACTTTTTAGATGGAACAAGCTGTTCCATCATCTTTCCAGGAGTTGAGGCTGGCTGGCCTGTAGTTTCCTGAGTCCTCCTTCTTGCCCTTTTTGAAGACGAGAGTGACTCTGGCTATCCTCCAGTCCTCAGGCACTTTGCCAGTTCTCCAGGAACTTTCAAAGATGATAGAGCATAGCCCAGCAATGACTTCTGCCAACTCCTTCAGCAGGTTGCTGAAGAATCATTATGTTTGATAATGAACAATATATCTATTTTGTATGATTTGGTTTAGTCTAATGCTGATCCATCCTGTCTTCCATGAGAGTCTGTGCCAGAGAGCTCCCCACTTCAGTTTCAGATTGCAAAGTATATCATCACAATATGGTTCAAACCACTAGACAGCATTCATCAAAAGTTTTGCTTTGAGTTGTTGTCAGATAAGCTTTAAAAGAAGTATACATAGCATGGATTATCATTCGTAACCTTAAAGAAAAAAAAATCCCTAAGTGCTAAGTGTGATTGATTTTTCAGGATTGTGTTTTGTGCTGGTTAGAGCCCCATTTTATTTAGATTACTACTGGGTTAGGTGTGCTCTGAAAATATATTAATGGCTAAAACTACTTGTGAGTGTTCACAAGTAGGATATAGGGGTCAGATATGCCAGATATAAACCAAAGGATTCCTAATCTTTAGTATTTCTTTGAACTGAAAACGACAAATTCAAAAGCCCAGGTTTTAGATCTTAAGCAGTGTACTGCCACATTTTAAACACCATGGCTTAGATTTTGAGTATTTGCCTGTATTGTCTCTATGCAAATAGAATAGAACCTAGTGTTCCTAGTATAATTTGGCCATAAAAACCCCAAACCTAAATGCAACTTCAAAAAAAGGAAAACGAAGATTTAGAAAGCAACTAAATTCAGGAGGCAGGAATACTCATTCCTGCATTCATGTATTTTTAATATATTTAGATGCTGGAGACTTGGGATTCAGGAAATTCTGCACATTTGGTGACTGTGACAGTAACTATATAAATGAAAACTCTTAAGCTGTAAGATAAACCAATGTTCACTGTTGTGTCCTATTTCCAGGAGATTAAGAATTGATGCTTAAAGAGATTCAGAGATTAGATCTGCTGGAATCATATGTGTTTACCATGTCAGTTAATATCTAGACATTGTACCTCTAGGTTTATACCTGTGTAAGACTCAGAATATTACAAAGGAGAGCATCTGAATTTAGAATCTAATTTAGTTACTAGATATTGAAAGTTGAAGATGTCATATTGTGAATGCTTGCCCATGTGGAGTGGGTGTAGAGAATTCCAAACTAAAGCTGAAAATGAAGCCATAAGCAGGTAATATATAATATTTAAATCACAGTTATATAAATAACCACAATTAGCAGTATTTTGAAAAAGTTTAGAATATAAAGGTTCAGACAGTCATGCAGACTGAGAGTCATTTAAGATAAGCACCCTCTAAAATTCTGTCAAAGAAAGCAGAACGTGCTTTTGGAATTAGTTCTCAGAGCTGACAGGATATAGTGAAACCCATAATCATCTCCTTACATAACCCAATAGAATTATCACGTGGACAGACTAGCTGTCTCATTCACTTGAACTGGGGGTCGTGTCAGGGCTTAAATAGAAATGTAATTCCCTAAACGTACAAGATGTACTGTAAACCCGAGTTTAAGCTGTGCCCTTGGTACAATATTGCCAGGGAAAGAGGTTGAAGAGCCAGCTTGAATTACTTTAGCAGATAATCAGGACTGAAGATAGGAGTTACTGTGTACTGGGTTAGTGGTTGTCTGATATTGTAAATACAAAGCTCTCATAAGAGCTATTGGCTACTCATCAGAGAATATATAGTATTTTTTTAATCCGTCCAAACTACATTTTTAGTGGTTATCAGCTGAAACAGAAACTGCATTCTGAAGATGATGGAAAATGTGTGTGGGGGGTTGCAAATATGAAGACTGGGGGAAATTTCCTGAGGATCTTCTGAGCTTCTGACAAACCTTATTGCAGGTTAAGGTCTGAGGTTTCCAGAGGTGAAAGGAGATAAAAATCACATGAGGAGCTGGTAGTGGTGTGACTCTTTGATCAATCACTCTGTCATTTTGTTCTGCTGTCCTTGTCTATACGTGAGTTCAAAGGGTCTCTTGAGCTGACACCTCTTGCAATGTCAAAAATTCAGGTGCATGCAGTGGTGCATCTACTTAAGTGAACATACAAAAGGCAGTACATCATCTTTTTCACTGTGCTTTCATTCTCTTTCTGTCCTTTCTAGCTTCCTTTTCTCATAGCTAACCAAATAAGAAAGGTATTCAGGAAGATTTGATGACTAGCCCTTCAGAGTGCAATTTATTCCCCTGATATAATGATAGGAGAAAAATGTCAGATAATATAAACTGAAGAAGGTTCATCGTATCTCCCTACTGTTGCAATCCTTGCATAGCTTTAAATAACTACACTTTGAAGAAGATACAATGAAGCAAACATGGACAGAGCATAGCTGGTCCCTGGCTTTATCCAGCTTTGATAGCTGAACGTTCCCCTGGTAGCATGAAGGATTGGAAGCCAGAAACAAGCAATCCCTCCTACTCTTGAACTCTGCTCTGCTTGGTCATGCTCCAGATCCTCTTCGGTGCAAATTCAACTCCACAGCACCTATGTAGAACATATGTTAGATAATCACAGAATCACAGAATGTTAGGAGTTGGAAGGGACCCCTCTGCCAGAATAGGATTCCCCAGACCAGGTCACACAGAAGCATGTCCAGATGGGTTTTGAATACCTCCAGAGAAGGAGACTCCACAACCTCTCTGGGCAGTCTGTTCCAGTGCTATGGCACCCTGATTGTGAAAAATTATTCTTGTCTTCACACAGAACCTCCTATGCTTCAGCTTACAACCATTGCCCCTTGTCTTGTCACTGGGCTTCACTGAGAGCCTGACTTCATCTTCCTGACACCCACCCTTCACATATTTAAAAGCATAGATGAGGTAACTGCTTAGTCTCCTCTTCTCCAAGGTAAAGAGACCCAGTACCCTAAGCCTTTCCTCAGAAGAAAGATGCTCCACCCCCTTCATCTTCTTTGTGGCTCTGTGCTGGACTCTTTCCAGCAGTTTCCGTGTCCTCCTTCAACTGAGGGGCCCAGAACTGGACACAATATTCCAGATGCAGCCTCACCAGGGTAGACTAAAGAGGGAGAAGAACCTCTCTTGACCTACTAACCACATCCCTTCTAATCCATCCCAGAATCCCATTGGGTTTCCTGGCCACAAGAGCACATTTCTGGCTCATGCTCATCCTTTCACCTACCAGGACCCTGAGGTCCCTTTCCCCTAAGTTTGGAAAATGGTAAAACTGAAGTGTCAATGCCTCAAACTTGACAAAAATTAAGTGTAACCTGCACATCTTTTCAGGCTGAGTACTGGGAACATTGTCCAAGGCTTCCCTGTGTCACTAAGCCCTGTTCCAGCCCCGTGCACACTCCTGTCACAGCCTTAGGGTGCCTACAGAGCCCTTTGCCACCAAGGTGTGAGCTGTGACAATGCCCCTCTCTGAGTGGGGAGGATGTGTCTGGCCTTCACCATGAAACTTGTGATGGGGATCGAGGCTGGCTCCAGGCCCAGGGACATACCCTTACCATCAGGAGCCTGACATGTTTCCCCTCACGAGGCTCAATCCTGACCCCAGCTGCATGCTGGTGCCTTTGCCTGGCCCTGTCCATTCATCCCTGTATGCCCTGACATAGCCATCAATGAGCTTCTCTCTCTGCACTCAAGGTACAATTAAACACATCAATTGGGAAAGGTATTGGAATGGGAATGGCATAATATTGCAGAAAAAAGCTGTATGATGTAGGAATGAAAGAGAAGTACTTAGTCACATATATTTGAGGACTTTTAATAGATTTTTAAATCTTGAGGTTTCCTCCGCATCTCTGCAGAACTTTTTGGCAAAGGTTATTCTGGTGTGCCGAGCAGCTCATGTAATCTCCAATTTTTTCCACTTCAGTTGGCATATAATCCTCTTCCTTATGATATCTGAGTGCCCCAGTTCAGATTTACCGAAGCCAGACTTGTGGTTACACTAGCAAAATCTATTTTGTATACAGGTTGAGATTAGTAGTGAGAGTTTGTTTGTGGGCTTTATCCTTAAAATTTCTTTTGCTCATATTTAGCCCATTACTCATAATTATGTACTTCTGACTGCCTAAAATAATCTCCTCTGTCCTTGAGTTTATCCCTCCAATTACTTAGTCATGTTTTGCACAGCTGTGATTTAATTAAGTTACATATTTTTTTTATTTTAACTCTCCTGATAAATCTTGTTCTCATTTGTTTTTGTCCCACGGCTAGGATAGTGATTTTCCTCAGAAAAGAAACAACAGAAGATGCTTAATTATTGTAAGTGAAGGTTCTACTTTAGACTCTTTCAGTTTCTGAACTTCCAATTCAAGCTTATGCTTTGGAAACCTTACATTGCTCTAGTTCTTCAGCTGAGCTAAAGTTCAAAAGGACTAGCAAACTATGGCCATGTCCATGCCTGCCAGGCCAGCTTCTTTACTTGGATTACAACAGTGCCTGCTTCTGGGTGTTCCTTTCCCAGCAAAAGATTCAGACATGCCCATGAATTAAGCCAGTGTGTTTTGCCAAAATGATTTGTGATCTCAGACTCCAACACAATATGAAGTTTGCAGAGAGCAATGATGTGGACTGTCTCCTGCATACAAGGCCCATTACTGTGCTAGGGTTTGTCTGCGCCTTGGCCCCTGTAAATCAACATACACAGATATTTTACATGTCTGTGGTTCATCAGCTGCTCCAGTTTATAATATGAAAATATGAACATGATACAGGTTCTATAGAGCTGAAAAAAACCCCTTTATTTAAAATATATTTACATGTTTTTAAAGGACAATCTGAAATAAAGCCGAATCAAATTTAGATACCTGATTATTCATTCAACTTCTGCAAATGGAGAATGAAGGTTAGGGAGCATCTCTAGATCAGAAATATATTGAAAGGATAAGCTTCTGAACACTTGAACTATCAAAAATTACTCATTTTTCTTTCATCTATTGGCTCGTTGGAAACTTCCTAATCTAGTATTCTTTTAGTTAGAGACCCATCAAAGTCTGATATCCAGCAGCTAAAGTCAACAACACGGTCCCAGCCCCAAGGCTCTAAATGTATGAGAAAGGACAGGAGGCCTGAGGAACTAGCCATTACATGAAGAAAGGTTAAAAACACCCCCCCCGCCCCCCCAAAAAAGCCCCAACCAAACAAAAACTCAACCCAAACCAGACACCAACAAAACCCCCCCAATTATCCTATTTCCTCTTTTCAATAGAACAAAACCTACTGATGTCTGACTGGCCTTTCCTCAGCTGATATGAAGAGAGTCACTAACCATTCATGTTAGGTCAAGTAACTACAATAGCAATGCAGCATCTCTGAGGAAGATAGAACACTTATTTTCCATAATTTTATCTTCAGTTTCATTAATGAAGACATTCCTATTTTTATGTTTCTATGTATTTGTAGTATGTGTATAGAAATTACATTTAAAACACTCTGTGTACTCACTTGCTATAGGCAAAGAAAGTATAGTAAGAAATATATAGACTCATCTATATTTATCAGCTTGCTTCCTATATTTTTCCTTATCCAAGAGGGGACAAGTGAACAAAGGTTTTGTGTAATATCTTGCTTGGGACTTCTTTTTCCAAATAAAATTGTGTGGACAAATTTTTTTTTTTTTGGAGTGAATATTCCCTCATTTTATGTCTGGGGACAATAAAGATGTTCTCCAGAAATGAATATTAATGGCAAGTTTCCATAAGAAATTTGGTTACTGCTGAGTGTTTATAATGTTGATACCTAAACTAAGCCACTGACTTTATATTCATAGCAGTAGCAGAATATTCCTTAAGTTTATTGGATTTGAATTTGGATTTTGTGGTCAATGGCTCCTTGTCTAGGTGGAGGCTGGTGACGAGTGGTGTCCCTCGGGGTTCTGTCTTGGGACCAGTGCTCTTCAATGTCTTTATTAATGACTTGGACAGAGGTATTGAGTGCGCCCTCAGCAAGTTCGCGGATGACACCAAGCTGAGTGGTGTGGTTAACACGCCAGAGGGGCGAGGTGCCATTCAGAGGAATCTGGACAGGCTTGAAAAATGGGCCTGTGAGAATCAAATGAAATTCAAGAAGTCCAAGTGTAAGGTCCTGCATCTGGGTAGAAGCAACCCAAGATATGAGTATAGGCTGGGAGAAGAACTCGTTGAGAACAGCTGTGTAGAGAAGGACTTGGGGGTNTCAGTACCTGAAAGGGGATTATAGGGCAGAAGGAGAGAGACTTTTCTCCTGGTCTGATTGCAACAAGACACAGGGGAATGGCTACAAGCTGAAGGAGGAGAAATTTAGGCTGGAGATTAGAAGGGGGTTCTTTACCCAAAAGGTGGTGAGGCACTGGAACAGGTTGCCCAGAGAGGTTGTGGAGGCCCCATCCCTGGCAGTGTTTAAGGCCAGGCTGGATGTGGCTCTGGATGACCTGGTCTAGTGCATGTGGTGTCCCTGCCCATGGCAGGGGGGTTGGAACTAGATGATCTTTAAGGTCCCTTCCAACCTCAGCGATTCTATGCTTCTATGATTTCTTCTTCCTCCTTATTATTATGGATGAGTAATTCCTGACTCTGCATTTCTCATTAACTTGATTTTGCTGATGAATCTATATAAACAAAAATGGACCTACAACAGTAAGAGAAAATAATACACATGATAGACATAATAGTTTGCCTCTCCTAGGAAGTGAAATATCTGTAATTTTGACACAGATCTTCATGGAAATTCCTGGAGGGATGTGAATATTGAATTACTGGGACAGGCATCAAAGTGTTACAGGGCCTCAGAGTAAAAGAAATACCAGACTGTGGGAGAAACATATTCAAAGTTACACTTTTTCTTATTCTGCAGTTCCTTTTGTCCTAAGAGATGAACTGCAGTTTGGACACAAGAACAAAAGTGTTTCTGTTAACTAAGAACAAAGAAGCTTATATTTGGTTTATCTCCACCTATTAAAAAGCTACATATCTTTTCAAACAACAGCAAAAGTTCATTCAAACAATAAGATGTAATCATAAATATATTTTAGAGGTGATTTGGTATAAATGAGTTAGCAACATTGTTTATCTCTTGCATTCCTACTAAATTTCAGTAAGTGTTCTTTGAACAATCAATAGTTAATTAATCAGCAATCAAGACACTTTTAAAACTCTAAATTAAAGATTTAATTCAGATTTACTTTGATGTTGGAAAATGGATGGAGCAATTTAGAAAAAGTATGTTCATTTTCTAACAAATTTTTGAGGCTTTGGCAGTACAGGGTCTAGCAGTACCATTTCAGTTATCAGTGCTAGCAGCTGAAGTATAGAGCTGTTGATATTATTTTAACCTATGCATTTTTTAAAAAGATATTATCCTGGCCTTTTCACTGCCTGCTCTCTGATTTCAAACTGTCATTTTTTAAAGCAGGAAAATCTCTTTTGCTTCCATGTGGTAGTTTTTCCAGCTTTCCATGCTGTAGATATGTTTCCAAAGCAACAAAAAATATATTTCTCTTAAAATCATATCATATACATGAGTTTAAGTGTGAAAATGTTATTTCCAATAAGAAATTGTAAAAGGGTTTCTGCTTCTGCATTGACCTTTAATTTTAAGATGTTTCACTGTAAATAAAGACCGCTGTAATTGAGATTATTCAACCAATTAGGCTGACAATTTGTTTGCCTGAACTTAAGAGATCTACTGTCCCCAATACTTTTGTGTTAGTCACATTGTAGTATTTAATTTCATCTTGTCTGGGTTCTAAAACCAAAGCCTTTTTAAGATCTGCTCCAATATTTGTTAATATTATGAGATACAATGACAAAAAAAAATTAATTTGAATAAATATTATAAATGTAATTGTGTTCATTTGGTGATTTCTGTCATTGCATCTCAGAGTTTGCCAAAAGATTTAAAACTGGATCATCATCACATACTATTTTCTATCCCTTTATTGTTACAGAGTCACAAGCTTGGACGTAGTCCATTGTTTAAAGTTGTCTCTTATTGTTTGAATTTTAGGTATAAAATATTTGACCTGACTGGGGAATGTTACTTAATTAACTAATTCAAAGTATGCTTGTTCATAGCATGTTTTATTTTTGTCTAGGAATTACTCCAGATGCAAACATTCTGGTTTGTTTTATCTCAGAGCACAGTTAACAAATCACTGAAAATAAAGTTGCTACTGTTATCTGTGCTTGCAAAAAAGCACAGAAGTCCTTATAAAGAAAACAGTACAAAATACAAATGGGGATTTAGCTGAAATGTCAAGAAAGGAAGTGAGTTAGAAGACCAAAGGAAGAGATTAAAGGGGGGCAGACAGAGGAAGTCAACAAAAGTAGAGGATTCCCACTGAGACTGAAGCTAATAGGAAGAGTAACACCAAAGGGTCACAGAGTAACAACTGCTGGCAAACAGTTGCTACAGTAACAGAGGAGAATTGTTCTGTATCTGTAAAGAGAAATAGTCGTGTTGGTTTTTGTTTGCTTGTCTTCCTGTACCATTAAACTACATATACTTCAGGTAGAAAAAGTAAGTTTTGATAAGTTACAGACATGATTTGTTCTCCAAATATCACCTGTTTTGATTTTGTGCAATCAGCATTATATTTAACCATTTGATAAAAAAAAAAAATTGTCAAACAAAATAAGTTACCTAGGAAATTTATTTTCTTGACATATACTTCTGTTGAATATAAGACTTTTCAGTTGAACTAAATAATTTAAGAAGTACCAAAAAAAAAAAAAAAAA
>VWZX01009209.1:49498-65592 GCA_013399015.1 Galbula dea | reverse complement strand
CAGCCCATTCTGAAGTTTTCTTATTGCAGTGTTACATAAGAAAAGATATTATGCCTGTTAAAATAATGTAGTTAATACTTTAAACACGTCAGGTAATTATAGGAATGGTAAACTTAAATATGCCAAAGTTAGATTAAGTGCCATTGCTACCAGAGGTAATATAAGGGCATATAAATTGCCCGGCTCCTAGAATTCTTTTTTGACACACCCCACACTTCTAAATGTCTCTTTATTATATTTTTCAGTTGCCTCATGATTACAAAGAGATTCTGCCTTTATTTAAAAGTGACTTAAATGTCAGTATGAAAAATTGGTTTATACACCTCTATATTACAAAATGCTATCAAAATGCTACCAAAAGTAAAACTGGGAACTTGTAACCCAGTTTTAAGCAGGAGATGATACTGAAACCTATGACCTTAGTACTACTCTTTCGGTTAAAATTGGACCAAATTTATTTAAAAACAAATGCAATCTGAATTAGGGAACAAATTTCCTTTGTTCTAAATTTATGTAAGTCAATTACCTTAGTCAATACAATTTGGAAGGGCACTTGAATGAATCACTGGTAAGTTAAGTGCTTTGATGTTGTTCCAGGTACCAACTGCAGTCAGCAAAGAATGCTGTAACTTTTTTTCTTCAGAAAAGAACAGATCAGTGAAGCTGTTACACTTGCAATACACTGCCTAATGCAAAGTGGTTTACAGAAGAACAGTACCCTCTTCTAAGTAAATATAAAGTCCTGCAAAACTCCAACTTGTGTTAGGATGTAGGAATACAAGTAAACTTGCCAGGAATGAAGAATGAAATAGACAGCTGTCACCTTTCACAAACTGTAGAATAAAACCTGTATTCTACAACTGTGCTTTTGATGTACTCCAACTTATCTTGAAAGTAAAAATAATTGGACTGTGTCTCTTTGTTAGAAAAATCAACTCTTGGAGTTTTATTTCTGTATAATTCACTGGGTACCCTCCCTGTTTATACACCTCATGTTTCCTATTCCTTACAGAAAATACAAGTGGCCGAAGTGCATGTGCATTCTCACACGGCTAAGCAGTAGATTCATGGAAGCATAAGGGTTAAGAACAACTGACAGCAGAAGGTTAGTGCACCATGTTTGCCTGGCACCAGCTGAGGATTAGTACTGGTTACTCCTTTAATGAGTTTGTCAGTCTGACTGTGGCAGTAAGGAAGCCCATTGGCAGAAAACTTCACTTTCAGTAACTGGTTTGAAGGGAGGATGAAAGTGAAAGCCCTTGTACTCTGGGGGGGAAATAGCTAATCTGTCTTCTGTAAGGTATTCTTCTGTAAGACTAGCCAGCTGGATGGCAAAGAGGTGGAGACAGGGACTTGGAATGGACATTACAGAGAACTCATTGGATATACTGTAGGAAGAAAAAGTTATGCTGAATCTGAGAGAGCTGAAAAAATAAAACTGGAAGTTGGAAAGGGTGACTGCTAGATGGCAGGGTAGGAGTTACATTAGTTAGGATACGAGATCTGACTGTTTTGAAGTTTTCACAAAAGGGCCTGAAGTCCTAAGTCAAAAGACAATGCTTGGTTAAACGTTTGACCTGTGTACAGCAAAGGCTGTAATTTTATCCTCCAGGAGTACAAAATCTTTATCAGAGTGCTATGAGAGAAAGGGTTGTGACTTTGCTACATTCAGCCATGTCAGGGGCTGTGAAAGTGTCAATTCAGCCATGCTAGTGACAATGACTGTGAAAGTGTCTTATGCATTTTATCTGTGATCAATCATATTTAGTGGCCAGGAGGGCCAGTGGGATTCTGGGGTGGATTAGAAGGTGTGTGGCTAGTAGGTCAAGAGAGGTTCTTCTTCCTCTTTACTCTACCCTGGTGAGGCTACATCTGGAATATTGTGTCCAGTTCTGGGCCCCTCAGTTGAAGAAAGATAAGGAACTGCTGGAGAGAGTCCAGCACAGAGCCACGAAGATGATGAAGGGGCTGGTACATCTGTCTTATGAGGAAAGGCTGAGGGAGCTGGGTCTCTTTAGCTTGGAGAAGAGGAGGCTAAGAGGTGACCTCATCTGTGCTTTTAAATATGTGAAGGGTGAGTGTTAGGAGGATGGGGTCAGGCTCTTCTCAGTGAAGCCCAGTGACAGGACAAGAGGCAATGGCTGCAGGCTGAAGCATAGAAGATTCTGTGCGAATACACACAGGAATTTTTTCCCAGTTCAGGTGCCATAGCACTGGAAGAGACTGCCCAGAGAGGTTGTGGAGTCTCCTTCTCTGGAGGTATTCAAAACCCATCTGGACGCCCTTCTGTGTGACCTGGTCTAGGGAATCTTGGTGTGGCAGGGGGGTTGGACTAGATGATCTTTTGAGGTCCCTTCTAACTCCTAATATTCTGTGATTCTGTGATTCTGTGATATTTAGTGGCTGCTGGATGTATTAAGTGGGATGTTACAGTTACTATTGCAAAGGAACTACTGTGTGAGTATAGTCTTGGACTCTATCTTCCAGTACTGAAACAAAATTTTCAGGCACAAGAAAAATACAATAAACAGGTGTTTGGAAAAATACAGTATCAAATTCCATATGTACACTAAGCCTGGGTTCTTTAGACACCAGGGCTTAAGTAAAGAAGAAAAATGGAAATCTCACCTGAATTTATAGCACTTTCTCCCTCTAAAGGAGTAAAAAAGTGACCTTGGAGTGTAGCTACTGTGTCAACTGGGCTGTTGCAACCTCTTAGCAAGTCTGATGCTTTTGGCTTCCAAGCTGAGGTGAGTTATTTAACTAGTAAAGTGTATAACTGAGGGAGATGTATAATTAATAGTTTTTTCATTTGGATGTAGCTTCAGTTTAAATGTTTACCAGACTTTGGATTTAGCCACTTAAATATAGGTAATTTGCCATATCTGAAACAGTCTGGGTCACTAGAAATGTTAGAGCCTGGCAGATATGACTAAGGCCCATATGTCTGTGTGGAGCAACACCAGAAAGCAAGACAGGACATGCTATAGCATATACAATTGTTCCAAATATTTATGTTTAGACAATTGCCTTCCACACTATGTCTTTCAAAGCATAAATAAACAAAGAAATGTAGTGAAAATATGTATGAATCTGCATTGTTGATACCTTTCCTCTGCAGCCTGAAAGAATGGCATTCAGATACATCTACAAATAAACCCTGTAACACATCAGTGATGAACAAATGGTCTTTCCTTTAGAAAGTAATTTGTGCCACAGGTGAATGCATTGGAACTGGACTTATTGTGGGAGTATCTAATTGCATTACTGAATGGCATATAACTTTTCCTAGGTTAATTCATGTTTCCGGGAGTGTGTGAAGCATCCATGCATGATGATCCCACTTACTTCATGTGCCCTGAGCATATGACAAGGAAATTGGTGATTATTAACCAGCCCAGCACATCATCATGCCTTTCACAACTGCTTCTCTGAAGATGAGTTTGCTCCATGTTACGTGCTGTCTTCAGTTTTTTATTACTTCCTGTTTCCACCCTATTTATTCTCTGCATCGTGAGTAACTAGGACCAACTGGTCTTCTTACTGAGTTGTTGTTTTGAAACCAGGAGTCTGACCAAGACTCCTTCATTTTCTGTGTTCCACTTCTAAACTATCATTTTACACAGAACAAATGGCTATTGTGACATCTTCTTACAAATACTGTTCCTTACAAACAGTGAGCCAACCTCTGAATCTGTTCCAGCAAGGTAATGCTGCTTAGACACAGAGAACAAATACAAAGCATCATAAGCCTTATTCAAACATCCAAGAGTAATTTTGTTTCCCTTTGTCACTCTTCAGTTTCCTCTGTATGATGAACCCTGGGAATATTTTATTTCAGAGCAGCTACTGTATGTTAGTGTGAGACACAGGTATCAAAATATCCTTTATGTCAAGAACTTATAACATAGTAAAGAACTAGTTATAACCACCAACACAAGACTTTGTTTTGCTTACAATTTTAAAGGCACATTTGCTTTTATCTAAGCATGAAGCATTTGCCATGTGCTTATTACTGGTTTTCCCAATCAGATAATAAAGCCTTTGCTATTTAACTGCATAACTGAGTTCGGCATGAGTGTATCCAATTAAGGTGTATGTTCTGAAGAAACTATAAAAATGAGGTTGCAATTTAATGTGCTTTTCTGAAAATCATGGAAGATATATTGTGGAACATAAGGTTTTTACCTTTTCAGTATGAGCAGGAAACAGAAATTCTTACCTGTCACACTTAAGACAGGGGATAAGAGTAATGCCATGCCTGGTTATCTTCTCTGGTTTGTGCTGACAGGTCAGAGTCATGTAGGTGTTTGTCCTTTCCCCCTATATAGCTAGCTTATGCTGAAGGGATTAGTAGCTTTGCTTCTCAGAGAAGTAACATGCAAAGCTTGCTCATAGATGTTTAAACAGGAATATTTCTTGTTCCTCTTTTTAAAAAGTGTACAGTTACAGGTAGTATGACTAATTCAGCAAGCTCTGAACATTTCAGTACACAGAACTACAGAAAAGTATACTTTGGTACATAATTATCCTCAAAGGATTTGCACTGCGTGTGATTAGTTATAATCAGACCTGTGCTATACGCAAAAGGAAAGAATGTAAGAAGCTGTTTGTAACAGATATGTCTGTAACCAGGTCTGGAGATGAAGGACTGCATTCTAGAGTATAGGTTATCCTAAAGACAACAACTGATGACAGTTTTTACTGTTTTTCTAATCTCTGCAGTTGACTAAGAGACAACTAAATGTTCCATTATTTCACTGTGCTCCCAATGTATGTTGGGAATATAAGGCAGATTCATAAAAATTATATGAAGATAACCAAAAGGCACAACCAACATCAGAAAGTATGATTTCCTGCAAAACAGAGGTTGTGAATTTGCTACATGTTGTCCTTGGTAGTTTAGAACATATATTTTCGTGGAAGAAATTCCCTGTTTTGACCTAATTAGCCATCTAGTATGCACAGTGCATCTCTGTGTAGAAATATTGGAGATACTTTCCTTCAAAGGAAGGTGGAGACAAGGTGACAATTCCTAGGGTTTTTTATTGAGTTTTACAAGTTCATAGTGAAGTTCTTCGGTCCTCTTTGAAGCCCTGATGTATCATCAGAAAATGGGAGCAGAGTCAAAAATTGCCCATAATGATACTGAAGGAGGAAAAATTTAAATTAGATCTTAGGAGAAAATTCTTTACTCAGAAGGTGGTAAGGCACTGGAACAGATTGCCCAGAGAGGTTGTGGATGCCTCATCTCTAACAGTGTTCAAGGCCAGTTTGGACGTGGCCCTGGGCAACCTGGTCTAGTGGGTGGCATCCCTGTCCATGGCAGGGGGATTTGGATGTAGATGATCTTTAAAGTCCCTTCCAACCCAGGCTATTCTGTGAATCTATGAATCTACAAATGTCAGTATACTCTTCCAAATAGAGATATATTATTCTCAACTACTGTATCCAAGTTTCCCTGCTTGTGTGATGAGCAGAAACAACATCAAAGTATGCACCTGTTTCTTTGGAATATGAAGTTGTATAAATGGAGAACTATTCTTTTCTTATAAATTAACGATGTACACCATTAGTGCTGCTGTATTCAAGGTAAAAGCATAGTTGAAGTAGATAATATAAATAATGATTTTTCCTTACTAATGAATGTCTTTAATAAGAAAGCTTCTAAACTAAGTGGAGACGTTGAACTATTTTGAATTAAGAAAAACACAAAGTTAGCTTTTCTGGAATTCTCAAGTGATTCTGTTAATAATACTTTACCTAATGAATAACATCTAGATAGGATGTTTCAGAAAACAACTTAAAATGTGTCATTAATTGTACTACAGACTTATTTCTGAGGAAGACACACACTTTTTAGTTAAACTACAGGAAAACCTGGTTCTGGCTGTGCTTTGGAAATCCTGTATTCTGTGAATCCTAACCTTATTTACATGCAGAAGTACTGAGATATTACTAAACAAAGAAACCATAAACTGCACTTAGGGTTGACTAGATGATCTCCAGAGGTCCTTTCCAACTCCTAACATTCTGTGATTCTCTGAAAGGAATAGAGAGGGAAAAGAGAAACTCAGGTAGTGGAGTCTGTGGCAGGAGAACTCAGTGAGATCCTTAGTGTTCACAGAATAATAGGACAACTCAGAATAGAAAGGTACTCAGGAAGTATCTAGTTCCACCCTCCCCTAATGTCAGAAACAGCCATGAGATCAGACCAGAAAGATTAAAAGATTAGTATATTACACTGTGTTCTAGTAGGTATTGCATTTGCAGTAGGATAGAGCATAGGGAACTCTGGTGTATAGTCTGTTTCTGCTTTGTATCTCTGTCAAGGAAATAAATGAACAAACATGAGTGTGCGACAACAAAAATGAGAGTTCAGTAAATTCTATATCTTGGGAAATACAGTGCCAAATTAAAAAAAAAAATAAAAAGACATGGACATGACAGAGTGGAAACTAAAGACAGTGAAAGATTTAAGAGCACAAGCAGAGAAAGAAGTGCTAAGAATATATTGGACAACAAACAACAGCAATATACCAGAACACACAGTAAATAGAAGTACAACAGCAGCAAAAGGATCTTATGCTGATTCTGTCACTGTGCCCCCTCACAAGAACATCAATACTATGTTCTGGCTGTATCCACAGGGCATTGCCAACTCAGTCTGCCTTTATCAGAGCCCCACTGTTCTTGCTAGTTCTTGAACAACAAACAGGTTGGTGCTGCCTGTGGGCAGTGAGTCATCTAAGCGTATGGTACATTGCACTGCAAAACTGCAGCAAGGAAGCCACAACCACCAGCTGGTATACTTTATCTGAGGCTATTAGCTATAAACAAGCACGTCTCCTTTGATGGCTTCTAAATTTAGTTTCTAACAATTACTATTCCTTCTGTATTTCATTTCAGGATGGATACAGCAAGACAATGTGGACTACAGATTTTTCTGGATCTAGGAATCTAGTTCCAAAATATTTCCTATTTCTTTTCTATTTTGTAAATCTAACAATGGTCTATAGACACTGCAAATTACAATAACAGTATGTACAAAACAGGGAAAAAAACAGCTCACAACTTAGAAGCAAAATATCCTGGTTTGCATTATTATGTTTCCTATTTTGTACTACCTTTGAAAATTGCCTTGAGGTCCTGCCGTTTGCTCAAAATTATTTGGAGTTCTGTTTTTCCCATATATCTGTTTTTCCAACCAAACCATAATAAGGCTATGGATAACAATTATGTATTAAACATTTCCTACAACTTACTGGGAAAATTTATTTGCTGTACTTGACAGGACTTGGTCACAGAATCACACAGAATCACAGAATATTAGGAGTTGGAAGGAACCTCGAAAGATCGTCTAGTCCAACCCCCCTGCCACACCAAGATTCCCTAGACTAGGTCACACAGAAGGGCGTCCAGATGGGTTTTGAATACCTCCAGAGAAGGAGACTCCACAACCTCTCTGGGCAGTCTCTTCCAGTGCTCTGTCACCCTCACTGTGAAAAAATTTCTATGTCTTTGCAGACAAAATAGGACCTGACTGATTAAGTCCCTTGACCAAATGACACTAAAACACATATATGTAAGGCTTATTTCCAACCTACAGCTGGAAACATTTTGTTCACCTGTAAGTCTTGCTAGAGGACAAACAGCCAATAGATATGTGTCCTAGATGCTCTGGGATGTCATTTCTCCTTCATCCTAAACAGCCTGAAATGTTCAACGTTCCTGTTTTCCCATGTCTTTTACCTTATTGTGACAGCAGGTAGAAATGGGAACACATGAAAGACAAGCTAAGAATAGTCACTGCTTATTCCTAGGGTAATTAACTGAATTTTCTTGAGATATGCACCTCAGATGGCCATTTCTGGTATTTGGAAGGACAATTAGTGTAAGACTCAAATTTCATTATTTTCTTTACTCTCTTCCTCGTTTAGGCTAATAATTTCTAGGAGGTAAATCTCATTTCTTGACAGTTCAAGTTTTGAGTTGTTATTAAGTCTTTACAGGAGTTACCCTGTTCAATACAGTAAGTTGTGAATTTTCTAATTCACCCTTGGCTTTTCCCTCTCAGATTCACCATAGCAAAGGCTCTCCTTCTGTGTATCAGACCACTCTTAAGATGGCTTTATAGCTATAGAAGATCACCTAAACACTTTTTAAAAAAGAGATATGAGCTAGTCAGAAAATAAGAGTTTCACTTTGGAGCATTTGGCTTTGTTACAGAAAGTCATCCACAAATTTTTCTAACCCAAAATCAGTAAGAAAATAAGTGCTCCATTTTGGGGTTATCTGTTTGTTGAAAGAAATATCAAGACATGAACAGCTGAAATATTAAACAGAATTTGATAAAGGAAGCTGGCATTACCAACTCTATACTCAACCACCATCTTGTGGTGGCTTTGTAGCCCATGTTGGTGCTTTAGTGGATAGCATATTAAAGCTAGCTCACAAATGTCTACATAAGCTGCAATGTCTGCTGTCTGCAGTGTAAAATTACTTTGAGAAGCTTTTAAAGCCCTGCAGATAGTTAAATTGCAAGGTGCCTTGCAGTAAACCTAGACGTTTTTCTACATGTTGGACTCTATAAAGGCCAGTAAACCTGTATGGACATCTCATTTACGGCTAAAGGCTTAGCTCTTAAGTTCAGCTGCAGCTATTACTATAGTGCCTATATGTTGCAGAGTTGTATTTCAGGATCTAGTTGCCCAACAGGTTTCTTCTATCATTTTGTTTGGTTGGTTGGTTGGTTAGTTGGGGTTTCTTTTTCGTTTTGTTCTGGTTTTTGTTTTTTTGAGGGGGGATTTTTGTTTTTATTTTTGTTCTTATCAGTTTTGTGGGGTTTTTTTGGTGTTTTGGTTTTAAATAGCACATATTGGAAGCTGCAATAAACAGTCTGTAGGGTTTTATTTGTGTATTTATTTTCTTGAACAATGCATGGTAATATTTCTTTAGAAAAGAAATCATCAGCTCTTCAGTGTATCTACTTATCTTTCATTTAGTTGCTTCAATTCTCCAATAGTATCTGGCAGGATTCTTGGGTGAAAGCAAGATACATAGTTTTATTGTAGTAGCAGATGTTTCCCACCAAGATCTTTCATTCTTGCTTTGCTGGTTTTGTTGACTCACAGCTGGAATCTTTGCTCCAATTGTTGTCTTTCTGGTCTGCTAATGGAGGACTAAGTCACCTTATGTAAAATAAAGATTCCCAATTGGCAACTGCCTTTGAATAGGTGAATGTGCACATTTTGCAAAGTGGACAAAAATAACACAAATGGTTTTCTCATTTCCTGTATAACAGGAAGCTTTTCAGGTGGCTAGGGTGAAGGGCAACTGGTAGGACTGTGGAGTGAGCCAGTAGCACCTAAGGAACATGTTAAATTCATAGAGCTACTGGTCTAACAATGCTGGACATAGGTGACCAGCACTTGGGGAGGTTGAAAAGGCTACTCTAGCTGCTTCTTAATAACGACCAGAAGTAGCATAAATCGGCTTTTCTCCATGAAGGATAGACAGCTGATCCAGGAAAGCGTGAAGTAAAATAAAATTTGGCCTACTTAAGGGACACTGGGTCAGTTTGTTTACCCATGGTCAGTTAGAGTACCCACATCCAGTCTCATAGTGTCCACTGAATTTCTTTGTTCAAGGGCTTAGCCTCACAGTCTGGAACACACTTATTATCATTGCTGGTGGACTTTAGACCAGTGTTGAAGACTGGACTAGGTCAATATTCATGAATAATTAGTCAGATCAGCAACTGCCATCTTCTGCATATTTCTGTAAATATCCACATGTACAACTGGATGTCATTTTCACTGTCCTCAAGCTTCTTGGATATGAGCCAGTGCTGGCCCAGATGCTGTATAGCTGTATTTGCAGGTTAATAATTAGGGCATATTAGCACAAGCTAGGCACACTGCTAGTTCAGCTATAGGGCTGACAGGCCTGAGATAAGAATTTAGCCTGGAGAATGAGAAGAGTGCCTGAAATTGTTTGCACCTGCTCTATATTGTTGCTGTTACAGTGGAAGAAGAAAATTAGACTGTAGCATCACTGAAGACACATTATTTATGTGAAAAAAATGGCTGACTAAGTCTTCTCTGTCAACAGTGGAAAACGGAGTGAGATGGATGCCTTCAGAACATGACCTTAATATCTTCATATTGCTTGTACTGTTATGTGGGTGCATATTATGATGCCTCCCACTATTCTGTTGAGACAACCAGTAGACTCCACTATAATCCATTTCTTGTTTGTGCATCAGGCTTCCTTCCTTTGTAAACCAGGACCTGTGAGGTGAAACTCTAACTCTCACTATAATGGACCAACCAAGACTATACATAGACCTCAGTGTGAAATACACTTTCAGAGTCTATAGTCTATGCTTACCTAGCAAAACTCAGGCTTTAAGTCTGGAACTAGGTCAGAATTTTGCAGCAGGGATAAATTCAAGTCGGGTAGAACTAGCAGATATATTGAAGTCTCTTTCAGGTCAGTGCCCTACTGGGCTCTAGAGACGAAAAGTGAGTCCATCTGTTGTTAAATATGACTACATATTATTTTGTAGGTAACTGGAAGCTTAGTTTGTCCTTACTAAAAGCCAGCTGTGTAATAGCTCTGATGCAGGAACCATATATCCACGATAAATATAGTGCTGAGTTTGGATGGGAGGGTCTTGCTTCTGAGATGGAAAAGATTAATGATGACCCAAGATCCTAAGATAAGAAAGATCATTGAGAATACCTGTCAAGTGAAAGGAAGGTAAAGTTTACTGGGAACTGTTTTTACTCTCTGTAAATTATTGTTTGGTCTTTCCCAAGACCACATTTAAAAAGTGATGGTTTAAGTCATAACCAGTTACTTCAGTGTCCTGATAATATAAGCGTGCAAAAGATTTTTTGCTGCAGCTCCTCTTATAAGGAATGAAATTAAACCTTGAATTCTTGAATATTGCTGCAAAGCTGAACTGTCATCTTCCAGACACATCTAGTAGTTGTCTGAGCATTGCAAGCAGCTGGAGACAAAGGACACATGAGGTTAGTTTTAAATTATTTAAGAATTAGGTTCTGCAGAAGTAGCATACCTAATTAGTAAGACAAAGTCACCTTTATCAGGAGTAAACTGAATTAGTGTTATAGAGCAAAATCAGAAGTTGGTAATTCTGTTTCAAGGTGAATATTCAGGACTTCTTTTATAGCATCTTGGTAGTGAGATACTGGTGAACAAAGTATTTCTTGAGGTAAACCTGATATAAGGAACTAAACTTTATTTTAAATTTGTGTACAAGCGTCTGCTAAATTACCCAAGCACTGTTATACCTGATTCTTCTAGAAATGTAAACAAGACCCAGAAGTGAGGGCTTCAATGAGAGCATTTCTTAGTTCTTTCGCTTAAACATACAAAATTATAGATGTAATCTTACTACAACTTCACGTCATGTGAAGAAATTATCAAACATGCAAGACTTTTTTGCATGACTATTATAAACAGTAGGAATTTTGTTATTTTAACTAGATATGTTGAAATACAAGTTTAAAGGTTAAAATAAAAAAGAATAAATAAATTCATGTGCCTTTATTAGGGAAGCCAACTTTTTTCTTAAGAGGTAGGGAAGTATGTGACTTATTGCAAGCAGATCGAGACAGACGATCCTTCACCTCTTCTAAACACTGGTAAGGCCTGCATCTAGGGTGCTGTGCCTCGTTCTGGGCTCCCCAGTGCAAGAGAGTTGTGGACATACTTGAGAGAGTCTAGCATAGGGCCACTAAGGGACTGGAACATCTTGCAATGAGGAAATGCTGAGACAGCTGGGGCTGTTCGGCTTGGAGAAGAGAAGACTCAGGGGGATCCTATCAGCGCAGAAAAATACCTAATGGGTGGGAATGAGGAGGAAGGATCAAAACTCTTCTCAGAAGTGTCCACTGAAAGGTTAAGTGGCAAGGGAAATTTTTAAAGACACAAGTTTCCATCTGAATACAAAGAAACTCTTATACCCTGAGATTGTTAAACACTGGAACAAGTTGCTCAGTGTTGTGATTTAACCCCAGCCAACAGCTAAGTCCCACATAACCACTTGCTCACTCCACCCAGCAGAGCAAGGGACAGCATTGAAAGGGCAAAAGTGAGAAAACTTACGGATTGCAATAAGGGCAGTTTAATAGATAAAACAAAAGCTATATGTGCAAGCAAAGCCAAACAATTAATTCTTTCATTACTTCTCATCACCAGGCACGTGTTCAGCCATCTACAGGAGAGTGGGGCTACATCACACATGGTTACTTGGGAAGACAAACATTTTAAGACCACATGTCCACCCCTCTTGCTCCGTCTTCCCCATCAGCTTTTATTGCTGAGCAGAGTGTTACATGGTATGGGATGCCCCTTTGGCCAGTTGGCACCAGTAATCCCAGCTATGCCCCCTCCCAGGTTCTTGTGCACCCCCAGAATACTTGCTGGTAGGGAGTGTCCTCCCATTCGGTGTTTTTCCACAATGGTGTGGAAAATAAATAGAAAAGGCCCTGACACCGTGCAAGCACTGCTCAGTGATAGCTAAAACATCCCTGTGTTTTCAACACTGTTTTGGCCACAAATACAAAGCATGGAATCATATGAGCTGCTATGAAGAAAATTAACTCTATCCCAGTGAAAACCAGCATATTAAGAGAGGCTGTAGGGTCTCTGTCCTTGGAAATGCTCAAAACCTGGCAGAACATGGTCCTGGGGAACCTGCTCTGGTTGACCCTACTTGAGTAGATTGGCTGGACTAGATGGTATCCCAAGTTGTCTTTCAATATAAAACAATTACATGATTCTGTGATAGCTAAAGTCTTTGCACACAAAAAATATTAATATGCATTTGGCTGTAGTAATGAAATTTTATTTTTCAGTATCTGAGTTAACTTGAAAAATGTACTAGCAGAATAGTTCACCTGAAAATAAAGATGACAAGTTAAGAGAGTGAAAATTCACAAAGAATTAAAAATGTTGGATGATGGAATTCTGAACTTTGAGTTTATATTTTTCTTTCTTATTTATTGAACAAACAAAATGACAAATAACATATCACAATGTAAATAACAGATGGCAAAAAAGGAAAATGTTAGTCCTGCTACTAAACTATTGGTTAAAAAGCCCCCGCAAAATTAATCCCCAAACCCAAAGTTTAACAGCCAAGAAGTACCTTTTTTGACTATTGCAATTTTATTCTCATGTTTATTTGGTTTGTCAAATCTATGTGGAAAAATTATTTGGATGGGTACTATTTTAACATATGTAGGACATAATGTACAATACTGGTGTTGTCTTGAAACAGCAAGCAAACTGAGGAATGCAGATTCAGCTGTTGTCTCTGTCTGAGGTGATCTGAAGCCATCTTTATCTCCTTTTGTTGCAATGGTCTGTCTACTAGACTTTAAGAGGTCTAGTATGTTTTTCAAAATATTTAAGTTTCTATTGTTTTCATTATGAGGTGCAGAACTGTGGTCGGTCCCTTGAGTAAGTGGTGCAGACGAGTATGCATTTGTATACTGTCTAGAAAATGGAATCAGAATTAATTATCTTATATTCCACAATCATGTAAAAGAAGGAGAATAATTGCATTGTCTATACTGAAACTAGGAACAAGCTAAAATAAGTAAGTGTTAATTATTATAAGACTGTGACTCAAAGTGTAACAGTAAATGAAGGAATCTGACAGTATATACACCCCCCATGGAGTCTATTCTGCTGATGTTTTTCCATCTTGTATCAATACACAGTCAGTTCTAAAGAATCAGACAGAAGGTGGACCCAGCTGCTACCAAGAAAGTAATTTTCCATGTCCTGATAATTAAATATTTTATATAAATCAGAATTGTGCCACTTTATCTCATGGACTATTGGATTAAAAATCCTGTCTGAAGTTACAGACATCTGTTAAAATTTAAATAATCAAATAGACTTACATGTATGTCTGTTATCTTTACAGATTTCAGAATACTTCTGATAAATTTTCCATATCCTTCAGAAGAAGGACTTCCACTGCTACCAGCATGTCATTCGTTTATTTCTGGAACTATGGTATGCAGTATGCCTAGCTGGGATCAGTGTGTAAGAGCCTCTCTCTTGGAATTCTCTTACTAGTAGCTAATAGTGACTTTGTGAAATTAAGTGGTTTTATTTCGTTTAGTTTGGGTTTTGTTGTTATTATTGAGTTGGGGTTTTTTGGTTTTGACAGTAATAACATAAACAACTGCAAGTAAAATGTTTAAATCCAGCATACTTACATTAGGCTGTATTAAAGCCCTCTTACTTACGGCAGTTTAAATAGCTTCCTTAAACACCTCTATGTGTATTTGTGTTAGATGGGTTTTCATTAACACCTCCTCTCTTGGAAGGAATAATAATCTTGCATTTGCTTGAATTCCATTAGTGCTTTACTGGATCTTTCCTCTTCTCTTTCTACCCAGTGAGTCCTCATGGTATCTTGACAGGCTTCTGAAGTATTAATAGGGACTTAGTAGCATAATTTTGGCTTATTTTCTTACGATCTTGCTTATAGTTCTTCTTGTCAAATTTAAACTAAAAAGTATGTATAGATTCAACAAGCTTCACAGCTGTCCAGCCAGCATAAAGTATCTAGAGGAATCTGATATCTGTCATAAACATTTAACACTCAACAGTTACAAAAATGAAAAGGAACTTCAGGGAATGGTTTATCAAATTACGCAGTGATCAAATAATTTTCTGGTTTGGTGAACGTATAACATGATCTACAATAATGAAACATGTATTTGAGAAATTCCTTGTTCTAATTTCTGTTGCAGGTTATCTTGGAGTTTGGAAGGTTATCATAGAATTTCACATTAAATTTGCTATCCATGAGGGTTTCATTTGTTTGTTTGTTTGTTTGTTTTTAATGGGATAACTGTAGAGAATGTTACTTGAAGTATATACAAGTTTATGAAGCATTTGAAGTTTTTTTCCAAAACTATTTTAGGTTAATAATCTTAACATACAGACTCCATTAGTAAGAACTTATGTTCCAAGGTGTAATAAATTTCCTTCCAATGAACTGATATTGAAAAAATAAGTTTTCTAAACCCACAGTCTTTAGAAATATATCCCACACTGTTAGCATGCCTTACCGAGATTAGCCTAGGACAGCTGTCACTTTAAAAAAGTAGTGACTGAGTTTTTTGGAGTAAGGAGGAGAGGAAGTGTTGTTTTAGATCACTTAAACTTTATTGGCAGGTCCATATGTGTCAACAAGAGTAACACTTATGTATTGTGAAATATCACTTGTTTATTGAGTGTATGGTGACTCTAGATTCTTTTTCATCCTTGGGCAGCCAGATTCAAACCAATACCAGATCTTCTAGCTTCATGGCCTCTTCCTTCTCTGCTTTTATAACACAGTTTTTAATATATAGATAAAGAACCTTTATTGTACTAAAAATGATATGAAGATAACTATAATGTTCCTTTTTCAATGTAGGAAAAGCTGTTGCCATATCTACAATAGAAATGTCTCCTTTATGAAGAATGATGCCAGAAAGTTCATGTTATTTATTACTTTTTAGGCAGCACCTGTTAAGTAGCAAAGCTTTACTAAACTTCTGTTCATTATCTGGAGTGTCCATGTATTTGTTTTGTTGATTTTAATTTTTTTCCCAATATAATTATCATATCCAAATTTGAGAAACAGTTCACTACATACACCAGGAGTGGTACCGAGATGATTATTCTAGCTCATGTACATTTTGTAGGGTCTTCCTATATTTAATAATTTAATTCTTTAATGATTTCTGTAACTTCTTGAATGTTAAAACTGCTACCTCATTGAAGTGTCTATGCAGCTTTTGATAGCTAGTTACTGCAGATTGACAAGTCTATGTAAATATTGTTATGGATCTTGATTGTCTCCCTGTGTTATGTTTTATTTAAAATTTTTCATGTCTCTTTTCTTTGTATGGAGTCCTCAAATGACTGTTTTTATTGCTGTCTTTTGTAACTCTTTTCCTATCTCACTAAAACCAGAAAATGTACTCTGCTTTGGGCCTAGTTCAATTTATAAATAATAAATTATAGGCCTAGAGCTCTTCTTGGAAAAA
>VWZX01009209.1:0-49116 GCA_013399015.1 Galbula dea | reverse complement strand
TCTACATGCTGAAATCTTGAAATACACTTCAATCTGCCATTTGTTAAATTCAAATAAGATCTCTTTTTACTTGTCCCCTTTCTAAACAAAAAGGCTCAGTCTTCAATTAATTTTTGTGACATGTTTTCTATAGTCTGCTTTTTTTTTTCATGTTGCCTCTTGATCTTTTAATATCCTTCTTGAGAAACTACCTAGTGTTGGGTAGCGAAGAAATATAGGATATTTACACCATTTCTTACGAATCAATCTAATAACTTCAGTGCAAAATATGAAATACCCTAGAGATGTGATGTAATATTTCCTAGAGGCAAAGCTGTAAAAATGATAAAGTAAGAATGATACAGATATTTAATTAATTTGAGAGGACTAAAGTTAGTGTTAATACTGAACAAATTTTAATGCTTTACATTTGAAAATGTGCACTACAAAAATAGTTAATTCCAAAACTAAAGGATGCCAGCAGACTGAAAATAAAGAATTCAAACAGAGGTATTTCCTTCCTAAGTGAAATGTATATCAGTTGTGTCAAAGTTGGGTCACTAGAAAAGACAACAAACTTACTTTTTTTCCTTCAGGGAGCTAATCTGTGATTGAAAGACATTTTGACAAAGCATAGAAATAGTACTAAGATAAATCTACAAGGACAGGTGACAAACATTTCAGTGCACAAGAAGCTTGAATTTCAGCTCACGTTTCTTGTCGGTAAGAGCTGCAAAACTCATTTAATTTATAGAAAATTTAAACTTCATACCCATCAGTTTTTCATGGCTTTTCTTCTATTATACGATCAATTTCCTTTTTACTTCTTAATTAGGCTTCTTAAACTTGCACATCAAGGGACAGGCAGAATGTAAAAGGTCATAAATAAGGAAAAAACCTGCAGACTAGAAACTACCATTTCTTCTCCCTTTCCCATTCTGTATGCATGCCAATCTTTTTATAGAAATCTTGATTCCAACACCCTTGGTTTACTATCCTTCTTTTGAATTTCAATCCTTGGTTTTACTCAAGAAGTAAGGGCTATGCTTGTGGTACACTTTGCCACAGTGAATCGTTTCTTGTATTACTTCTTTCTTGAGCTATGTGTTTCCTTTGTCACATGTAGCACTGCACACACTGACAGGTCTTTAATAACAACATACTGTGAGGTTAATATTAGTTCAGTTCTGGGAAATTAACTCACGTGGCTCACATTCAAAGATGAAATAAACCAGGATATTGTTGGCAGATGTCCATCTTGTGTAAATTTATGTCAGAATACTTTGAGAAGCTTTTCCTCCACTCTTCTGTAATTAACTCCCACTAACATTAATGAGAGTGTTGTGCTTCCATCAGGTAATGAACATTCTTCTGAAGATAAAATATAAAAGCTCTCTCGTGTTTCATTTTGTCTCTTTATTTTTTTTTAAGGAAGAATATTTTAAGATTATAGCAGCAGTTAAATGTGATAGAAGAATTAATGCTTTGCTGTCTCCCAAATACATATCCTTGTCTGTATTTCTTTTAAAATGTAGTGAATTTGGCTTGATCTATGACGTAGCAATTGCTTTTGTTTGAAACACCTTTCCTGGAATATGTCATTTTACATTACCTTTTCATTGATGAGCACATGAAATATTTTTCTTTTGATGTGGCATTAAAAGAAATGTTTGTCCTCTGTACATAAAGTGCCACCATTTTACATCAAAGCTGCAGATCAAAAAAGCAGCAGCAGTTCTCCCTTTAATATATAGTTTTCCATCTTATTTTATACTACATTTGATCAGATCTGTGATAAGTGGAAACTTATTTCTGCATTACATGTGCACTGTGATAAATTAGATCATACTACAGTCAGCATAAATAACTTCAAATGACCTAATTTTTACAGAAATCATTGAAAGAGGCTCACTTCTGTAAGGAAGAGGGGGTTTGGTTTCAATTGGTTTAAATCTAATTTTGGTCAGTTAGAACTAGTAGTCCTAGGCTGTGTCCCCTCCCAGCTTCTTCTACATCCCCAACCTACTCACTGGCAGATCAGCAAGATAGACAGAAAAGACCCTGACACTGTGTAAACACTGCTCAGGAATAGATGAAGTATCCCTGTGTTGTCAATATTAATTTGGTCACAAATCCAAAGCATGTAACCGTGGAAGCTACTATAAAGAGAAGTAACTTTCCAGTCAAAATCAGTACAAACCTTTGCCCATATTACTGGAAAAAAACCCCACATTATATAAGCTATTACACAAAGTGAACTGTTAAGCACAAAATTAAATCATGTGTTTAAAACTTATGTTAATCACAGAATGTTTAAAGTTGGGAGGGACCTCTGGAGGTCATCTGGCCCAAACTCCATGCTCAAGCTGCATCAGCTAAAGTCAGTTTTTCATGGCCATGTCCAGATAGCTTTTGAATGTCTCCAAGGGTGGAGACTCCATCAGCTCTCTGGGGAAGTTCTGCCAGCACTTCACAGAATCGTAGAAGGTACATAGAAGGTACTGAGTTTGAAGAGACCCACAAGGATTATAGAATCTAACTCCTGTCTATGCATAGGACAAGCGTAAAAGTTACACTAAGTGTCCAGGAGAATAGTCTGTCAGGCTTGGTGCCATGACTTCTTCCCTGGGGAACCTGTTCCAGTGCTCCATGAACCTCTAGATGAAGAAATCTAATATCCAGACCTCCCCTGGCACCACTTCATGTCATTCCATTATATCCAGTTGCTGGTTACCAGAGAGAAGAGATCAGCTCCTGCCCCCTGCTTCCCCTTGTGAGGAAGCTATAGACTGCTGTGACATCTCCTGTCACTCTCTTCTTCTCCAGGCTGAACAAAGCAAGTGACTTCAGCTGTTCTTCATGTGGCTTTCCCTCTAGACCCTTCGTCATCGTTGTGGTCCTCCTCTAGATGCTCTCCAACAGCTTCATATCCTTCAAATATTGTGGTACACATAACTTTTTTTTTGAGTTTTTGAGGTGAGGTCACACCAGCACAGAGCAGAGTGAGACTATCACCGCCCTTAACCAGTTAGCAATGCAGTGCTTGATGCACCCCAGGACACTATTGGCCCTTTTGGCTACCAGAGTACACTGATAACTCATATTTAACTTGCTGTTGACTAGAACCCTGAGATCTCTCTCTGTGAAATTGTTCTCCAGCCTCTTGCCCCCCAGTCTGTATGTACATCCAGGGTTACCTTATCTCAGGTGCAAATTCTAGCATTTGCCCTTGTTAAACTTCATACAGCTGGTGATTGTGCAGCCCTCTAGTCTGTCAAGATCTCTCTGCAGAGCCTTTCTGCCTTTAAGGGAATCAACAACTCTTTCCAGTTTAGCGTCATTGACCAACATAGTATGAAGCCCAGTGCAACTCTACTAGTGACTGGTCACCAGTCTGATGTAACCCCATTTACTATAACACTTTGACCTCAACCTGGCAGCCAGTTGTTCACCCGTTGCATGGTGTACTTGTCTTGATGATATGGTTAAGGCAGCTAAGCACTGTGGGATATCCCTGAAACACTAAATGTGAGCTGTGCAAGCAGATGTCTCCTAGAATGGCTCTGAGGCATGTGATGGGGCTTCGGGAATCAGGATAGTGTTCTCCTAGAGGAGCCTGGGCATTACTTCTTCCCCTCCCTGTGACAAGGAATGATCATGGCCTCTCTCCCTTTCGCAGCAAACAACACCCACGCACTGTGGCACCAGCTAGACGGAGCAGTTCCTCATCCTCACTGCTGCCCACCCCACCACAGTGCGAAGAGAGTATGGCCTTCAAGACCAAATAGAGCTGCTCAGTCTGCTGCAACATACAAGATGTGTTGCCTACATGTCACCCTACTTCCACCAATTTTGCTTAGATTGTGCAGTGTACTGGGCACGTGACAAGTGAAACTACCACCTGTACAGGTCAGTGATGATGACCACCTTGTTCTCAATGTGGTCACGTGACGATTATTTGGCATTCAATGTCCCAGACCTTGTAGAGCTATCAGCTGAAGACAGCTTGGATGAGGCTGTCTTGCTCTCAGAGTCATTGGATGATAATTCTTGGGCACTCAACATCCTACATCCCACAGATCATTTTGCAGAAGATAGCCATAATGAACACGATGGACCTGTGGGGCTGGTGCCCAGGGCTTAGGTGGGTGGCTTCCCTATGGAGGTCTGAGTTAACTGCTTCAATAGCCACCCATTGCTACTATGACTGTGATGGGAGCTTGGGTTGGTCTACGAGAACAAGTGGTGGGAGTTGGCTGTGGAAGAGAGAACCACTATGGACTACCTGTGCCTGCAGGGGCTTGATGAGGAGGTTTAGATGCAGAAGCTGTAGATTACCCTGCTAGAAAACATGAGAACGTGAGCTAACAAATTCTCATCACCACCATTGTGCAACTGTGTGAGACGTGTTGAGATACGTTCACATTTGACTGTTTTATGTTTAAATTTTTTGCAAAGATGATTGGTTTAGAAAATATTGAGAATACAAAGGCTATTTAAGATGGATTCTTGTGGGGACACTTCTTTCTGCCACCCACCACTGAATACTTATCTTGAAACTATGACAAACATAAATAGAAACAGTGTTTATTTCCTCCCTCCCCCCTTTTTTTTTCTTTTACATATGCAAATGTACTATTCTGTACTGTAGTCTTTGCCAAGTGCTGCAAGTGCCAGTGAAAAGTACAACTCAAAAAGCCTAACAAAACTTGAACATGTTTTTTTTCAGATACTGGTATGTAAACAGGGAGCCTCTTGCTCTGGTTGTCAGGGTGCAACAAGAACTAGCCAGGCTGTTGGATAGTGTGAGCAACTAGGCTGATGAGGGTCTGGAGAACAGGTCTTATGAGGAGAGGCTCAGGGAGTTGGGGCTGTTTAGCCTGGAGAAGAAAGGGAGATTTATTGCTCTCTTCAGTTACCTGAAAGGAGGTTGTAGAGTGGCAAGTGTTGGCCTCTTCTCCCTTGTGACTAGCAATAGGACTAGAGGGAATAGGTTCAAGCTGTGCCAGGGTAGGTTTAGATCAGATATTAGGAAAATTTTTTTCACTGAAAGAGTGGTGAGGTATTGGAATAGGCTGCCCAGGGAAGTGGTGGAGTCACTATCCCTGGAGGTTTTAAAAAAAATGGGTAGATGTGACACTTTGGGGGATGCTTTAGGGATAAGAGTAGTGTAGGGCTATTGGTTGGATTTGACAATCTTGAAGGTCCTTTCCAAACATGATGACGTTTCCATGTTTCTATCCCCAGGCTGACAAAGTGGAATCTCACCAGCCAGGACCTGTTCCATCTGCCTCCAGACAGCAGGCAGGCAGGTGGAAGGGGCAGCTCCCTGTCTCCATTACCAGGTAAGGTGGTGGCAATGGGGCTGGGCTGAGGTCAAGCTGGAAAGTGGAACTGGTAAATCCAGATCAGAAGGAGCAATGACCCTGTGGCCAAACTCCTGTCAGAGGCATTTGCTTGAACCCATGACAGAATCTGAATCTGCAGTCAAAGTGCAGCCCTGGTGCAGCTTAGTTTGTCACACACACAGACTGAAACTGAGATCTATAGCTGCCCCCTCCTCAAGAACACCATGGTTAGCAATAGTGACAAATGTTGGAGTTATTCATGCTGGAGAATTCATAAAGAATGTAAATTAATGGAAGAAAGAACTATCTTGGGAGATGACTGACAAGTACAGCATATATATGTTCATAAGGAAATGGAGCAGGGTATAAGGATTGCATATCTTTCTGTCACATTCCCCACAGGTACAGATTTTGTTGAAGTATTTTTCCTTATTTTTCCATATGTCTTTTTTTTTTTTTTTTATTGAGCTTTTCTAATTCATTTTATATTGAGTACTACATTAACTCCAGACAACAATTTTCATTTTAAAGTGATGCTCTCAGTCTTTCCAGAAAGACTGTATTGACTTTTTGTCAGAGACTATTTTCTACTTTCTGGAGCTAGGAAAGAATATTGCTAGAATGCTAGGTAGAATCAACCTAAAACATCAATTTCATAAAGGCAGGGTATGTTTCTAAGTGTGGTGGTATACCGTATGAGTTGCAGTATTCAGATGGGAAAAGGTATAAAAGGAAAAGGCATTATCTACATTAATCTTCTGGCATTTCTTAGATCTATTTGATTTTTCATGAAGTCTATTCTGCAACTAAAAGGGATTAATTTTTGTCGCTGGTTTAATTTTCATAATCTGAAACTATTTACTCCCCCTACTCGTGCTGTTGAATTCTTGACATATATCAAACACAAATTTGCTGCAGGAGTGAAGGGAAGATGAAGATACTTTCATTTTCTGGTGAGCATGTTCCTCTATCCGGTTATGTAGGCTGTAACTTTCTACCTTGTCCTTATATCAACCCTGTATGGCAAAACATTTGGTCATAGTGTATTTTGATACACTATTTGCCCAAGCTTGACCTTAATGAATTTACAGCATTGTTTTAAAGGTCTGGAGAAGAGTTTCTCTTCCCTCTTGTTCTAGATCACCACATTTCTCCCTCATATGTGTGCCCCTCTTCCAGGAAGAAAAGGAGTGGGGTCAGTGACTTACTGTCCTCAAACACCTTCTGGGTGCTTGTGTTAGAAGCCATCCTGCTCTCATTTTTGTGTTATGTCAGACACAGGAGAGAAAGAGCCAGTAGAGCAGTTCAAATCCAACTTCATTATCCTTTTTAATATTTCTTACACAAAAGCAAGTTTAAGAGGTCATATCACACTTTTAATAATTTCCTAAATCATAATGGCTCCCAAAATAACTTGAATTCTCCAGCTTTCTGTATGCCTCATCCTGGCCGTTATAGTTCATCACATGAACAGGATATGCAGTTTTTGAGATCCATTTACAGCAGCTCAGGCTGTTATTTAAGCCCTGAAAAATCTATTGACAATCCCTTAATTTTAAGCTTCTGGGATACTAGCAAACTGGGTTTTTGAAAATAAATCTTTACATGAAGTCAATTATCCTGCAGACTTGCAGTACAAGGTGAGGAAGCACTACTGGCATGATGTAATCAGCTTCAAAGATAAATTGTATGTTACTGCTCCAGCCACAGCTACTGAGTCATATTTTTGATAAAGCCTTGCTATTTTACATTTTGAAGCATCTCAGTCATCAGACACATCAATTGTATTGACTGTGTCTGTCACGGACAGAAAACAATAAAAAATTTGATTTTAGAGGTTAGAGGTATCACTTGGAGGTTAGGGTTAAATTTTTACGACACTGTTCTACACTGAATATTAAAGATGCACATCTTACAGATTTCAAGGTTACCTAGCTCATTCAAAACAGAGACTAGAGAAGACTTAAATTATGTTGTTGCTTTTGGTTGATCCACAGAAAACTTCTTTCTGCTGTGGCTGATAGGTGAACACAGGATCAGTTGGTGCTGCTACAATGTGAAATATTCATTCGCAGTTCTCACTAAACTCTCCAACTCTCCTCTGCAAGAAGAGTCAGATTTTTGAGGGAGTGGGTGAGTCCTTCCCATGGCTTGCAGTTCTTCACAAACTGCTCAAGCATTGGTCCTTTCCATGTTGTGCAGTCCTTCAGGAGCAGACTGCCGCAGCCTGGGCTCCCCTATCCACTGTTCCACAGGTTCTGCCAGGAGACACCTGTTCTGGTGTGGAATCATCCACAGGATGTAGGTGATATCTGCTCCACAGCGAACCTCCATGGGCTGCAAGGCAACAGCCTACTTCAGCCTGGTCTTCACTAGGGGCTGCAGAAAAGTCTCCATGTCAGTGTCTGGAACACCTCCTCCTTCTTCTTCACTGGCCTTGATGTCTGCAGTGTTGTTTCTTGCATGTATTCTCAGTCCTCTCTTTGACTGAGTTGCTATTGTGGACTTACCCTCACACAGACTTTCTCCCCACCCCCTTCTTAGATATGTTTTCTCAGTGGTGCTACCACTGTGACTGACATGCTCAGCTTTGGCCAGAGGTAGGTCCATCTCAGAACTGGTGGACTTTGCTATATTTGATATGGGGACAGCTTCTGGCATGTTCTCACGGTAGCCCTCTTGCTACCAAAACCTCTCAACACAAACCCAATACAATGCCCAGTAAAAGATTATGCAGTTTAACTGGCAATTGTGAGTCAAGCTAAGACAAAAGACACATAAGACTCAAAAAACTCCATGAAAGAATCTTTTAAAAAGTCGACACTCTGAAATGAATGTTTTCTCCTTCCAGAATGACTAGAAATACAATCTTCTTTTAATTATGGCTTTAGTTACCTTTGTAAGAGGAAACACACTTAGAAGTTAACAAAAATTTAAGAGAACTATCAGTTGCTAAAAAATTGTTGGTATGAAATAAGCATGGCTCTTTAAGCTTCTTGGCTTGTCCATTTTTTCCTTTCATTAAAAGGCAATATTTTGTGCTGAAGTCATGAATGTGAACCACCAGAGCAATACAAACTGATGGGGAGCTTAGATCACATCACAGTAAAGTTTAATGTCTTATTAACAATTTCAATATTTTAGCCTTAATCTTTAAAATAGACAAGGCAAAGAGTACCATAATATTAGATTGAAATGACAAGAAATTGGGACGGTAATCTGGAAACTCTAACATTTTTCTTAATAAAAAAAATATTAGATTTATATAATCACATGTTCAACTGTTTTATTGATATCAAGAACTCTTTCCCTCCTGCCCACCTCTTTATCATCTTTGTCTATAACTTTTATTGTGGGTGACATTTATTTTGCAAGTTTTTTAATAATAAGTGATCCCAACATTATGACAGCATTGAAAATTGTTTTCTCTAATAAGAAAACTAAAAACATAGAACAGGGAAAACATGCTGCTTTTTCATTGCTTAAGTCTTGACTCCAGGAAAGAAAAGAAACGACAGAGCATGGGGCAAGCTCACAGAGTAATAAAAGTTCTGCTGTTTTCCATGTAACTATGCATTGCAGTCCTTCATAAGATACAGTGTCTGCTGTTCCCAGGGCAATTGAAGAAGAACATGGTGTAATAGTAGTGCTGCTAACTCCTCACTGGATAAACACGGTATAGTGCTTTGGAAAACCACTTCTCTTCACACCTGTTTTATTATGCCTTTTTGCCCTTACATCAATTTTTGTGATTGGTGACCTGACCATAATTGTGAAAAGTATCTGCAAAAGAAGGGGACTTTTCAAAAGGCAACAGCTTAGGATGATATTCTTTGAGTGGGTTTTAAAGAGTTAATTTCTTATTTTGTAAAGATCTTACACATTCTCTACACATGGAGGCTCTCCTCACAGGATTTCACTGGTGATTGCTGCAGAGCCTGGAAAATATTTCATCACACACAAATATTTAATGTTTCTTAAAAAGAAACAAAGTTAACGCTGTTTGCTAAAATAGAATTACATAATAATTTTGCAGTCTTTGGTAGTAATTTGAGTTGATTTCAAGGGATTTAAGGCAGCAGTTGGCTGGTGGCAGCTCCCACTCCTTTGCAAACTATTGTGTATACTTCTTGCCACAAGACTGACAAACACATACTTGTCTGACAACATGCAGAGGTTGCTAGTGAGTAATTTAAGATTATGAAACACAAAAAAGAATTTTGTTTCACTTATAAAAAATCCATTTTAGCTGCTTTTTCTGCTTTTAAAAACATAAACACTCTAACCTTATTATCCACTCATTACTTTAGTTTTACACAGGTGTATTCTCCTGCTTTACGTAAGGAGTACTCATATAGCAATTGGTACTCATATAAGAATTGTGCTTTTTGTAACCTGTGTTCTACTTAATAATTTCTGGGTGTAGGACTGGTTATTTTTTTATAAATCTACCATGTTAACGTTCCTGATGAAATTGAAAGATACTGTGTGCACACATGATTTAAAGTTAGCCTAAGCTCACAAACTGAATGCTAAGGGAAATAATAATGAAAGGGGAGACCAAAAAATTGTTTATATATTTCTCCTGCTTCATTACATCACAGAACACTATTCGTTTTTTGCAGTTTTTTCTTTTTCTTCTTTTCCACTTTCTTTTCCTTCCTTCCATTTACTTCCTTTCTTCTTTCTTCCTTCTTTGTTTCTCTTTTTTTTTTCTTTGGCTTTCTTTCTTAGTTAGGCTCTTTAGTTAGACCTAATCAAAGTCCAGAGACACATTAATCAGGGTCCAAAAAATACATTACTTAGCTTTGGAGTGAGAAATAAATGCAACATATTCACCGCAACATATCATTGATTTGCTCACCTCTTCAATTGATAGACCTATTGAAGCGATTTCCCATTACTGGTAATATTTTGGGAGTGTTTGTTATTTTATTTTTTCTAAGCTGATGCAGATTGTAGACAGCAATTGAAATCTAAGCAACACGTTATTAAGCTCAGATCACAATCATAGAATCATAGAATCTATGAATGAGATAAGAATGGCTCAGGTTGGAAGGTACCTTAAAGATCCTCTAGTTCCATCCCCCCCACCATGGGCAGGGATGCCAATCATTAGACCAGGTTGCCCAGGGCCACATCCAGCCTGGTCTTGAACACCGCCAAGGATGGGGCATCCACAGCCTCTCTGGGCAACCTGTTCCAGTGCCTAACCACCCTCCTGGTAAAGAAATTCCTCCTAATCTCTAATCTAAATTTCCCCTCTTGTAGCTTGTAGCCATTTCCCCTTGCCTTATCACAGTTTGAGAATACAAAAAGTCTCTCCCCTTCTATCCTATAGTCCCCCTTTAGGTACTGGAAGGCAGCTATGAGATCCACTCCAAGACTTCTCTTTTTAAGGCTGAACAACCCCAACTGTTTCAGCCTTTCCTCGTAGGGGAGGTCCTCCAGTCCTTTAATCATCTTTGTGGCCCTCCTCTGGACTCGCTCTAACAGGTACACATCTTTTTTATGCTGAGGAGCACAAATAACATGAAAGTCATCACCACATCAGTTACCTGGGATTATAATGTCTGGATATTTACATCTCTTAGAAATTTAATTCACTTATAAGTCTGCTTTCCACTTCATAGGAGAAAGCTTTCTTTTTGAATGGAATGTATTTTGAGTATGTATTTTAACAACTAGGTTTACATGCTCAATTCCTACTTCTTCATTAGAGATACATCTCTCACTCTTTGGCATTCAGTGTGCATAGGTATGAGGTTTAGGTAATACAATACCAACTAGAAATATTCAAAAGGGAGTAAAGAACTTTAAACTAGATTTGAAGGGGTATGGGGTTGTTACCAGGTCTGCCCCAGTGGGGAAGTGTTCTAATACTAATACAGACCAGAAGGCCTCCCACCCCGCCCCAGGGTAGAAGTGAGTTACCCCATCATAGAAGGAGATCAGGTTAGTCAAAGAGGACCTGCCTTTTGTGCAGCCGTGCTGACTGGACCCAATCCCCTGGCCACTCTGCAAGTGCTGCAGAAGTGTACTCAGGATGATCTACTCCACCAGCTTCCCTGGCACAGAAGTCAGACTGACAGGCCTGTAATTTCCCGGATCATCCTTCCTTCACTTTTTATATATGGGGTAACATTGGCTGATTTCCAGTCTGCTGGTACGTCCCCAGTCAGCTGGGACTTTTGAAAAATGATGCAAAGTGGCTCAGTGAGCACCTCTTCCAGCTCTTTCAGCACTCTTGGGTGCAGCCCATCCGGCTCCATGGATTTGTGTTCCTCCAGGTGATGCAGCAGGTCACAGACCACCTCCTCTTGGTCAAGGAGGGAGTCCTTTTGTATCTTCCATTGCTGACTCTGTGAATTGGTTTTTTTGAGCATGAAGGGTGATATATATAAGCCTGTCTTCTCTGGTACAGATGAAATTGTTGTGTATTTAAAATAATTATCTTCATATTACCAACATATTCAAATAAGAACTGCTTGTGGATTTTTAATTGTTGTTGTTTTTTTGTTTTCAATGTTTCATTTAAGTCTGATCATTTAACTCTTTTGCAATTTAAAACCAAGAGATGTACCAAGAGATGGGGTTTTGCTCCACACAGATTCCTACATCATATCTACATTCATATTTTCAGTTCTTTCAAAATCGTTTGCATGTATCCAGCAGTCCATATTACATGTCCTCTAAGCATTATAGGTGATAATTAATTTGAAGAAATGGTCTTGTTCTGTAGTCCTACTGATGGCACATATCTACAGAATCTAGTTGTGTAGTGACCTTGCTGAAAGAGAAAATTTCTGGGGTTTATCCATATGACACCACCCAATACAGAAAGTTGAAAAAATAAAATTGAAACCAGAGGTTTACATATACAAAAATAATAAACTAGGGATAGGAACAAATGTAACAGTTTGTGTCCATTTCTTGTGTCTTCCCACTCTGGATAGCCAAAGAACAATTCACAACATTCTGTGTAAAATTAGTGGCAGCAATGAGATGTTAGTGTGCTACATTTACTACAGAACATACTTTCAAAATGAAAATTAATTTACTTTCTTTTTTAATGACCTTTAGATTATACATCTGTCTCTACTCTTTTTCTCACTGATGCTTTTTTGTCTGTGTAAGATGCTATAAATACTGCTGCAAAGCACAGATTTTTCTCACACGTGGCCTTTAGGAGTATATTCCCCCAAATTATCCTTTGGAGTTGATAAGATATAATAAAGACTTAGGATTTATAACAATCTAGGTGGAAATGGATTTTAGAGTGTTCTTTCACTTCTGTTTCTTTCCTATTAGTCCCATGATTTCTGTATACTCTTCAACACACAATTTCACTCTCAGATTCCTTTAATTTTCAGGCAAATCCCCAAAATTTTAGCAAACTTCCTCCCTTCCCTCCAGAAATTGGATCACAGATTTTTCTCCTAAGAGCAGTAGCATATAGGGGGCTTCTAAGAAACCACAGAACAATTTATACAGAGTGATTAATATTTTGTAATCAGATATGTAAGTTGTAAAGACTACTTTGGCATCATTGGAGCTGCACTGATATTGTGATGACTGCTTGTTTTATCTTACGAGCCAGACGAGGTGTCTGACGTCTATTGCATCACAGGTTTGAAACACTGTACTCTCTCTTGGTCATAGAAAGCACCATGCACTACCAATTCTTACTGCAGTAAAAATGGTGATGGAAAAAAAGGAAAAAAGAAATCCCCTAAAGAATTAATTTCCATTCCAGCAATCAAAATGCTGTTGCTATGACAGACATGCTGGAACTGTCACTAAGTAGATGTTATTTGCATTTAGAGATGGAGATGTCACCCAGTTAACTCAAAAATCATTGTCCTCCTAAAACATTAAATGAAAATGCAGTGTTTCTCAGAAATTACAAATCTACATGTGTACTTTTCTAATCTCAGATAAAAATTCATTCAGATTAGTTTCAGTTTCTTGCTTACCTTTCTTAATATGTTCTAGACTAATTCCTATTTAATGCAAGTTCTTCAATAAATCCTCACTAAGATCTTGCACTTCACTGAAGTTCTTAATTTACTTATAAATTTAGGAAAACATTTTTATCTTCACAGAACAATGTGGTGTGATAGTTTGAGAGTCATATGCATTCAAAGCACTTTGTTGGCTTTTTTTGATTAAAACAAATAAGCTTTTTCCTCTCTAAAAAGATGTCAGGCTGCTAAAATTTAAATTGAACAGAAAGAATACAAGACTATTGATGAACAGTTTAATAAATCCTACTTTATACACAAATATGAAAGTGATTGCTGACATGCAGAGAATTATGGCAAAGTGATTTTTTTGTTTGTTCTGTTATTTGTTTTTAACATAGAAGCACTTTACATTAATAAGGACTCTTTCAGTTGCATTAAAATGAATCATTATTTTATCCCTAGTGTTTAACATGTGCAAAATAGTCTACACACAGAGAACATTTTCAGAAGAACGCGACTGTGGCGTTTCTCTCTTGCAGGAGCCTGGCCTTTGCAGCCTATAATGACATATCACATGTAATCTACAATGAAAAGACCCCTTGGGAAAATACATAGGAGGGATATACAGACAAACCCCCTCCTACTGTTACATCATCAATTTGTGTTTATTGCTGCTTTTTCACTTGACACATATAATGGTCTAGTTTAAGGACTAAGAAAAGTGTTTATTATAACTCATATAAACATTGTAATACATACGGATTAATTCAAGGGCTGAAATGGCAACAGGAGCGGACTCTGTTTATCTATTACTGTTCTTACCATGCCTCCATGATGTAGCTTTTCCCTTGTCCATTTCTCTTTCTCTTCACTACTCTCTCTCTATTTCTGCTGACATTTACAGTCATTGTGCATCAAAAATCATATCTAAAGAGGCACAGATTGGATCACAGTACTTCCAGAATTCAGAGGTAAGTCCATGGATTGTAAACACTTTGGAGAGGTGGCTCTCAAGATTCAACACGTATGTTAGTAATGGTCACAAAACACGAGTCTGCCTATCCTGTGCATTGTGAAAGCAGCCTATAGAAAAGCATATAGAGGTATTGCTGCAATTTCAGTAAGTGAAGAACATGCCTCAGTAGCCTGCATGGGTTTTTTTGAGTTCTAAACCCTAAGACAAGGACTTTCTGATCATGTAAATTACAATTTTCCTTGTACTAGGGAGTGAAACCTGAAGGTTTGCTGGTTGACATTTTATCAGAGATGTACTACCTCTTTATAAGCAAGAGAATCTTGGCTTCTGTTCTGCACAGCAAAATTGTTTCAAGAGAAAGGGTCTAGATACAGACTTTGTCAAAAGCATAATGAAAATGGTTGTTCAGTAGGGTTGTTTTGCAGACAAGTTCTGGAAAAGTAGTGGGTGCATGAAGTGTATAATAAACTGTAGAGGTATTTACCGAGAAACAAATGGCGAACTCCTTGTGTTAGAGTACAAAATCAGTTTTTCTTTTATGATGTCCTGTCATATTTTGAGAATCACGGAATGTTAGGAGGGACCTCGAAAGATCATCTAGTCTAACCCCCTTGCCACAATAGGATTCCTTAGACCAGGTCACACAGAAGCCTATCCAGATGGGTTTTGAATACCTCCAGAGACAGAGACTCCCCAACCTCTCTGGGCAGTCTGTTCCAGTGCTCTGTCACCCTCACAAGAAGGGGCAAACTATGACTGCATTTCATTTTATTTATAGTCTTCTGTGAGACTATCTTATAAGCCTTCCAGAATTTAATTCCTTGCGAAATTATCACATCAAAAACTTAGATGGGACAATAATGTGTTTTTTGAATCCTGCTCGCCAAAACCTACACAGAGATACTTAACTCTAACTTAAGCCATAGGAACTGAGAGCATTGTTCTCCTTCCTTGGGCACACAGAAAACCACAAAAAAGTGCAGCTGAAGATTATTACCTTCAGCTAGTTTCAGAAGCTTTGGATGAGACCTCAGCTGCATCCAAACCACTATATTCCCCCTATATTACTAGATCTCACTAGCAATAATTAAGAATAAACTTGTCACAGATAGGCTACAGGTATTCCAGAATAGTGGCTCCTGTAGAAAAGTTGCATATGACAATGAACTTGTTTCTTTAATATTAGAGTGGGAAGGTCAATATGTAAGAACAATCTGTCACAGAATGTGTGCACAGAAATACCACTAAGAAATTATAATTATTCATTTCCATGTATTACCGTTTCCTCAAACTCATTATATGTACTTTAAAACATTTTCAAACAGATGGTGAGAGTATTTAAAACCATTACTTCATATGCATATATTTGCTAATAAGCTTATTGTTACATTATGAGTGGAGTTAAAGATTATGTCTTCATTAAATAATTTCATTATGTGTGGATAGATATTTCTAACATCACTACCTTTATTAAAAAGAAAAAAATCCAAATAACTGAATAATCTTTGTGTGTACACAGTTCTTGAGTGTCTGGATCCTGACATTTAAAGTCAGCTCAGAGAACCAGAGGGCAGATGAACTGTGACATTTCATTTTGGCTGAAGATCTGTCCTTGTAAATTAGTTCACACTCCCACACAATGGAGAATCTATCAAAGTCTGTAAGTGTAAGTCTTGATACTAAGTCAGTAGCTTAAAGGATCTGTACTCGTACACACAATCTACACTTGTCTTTGGCATTTGTGACCTTTATCACATAAAATTCCAGATTTAGCTGTCACAGAATAAATTACTTAATCCACACTTTGGTGCCTATGTAAATCTCTTGCTGAAACTAAACACACACACAACAGTACGTTATCTTGTAACAATTTGTTTTTCTTGTTCCTTATAAAAAGTTTATCAAATGCATACTTTTTCAATTCCAGACTCAATGATTCTTCAGATTCTAAAACAGATGGTGCTTAGCTGATGCTGCTTCTGTGGAGTATTTCAGGATGCAAATAAGTTACTCTTTTTTTTTTTTCCTTCTAAAGTATCTGTAATGACTACGTAGCCTAAGATCCTTACGCTCTTGAAAATTTCAACAAGCCATCCAAACAAGTTCTCCATTGGAAAATGTTTGATTTGCATTTTTTCCTGCAACCATGCTACAGAAAATAAACTGGAGCATAAAAAAGGAAGAATTACATAATAAGTAAATCACAAACAGTAAAACACCCAGATTTCATATAATCATAGAATTGTCAGAGTTGGAAGGGACCTTAAAGATCATCTAGTTCCAACTCCCCTGCCTGGCAGGGACACCTTCCAACAGATCAGGTTGCCCAAGGCCCCATCAAGCCTGGCCTTAAAAGCTTCCAGCGATGGGGCTTCCACAGCCTCTCTGGGCAACCTCCACAGTCTAACCACCCTAACAGTGAAGAACTTCCTCCTAATATCTAATCTAAATCTACCCTCCTTTAGTTTGGATCCATTCAGCCCAGTCCTACCACTACCTGACCTCCTAGAAAGTCCCTCACCAGCTTTCTTGTAGGCCCCCTTCAGATACTGGAAGGCCACAATAAGGTCGTCTCAGAGCCTTCTCTTCTCCAGACTGAACAACCCCAACCCTCTCAGTCCGTCCTCGTAGGAGATGTGCTCCATTCCTCTGATCATTCTCGTGGCCCTTCTCTGGACTCACTCCAGCACTTCCATATCCTTCTTGTAATAAGGGCTCCAGAACTGGATGTAGTATTCCAGGTGGAGTCTCACGAGAGCAGAGGAGAGGGGGGGAATCCCTTGACTTGCTGGCCACGCTTCTCTTGATGCGGCCCAGGATACGGTTGGCCCTCTGGTCTGCAAGTGCACACTGGTGGCCCATGTTGAGCTTCTCATCCACCAGCACCCCCAAGTCTCTTTCCTCAGGGCTGCTCTCAAGCCAATCACTGCACAGCCTGTATTGGTGCTTGGGGTTGTCCCGACACAGATGTAGGACCTCGCACTTGGTCTTGTTGAACTTCATGAGATTGGCATGGGCCCACCTCTCCAGCCTGTCCATGTCCTCTGGATGGCATTCCTCCCCTCCAGCACGTCAACCGTTCCACACAGCTTGGGTGTTGTTGGCAAACTTGCTGAGGGAGCACTTGATGCCACTGTCCCTGTTGCCGACGAGGATGTTGAACAAGACTGGTCCCAGTACTGATCCTTGAGGGACTCCACTTGCCACTGGCCTCCACTTGGACATGGATCCATTGACAGCCACTCTTTGGGTGTGGCCATCAAGTTTTAATATCATCTAGAATTCAAAATTCCAGACTAAGATCAAAAAAGGTAACATATGTCACAAATAGTGTGAAACGTGATCTCACAGAATTTACTAATCAGCCCAGAAGCTGTCTGTGAAGAACAGCAGAAGGTTAGGGGAACAAATGCACTGAGTCTGACGAAAGATCTTGTTCATTGTGGTGCCAAGAGCAGATGCCTGGAAATGTGGCAATGGGATTCTGGGGTGTATTAGAAGGGATGTGGCTAGTAGGTCAAGAGAGGTTCTTCTACCCCTTTACTCTACCCTGGTGAGGCTGCATCTGGAATATTGTGTCCAGTTCTGGGCCCCTCACTTGAAGAAAGATAGGGAACTGCTTAAAAGAGTCCAGCACAGAGCCACAAAGGTGATGAAGGGGCTGGAACATCTTCCTTATGAGAAAAGGCTGCGGGAGCTGGGTCTCTTTAGCTTGGAGAAGAGAAGACTAAGGGGTGACGTCATCTATGCTTTTAAATATGTGAATGGTGGGTGTCTGAAGGATGGGGTCAGGCTCGTCTCAGTGAAGCCCAGTAGCAAGACTAGGGCAACAGCTGTAAGCTGAAGCATAGGAGATTCCATGTGAATACACGTAGAAATGTTTTCCCAGTTCAGGTGCCAGAGCACTGGAAGAGACTGCCCAGAGAGGTTGTGGAGTCTCCTTCTCTGGAGAGATTCAAAACCCATCTGGACACAGTTTTGTGTGACCTGGTCTAAGGAATCCTGCTGTGACAGGGGGGTTGAACTAGATGATCTTCTGAGGTCCCTTCCAACTCATAACTTTCTGTGATTTCTTGATGTACATCTTTCAGAATAGCTTTCCATCTTCTTCAAGAACTTACAAAATATTTTGACTGGATAATAAACTGGCATTTGGAATTTTGTGTTTCTAATAATGAAGTGAAAGAACACTTGTAACTCTATGTGGCAATAAGGGGTCCCATATAGTCCATATGGACTCAAGAAAGACATCTTTGGAATTGTAGGTAAGTATTTGCATGTCATTACAACAGTCCTGTCAAAGCGGTTAAAATGTTAAATGAATGTCACAAGTTACCAGGAAAAGAACAGAAAACAATAAAAAATGATCATTATGCCACTGTGTAAAAGTTTATATATGCCATGTTACGAATAATTTCACCAGGATCTTCATCTATGGAGATACAGGGCAAATAGGCAACATCAGAAATATGCCTTTATTTTAGGAACCATCCCATGCACCACATGGCCTGCCTGATGTTAGACAAGAAAGCCAAGGAACAATTAGCATGCAAAGAACATAAACCAAAATCTCTTTAAGAGCTACTCAACCTATCCAGTTCTTCCTGGACAGAGACAGACTTTCATGAAATTGTTTGGCCTAAGAACCCTGGGATATTCTGAATGTCAATGACAGCCAAAGTGGTTAAGCTAGAATAGTGCTTGGTCTGATCTTTACTGTCAATTCTCATATTTTATGCACACAGGAAAACATGCTTTCTGTATTTGCTGAGCTCTTGAAGAGGAGCAATAAATTTTATGCTATCCTTGTTAATCAATAAATATCTTATTTTGACTAACATGGGACTCTGCTTCTGGTATTAGTTTACAAGAAGTGGTGTTATTTAAGCTGTAGCTTGCAGACAGTTTAAAATTTGGATTGGTATATATCCAGCAGCCTATGGATGTAATAAGAACAATCAAAAACCTACTCAACTTAGGTCCAGGACTCACCATTTTACAGCTCAAACATGACATGCCACTCAGAAAGGCCTGATGCCATTCTGACAAGATTATATTACTTGCTTTTCCAGAGTAATCGTGGTGTCTCCCAGCTTAAGGCAACACAACTCTTGTGGGTAGCATAAGCAAACTTAAGAGAGAGTCAACCATGAATTTTGTATCCCCTTAGATCCAGTCCAGTGCAACTAGATATAGCATATTCTCATGGATTTCTGAAAAGGGAAAAAAAGTAAAGTTAAACCTCTGCATGTGTACACGTGGTTCTGCTGAAGTGGAAAGAGTAAAACTTAATGGATTTCTGATATCCATAGAGCAGATGGAGTTAGAGCAAGAACATGCTGAATCACTTGAAAAATAAATGTCTAAAAATAGAGCAGAATGTGCTGCTTAAAGTACTGCAAACTTTCTCAGGCACTGTCTTGTTTGTCTCTAACATTACCACCCTTCTCACAGTGTCTTTTATATATTTATTTCCTCCTAGACTTAGTACTCTTGTTATAAAGTGTAATAATGAGGTCTGTGAATACAAATCTTTACTGCCATCCTTGGTGTTTTCCTGTTTAAACTGTTTCCATAAGACTGTTATTTTACATAGAAGAAAAGATAGAAGCAAAGATAACAAAAACTTTTTCTAATGTTAATGTGAACACTGTAGAAAAATATAACCTGATTGAAAAATAGGCTTTTACGTAAGTACTGAGTGAAATCAGATTTTGTATCTGGAGTAATGCAGTGACAATCAAATAAATCTCTTTTCAAAGCATGTGTCTTTCTACATCACTGTGACAGCATTTTAAATAATCCTCCTGATGAGGGTATATATATTCTGCTCCTTATTAATAACACTGCAAATTTGGATTACTAAACATGTCCTTGAATAAATCAGATGAAAACTTCATACATAACTTCCAAGAGATACTATCTAGGAGAAACTGACACTGCAAACCTTATTTAAATACCAGATAATTTCTCCCATCATACCCATGCTTGTAAGAATTCGTACACCCATCAGCAGCTGGCTTCATTGAAGATGTGGTGATTGCTTTACCTGATGAAATAAACACACCAGGAGGATGATTTATTGCTTATACTCAGGGGGTCTTCTGTTAAGTGATGAAAAAAGGAAATATCCAGTTGGATTCTCATGTGCCACTGCATTTTTATGTGCAATTTTAGGTAAAACCCAGGTATTTCTATCACCTGCATTGTACTGAAGTACAGGTAACTTCTAGGTCACCATTAGTAACTGATTCTTCTAGAATGTTTCTCAATGCTTCTCAATGCATTGGTATAAATAGTAATAGGCGTTAGCATGATGAGCAGCTACATGACAACAATAATTTTTAAACACAAGGAAAAAAATTATTATTTATCCACTACTGTAAGAATAATGAAGAATCAACATGGCTTCACCAAGGGCAAATTGTGACTGACGAATGTGGTGGCCTTCTATGAAGAGGTTACAACATCAATAGACAGTGGAAGAGCAACCTATGTCATTTACCTGGACCTGAGCAAAGCCTTCAACACCGTCCCGCACCACATCCTGGTCTCCAAGATGGTGGAATATGGGTTTGAAGGATGGACCACTCACTGGATAAGGAATTGGCTTGACAGCCACACCCAAAGAGTGGCTGTCAATGGATCCATGTCCAAGTGGAGGCCAGTCACATATGAAGTCCCTCAAGGATCAGTACTGGGACCAGTCTTGTTCAACATCTTTGTCGGCAAAAGGGACAGTGGCATCGAGTGCTCCCTCAGCAAGTTTGCCGACGACACCCAAGCTGTGTGGAACGGTTGACATGCTGGAGGGAAGGAATGCCATCCAGAGGACCTGGACAGGCTGGAGAGGTAGGCCTTGGGCAACCTGATCTGTTGGAAGGTGTCCCTGTCAGGCAGGGGCATTGGAACTAGATGATATTTAAGGTCCCTTCCAACTTTGGTGATTCTATGATTTTATGATTCTTTTTCTGGAAGAATTTTACAAACAAGATTTAACTTTGTACATGCATTCAGCCTTTGTTCTGTAAAAGATAAGACAAATATATTTTCTCAGCTTAACACCTTCTGAGAATCATTTTATTTACTTGTGCACTGTGACATTTAATTTCACAAAAGATTGCAACTTCAGTCAAAGACACTTCAGCTGCTTAGGCTGTCATAATGGCTTATGCTAACAATGATATTCAGGAATTAAGGAAGATTTTAGTCTGTCCTCTATGATTGATTGGAGAGAACAAGACTCAGAAAAGGGCTACTTGCTCCTCTGTAGCACTATTTTCATCATCCAAAGTAGTTCACCCCTCCTCCTTTTCCCAATAGTATGGCTCTGCTTTCACTTGAGAAAAAATGAATCAGTTTAGGTAAAAACTATTACACTTCATCCTCCACTGTTATCTTCACTCAGAGAGAACTAGAGAAATTTCTCTCTCCTAAAGGCTCCCTGCTCTTCCTGCATGTTAAGCACTTAAGATCTGTTCTGGTTTGTTATATAATTGTTCTGACTGGAAACAATGTCACAATTTTAATTGTTATCTGAACTACGTCAACCTGTTTCAACCAACTGTTATGGTTACTTAATATTTAAATTACAAAAGCTGTCTATTCTATCCATTAAGTGGGACTGACTTATAGACATATAACATGCCATTAATGTAAAAATGGAAACCGCTATGAATGCTGCCTTCATTATTGTCTGAAAAAATATATATGCTTCCACCAGAAAACAAGCTCTGCTGAGCTATATTTAAGGAGAGAATTTTCCAGCAGGATATGTACTTATTGTTTGGTTAACATTAGTTTTCAAAAGGAAATGGTCCTTAACTATTTGCAATTAAAAATAAGATCTGTAAACTATACATTATACACATGTTCTAAGAAAAATTATGACAAAATCTCTTTGTAACAGGTATGTCTTTAAAGGGAGGTCTAAGTACACTGTTTCCTAACAGGGATCTAGTGCCATTTACAAACACAAACACACAAAAAGCAATTAGAAGAACTTCAGAAAAATGAAGTAAATTCAGCTGTTCTGTAAACCCAGGCATGAGAATCTTCTAAAGACTGAACGTTTTTCCCTTATTAGTGTGTTTAACTTCAAAGGTTTAGCTTAGAAACCTTAGATCATCTCCCAACCTACCATGGAAGACTTTGATTTCTCAAGACGGTAAATAATGAATTTTATTGCTTTACTGCAGACAGGTGGCATTTGTTCTGTCATAATTATGGCTGGATTGCTGGCAACAAGGGGTGGCCATTCTGGAAAAGAGATAAAGTCTGTTTAGTAATATATTCTTTTTCCATCAAAGACCAGCATCCCTAGTGGGCATCAAAGAGAGTTTCAGTCTCAATGAAAATAAATTGACCAATGGCATTCCCCTAATTTTCCTAATTGCTTGTAGTTAGAGTGCTATTGAGACCTTGAACTGAGAGGTTTCATTCTCATAAAATTTGATACCGTCCATAAAATTCAATATTTATAACTGTTACATTTTTTGTGATATTTGTTATTTGTATAAAAATTCCTCTTTTTATAAATTCTTATATTCTTGATCCTCATGACATGCTTGGACAATTACCTTCATGATTTATTGTGCATAATTTTAAAATTTGTTTTGAAAATAATCTTTGAATTGAAGTTCATTTTCTGTTAGAACAAAATGTCTCCATCTACCTTCTGAAAAGCGTATGCTTTTCATATATATTATCAGCATTGATATTTTCAGTGTGTTTTTGAGGTCTTTCAATACCTTTCTTATTGTTTTCCTTCTCTTTTTCTTGAACCACTTGAAACTATCAGCCTTCTTGAACTAGAAAGTCCATACATAATGTTTTGTATATTATTAATGTGTATGAATATATTCTATACACTGTATGCAATCCCATATGTTGCCTTTAATATTGTGATTTGATTTTGACTCTAACTGGGGATGCAATTGAGGTCATCAGTGATCTGTGACTATTAAAATCGTTTTCTCCAGTGGTACAGGTGCTTTAGAACCACACAAGATGTATTTTCTTCTTCACTGATAATTCGGGGGTTTTTAATTTTTTTTTAATCAGCTTTGAACTTTATTTGACTTACCAATGTATCTGACTTTGAACATGATTCACTGAACTTCCTTGAATTCCTCTCTGAACTTGACCAGCCAAATAACTTTGTGTCATCTTCAATTTTTTGTTGCCTCATTGCCTCATACTTTAAGTTGTAATGCAATACATAAAAGGGGATTACAAGATAGAAAGGGAAAGAATTTTCAGCTGGTCAGATTGCAACAGGACACACGGGAATGCATATAAGCTGAAGGAGGGGAAATTTAGACTAGAGATTAGAAGGAGGTTCTTTACCCAGAGGGTGGTGAGGCACTGGAACAGGTTGCCCAGAGAGGTTGTGGAGGCCCCATCCCTGGCAGTGTTCAAGACCAGGCTGGATGTGGCCCTGGGCAACCTGGTCTAGTGTGTGGCATCCCTGCCCACGGCAGAGGGGTTGGAACTAGATGATCTTTAAGGTCCCTTTCAACCTGGGCCGTTCTATGATTCCGTGATTTTAAGATTGCTCATTTCTTTTCCAGATCCTTAATAAATATAGAAAATACCGTGGATCTAGCAGAGAATCCGCAGCCACTCTGCTTTTAATCTTTTGGTTTTTTCACCAAATCATTTTTTGATGAAAATAGGTAATATAATATTTTTTTCCTGACTCAAAGCCACATTCTGATCCATATCAATTCTTCGCACTTCATCATTTTCCTACATACTTCTCTTAGTAGCCTTCTGTCAAGGACCTTTTCAAGAGTCTTTTGAAAGTTGTATTGGGTTTTTGTGACAAGGTTTTGATAGCAGAGGGGCCACAGGGATGGCTTCTGTGAGACGACACCAACAACTGCCCCCATGTCAGGCAGAACAAATTCCATCCGGCTCCAAGACAGTCCCACCACTGGTCATACCTGAGACTATCAGTGATGCTGAGCGTGCCTTTGGAATAAAAAAAATTAAGAAAAGGTCAAAAATGCTGTGCAACAGAAGCTGGGAGAGAGGAGTGAGTATACATGAGAGAAACAATTCTGCAGACAGCAAGGTCAGTAAAGAAGGAGAGAGAAGGTGGTCCAGGAGCAGACATTACCCTGTAGCCCAAGTAGAAGACCCAGATCAAGCAGGTTGTACCTCTGTAACCTGTGAAGGAACATACCATAGCAAATATCCACACTTCAGACCATGGAGGACCTCATGCCACATGCCCTGAATGAAGCTGCAGCCCATGATGCACCTATGTAGAATCTGGCTCCTGGGAGAAGCTGTGACCCATGGAGATGAGTCCACGCAGGAGCAGTCTTTCTGGCAGGACTTGTGATGCTGTGGGGAGCAGGACATTCCTGAAGGACTGTACTCATGGAAAGGACCCAGGATGGAGCAGTTCTTGAAGAATTCTATAGGAAGGACTCATACTGTTTGTGAAGGACTGTGTCCCTCAAGAGGAACCACATGCTGGAGTAAGGGAAAAGCTTAAGGGAACAAGAGTAGCACAGATGAAGTATTATGAACAAACCACAATCTATCTGCTTATGTGCAGGCAGAACAGTCACAAATGGAGTTGAACCTGGGAAGAAGTGACCTGGGGGGGAAGATGTTTTAATTTCTCTTTTTATTACTTACTATCCCACTCTCTTATTAATTGACAATAAATTCAATTAATTTTTCCCAAGTCAAGTCTGTTTTGCCCATGATGGTAATTGGTGAATGTTCTCCCTATTCTCGACCCACAAACATTTCCATCTTATTTTCTTCTGTTATCCTGTTTATGGAGTGGGAGTGATATAGCTACTTGGTGGGTGCTGGGCTACCAGACAAGGTTAATCCACCACAAACCTGTAGATAAAATATATGAATCTCCTTAATTAGTTCTTTTTGAACACTTTATAAAAATGTAATGAATTAGTAAAATGCAATTTTGTTTTATGGGAACTAATACAGAATACAGAAATTTGTCTAACTGGAAAATTCTAAAACAGATTTAATTTGCATATTCCAGTTAACACCTTGTAGATATTAATATCTAATCTTTTTAACTTTCATGAATTGAAAGCGAATAATTTTAATGGAAATATATTTTTGATTGGCATAGATTAAGATATATAAAACTGAATTCTCCAATATGAGCTCTGAGACACTTACCTATGGATGTGCCCTTGAAACAGTCCTGGAGGTGATCTGTTAAATGTTTTCCAAAGCCTACAAGGCAATAGTATGGGTAGTACTTTTGTAATACTTTGTAGTTCTTTTCGTGGAAACATAAATCACAAATGGAATATGACAACACTCATGCTGTTGAAAAGGTGACAGACACATTGGAACAAGGTCTAAATCTACTTGAATTGAAAGAAGAAAATGAAAAGCACTTTTTATCTCATAGTACTAAATAAAGTTCAAGAACAGTGAAGAAAAATTTGATGCAAAAAGCTGACTGGTAAATTTATTTTTAAGTGCTAAGAAGGGAAGGGAAAAAGAAGAAAGATTCCCAAACATGCCAATTTATGCAGTTCTTGTAGATGTGGAATGTACATATTTATCCCCCCATGCAAGGGATTGAATAGAATTTCTTGTAGTCCACCTTCTCAGCACCTGAGGAGCTCAGCATAATTTACGGTTTGGGTTCACTACAAAGTATTGTACAGTGGGCACAGGTGTCCTGAGTATAGCAGGCTAGATTCGCCCTTGTAAATAAGACTTCACTCATGAAGCTACCAAGATTATTCTTTTAGAATGATTTTTTATTTAATTTGGATTTTTAGAGAGAAGCACACTTACCAAATTTATCCAAAACTAGCTTTAAGATGACAGCCATGTTCAGTAGTAAGGTCCTTTGATTTAGTGCAGATATGCTAATGTGTGTGTTTGCTCAAATTATTATTTTCTTAATTGTAGCTGGAAAACATTACAGTCTGCATAGTGAAAGACAATTTAGCTTTTACAATAAATACAGAAACAGCAAATGGCTGAGGTCAAAGTAGAATGCAAATGTCAGTTCAGAACTCTATGATGGTGAAGGTGGAATGTGTAACAGGTGAGATGATAAAGCAAGCTGTTGTAACAAATACCAGATTCCTTTTCCTTACACTGGTGTGATTTTAAAACAACTCGAGGGTTTCAACAGAGTTGCAGAAGTTTAGCTAAGGTATTAATTTTGTACAGATTTAATTGAAACAATATTATGGGTTGAAAGGACAGCAGAGAGGATACTTCAGCTGACTGTGATATGCCTTATCCAAGTTAAGCTTGAGGTAAGTAAATACTGTTAATGAAAACAAAAAAGGATTCTAAAAGATAATATTAAGATTCAAACTCTATAAAAATCAGATGAAAATCAATCTATAATCAGACCATTACTATAATTAGTACCACTTTAACATTACTTTATTTGAAATTGCCCCTATATTACCTTTTAAAATTCCATCTACATATATGTAGACTAGCTTTGTCTGTAGCTCTTCTCTTTAAGAGGAAGGATAAGAACTAACATACCAGATTTACTACAAAGATCCCATTTTTTATTTTTAGCAAGAAGAGGAAACTGACATTGTCAAGAACTTTTGAGTTTGATATCTGATTTTTAATGCTTCCAGGACTTTTACAATAAAGAAGGAAGATTACACAGCTGGGTGCTGACTTTCTATCTGATGAAACAATACATTTCTGCCTTTGGGTCAGAAGTAAGAAGCTCTTTATTTGTAGGGAGTGGATTTCCTGCACTTTTCCTTAGTTATGAAACACAAAGATAAAAATTGAATAAGAATTCTTTTAAAATGAAACCTATAAAATACTATGCTTAGCTAGGAATCTTAACTGTAGCAAATAAAGTAAGGTTTTCTGTAGTGTACAACTGAAAATATGCATATTAAGACCAGTCTGTACTATTTACTTGAAAGACAGATCTGAAGACTGTCTCAAAACTTACTAATTTTATGCAAAATTAACCAGATCAGCCAGATGCTATTCCCCTGAAAACTCTCTGAGGGAGTTGTAAAGTTACAAGTTTAACAAGAAAAGCAATTATCTTGAGACAGCTCACTGAGAGTGCTTTGGCATAGTCTCCTCCTTTTCTTACAGGTATTGTGAATTCGATTGATTTACTTAGTATTCTCCCAAGTTTTAATGTTGTGGCAGACTGGTGTAAGTACAAAATACTTTTAGTTACACTTCTTACTGCCTACAACTTCAACATTACAGTATAATCCTAACAGAAAGGAGTTTAGGCCTCTACAAAGTGAAGCAAATAAATGTGTGAATCTTTATGTACAGGTCAAGATTTGGCTTCTTATAGCAAGTGCTAGAGCAATTTGTCTGGCTACTAAAGCTGTCTAAAAAAGGTACGCAACTTAATTATGTAATGTTTTCTTGCTCTCACATGCTGAAATTGTCTCAGAGAGACATGACCTTTGGGACATAAAATAACCTGTATGTGAAATGCCTGGTACACAAAGGCATTCTGTGTGAACTGCAGAATTTGCCCATCAACAGCTACATGAAAGCTCCTTCTATCAAAGTCCCCATCAGCCATGTTCATCTGTGCAGCTATCATACAAAAATATGGTTTTTTCCCCAGAACAAAAGGCAGATCAACACCAAGACCTCAGGTGACACATCAAAGATAGGAGGAAACAACCTGCAAAAGTACAGATGGTATGAAGTTGCATTCCTTTCTGTACCTTCAACATTGCAGCAATTCTGCATATATGCACTATACTATACCTTGCATGTTTGATAGCCCCTAAGATTTTTATTGAAGTAGACATCTTCAGGAACTGAAATTATATCGACTCAGGGAAGCTTTGTCATGACCTATTCTAGGGAATCCTGCTCTGGCAGGGGGGTTGGGCTAGATGATCTTTCAAGGTCCCTTCTAACCCCTAACATTCTGTGATTCTGTGAACTACTTTTATGTGTAGTATGTTGTTTAACGCAAGAAGCAATAGTGATGTATCTCCAGGGAGTTCATCCTACTGTGGACAGTTTGTTGTAGTTAATGAACCCCTGCTTTTCTATCATTTCTCAGAATTACCAGTGTAGCAAATAATCAGTGTAGCAAACTCAAACAAATAATTTAAAATTGGTTTCCCTTACAAGAACTTGCCAAAGAGTATACTTTTATCTAGAAAAAGCCTAACAAATGAAGTTTAGATAGAACCTAGATCTATTTTTAAGTCCTTAGCCAGTTTGCATTCTATTCTGAGCACTTTTTTGTTGCATAGTTTATCAAGTTTCATGTTCATAATATGTTAATTAAATTCTAATGTGACTCTGCTCTGATCTTCTTCAACAGTCCAAAATTGGTGATCATTGCAACAAAAAACCTTTTTGCTTATTGCAATGCTCATTTTACATAGGTAATAGGATTTTTATTTAAGTAAGGAATAGCTTAAAAATTCAGCAAGATATTTAAAATTAAATGAAAGGTGACTTATAAATGTCTTGAAGTTAATGGGAAACTACATTTTCTATATTTTAAACAGGTTATTATGTGGTCAAAGCACCAAAACCAATACTGCAAAGATTCTTTGTATTTCTTAACTTCAGTCATAATTTTTTTCTACAAATGTAATACATATATTACAAAAAAACTGCTGTAAAGTCAATGTGATTTTAAAGTGATATAATTGCTCCTGTCTTTTATGATCAAAAGCTAGAGATATTATTTAAGTTTTTAATGATGAAATGTCCTCTTGGAAGAAGATATCTCCCCTCTACCCTGAAATTACCCAAGTACATTAGAATATTGAAGATTATGACTCTCATTCAGAAGTAAATGAAGGCCCAACAACTTATTTAAAAACTCCTTTGTTGCATGATGATAAAAGGACTAGCTAGTATAGTGAGAGTAAAATAGAAAAATTAGATGTGTAGCTTTACTTTATGGCTGCCTACTGACTCAGGACAATGGGTTGACCCTGGCTGGATGCTGGGTGCCCAGTTGACCCTGGCTTGATGTTGGGTCCACACCAAAGCTGCTCTAACACTCCCATCCTCAAATGGACAGGGAAAGAAAATATAAAGAAAGACTTCTGAATTGACATAAGGGCAGTGAATCACTCACCAATTACTTACAATTGCAAAACAAACTCAACTTGGGGAAACTGATTTAATTCATTACCGGTCAAATCAGAGTAGCATAATGAGAAATGAAAACTATTCCTACCCCTTTTCTCTTCTCTTCTTCTTTACTTTTTTTCCCCAAATGATGCAGAGGGATGAGGAATGAGGATTGTGGTCAGCTCATTACACATTGTCTCTCCCTCTCCTTCCTCCTCAGATGGAGTACTTCTCACGCTCTTCCACTGCTTCAGCATGGGATTTCTCCCTCAGGAGACAGTTCTCTATGAACTTCACCAATGTGAGTAATTCCTACAGGCTATTGATCTTCATGAACTACTCCATGGTGGGTTCTTTCTATGAGGTCTAGTCCTTCAGGAATGGATTGCTTCAGTGTGTGTCACCCACAGGGTTACAAATTCTGCCAGCAAACCTGCTCCTGTGTGGCCTCCTCTCTACATGGGTCCACAGCTCTTTCTAGCAGCCTGCTCCAGCATAGGCTTTCCACGGAGTCACAGATTCCTTTGGGCATCCACCTGCTTCAGTACAGAATCCTCCACAGGCTGCAGGTGGATTGCTGCTCCACTGCTAACGTCCACGAGCTGCAGGGGGATAGCATGTTTCAGCACCTCAAGCAGAATCTCAGTACTGCAACATTTGTTGTGGGGTTTTGGGATGGAGCTATTGAAATACATTTTATCAATTTTCTCCAGTAATCCAAACCACTTATCTTGAACCTTTCACAGATGGAAGGATGAATTAAAATTCATAATGAAAAACACAAAAAGGAATTTGTGTGATGTGAAAGCTGAAGATTTGTCTTCAGCTGAAGGAAATATACATCTTGGGGCCAGCTGGCATTTGGTCTGTTGGAGGTAGGGGATGTTTCTGACATTTTCTTACAGAAGTCAACTCTGTAGCTTCCTGTCACCAAAATCTTGTCATACAAACCCAGTACATAGCTATAAGTTTCTGTGCTTGGCATGCAGGTATTTTTGAGCTTTAATCATGAGACACCAGTAATAGTTGCTTTTCTGTATTTAGTTCTGATTTCTGATATACTGTGCTGTATTTTGATGTATATTTATAAGCTAAAATTCTAGGGTTTGTCTTTGTCCTCCTTAAGTGGCTATCTTCATATCTAGGGAGATTTATGTTATGTTGCCTTGAAAGACTTAAAAATCATGTTTCTTGTTCGGTTTATGCTAATGGGAATAGTTACATTTAATTTAAATTTGTATTTCTTTGAAAGTTTTATGTTGATTAAATGTGTTATGCTGCAATCAAACTAAAGATCAAAGATAAAATGTGGTATTCATTGACAGGACAGGGATACATTTTTCCCAAACTACCACTTAGAAATCTAAAAATGGAGAAGTTCTTGCATTGTTGCTTTAGTTCCAGTTTCCTTTCATGATTCTTACCTTCTAAGATGTATTTTCATGTACTAGAAGTCTATGTGCACTGTATGCCATATATTTTAGAGACATAGTGAAAGCACATTATGCAGGGAAATTCTGAGTAAAGAAAGTGGACCTTGAGGGAAAAAAAAAAAAGGAATAGGATGAGAATAAATCATGTTAGGACCTTTTTTTGCTTCTGTTTTTTTCACTACTACCTACTGTTTCCTTCATCACATGACAGACCAATACAGAAGACCAATAAGGAATTTTAAGGTCTTTGATTTTAGAGTCTCTGATGTTTAAAATCTTGATAATTTGAAAGACTGCTCTAAAGATGAAGAACAACTTGAAGAAATAATAATGGCTTGGCCCATCCTCCTGGCTTTTTCCCTGTCTCTTTTCCAAAGCATAAAAAGTTCTTTGATGCCATACATGCTTGATTTTGTTATTCTTATTCATTATGCCTTTACTTTATGCAATGGCATTGCGTAAGGTTACCACAGAATTCTTTTGGTCTTTCCAAGCCAAGAGAATATAAATTGGAGATTATGTTACTTTATTTCTCTAATATGTTACATTCACAGACTTTTTCAGATTTGGGGATTTTGCTTGTTTGTTTGCTTGATTGTTTTTTTTCTAATATACCAAGTACCAAGGTAGTCATTAAAAAATAAATCTAAACAATTAGCCAAATGTAAACCTCCTTTTCTATACTAGCTCCTTCAAAATGTCACATGGCAGCATAATCCATTCCAAGTATGTTTTACCATTCAATCATACAGTTATAAAATAATTTAGGCTGGAAGAAACCCCTTGAGGTCTCTAGCGCAAGCTATTGTTAAAAGCAGGGCTAACTTCTGAGTTAGATCATGCTCCAGATGAAATTTCTGAGAAGCTCCAAGGGCTTTATGGAGTTCAAATATTCTTATAAATTTTCTATTTCTGGATAAGATACGAATTAAAGTCTTTCAACCTGCAACTTCCACTAGATTAATTTTATAAGGTTTGAGCTTTAGCGTGCAAGGACTACTATATATATAGGGCTAGATTTTGCTCATTCTGCTACAGATATGCAGCATAAAATAAGGTCTTTGTCTTGGCACATCTGAGGGAACTCCCAGTTGTCTGAGAAATGCTCCTGTAGAATTTGAATGGAGATAATTAATTCTCCAGTTATCAGAAAACCACAGATTAACTCATTAAATGCCATTCATGGAGTACTAATAAACTGGATATTACTGAAGAGTTTTAGAAAGTCTTGAGAAGATTGTGAGAATAATTGCTAAATAAATTAATATAGTATGCAAATAGCAACTCAACGTCTAAATTATGCTTTTCAATTCTAATTACCTTTTTGACCAAGAAGACTAGTATAAAATGTCTTAAATTTTTCACTTCTCTATATTATACAAAAAGTAATAATGAATTCTGGCTGTTGTTGATTTTGTACTCTTCTGTTTGGGGTTCTGCTTCAAATAGGGTCTATCTTTTAGTTATCCAGGTTGGCTCTGATGAGGTGTAGATGCGTAATCCAAGGGCTATTAAAAAGAGTTCAGGACCTTGGGTCTCTTCATAGAAAGTTTGGGAGCACAGGTAATATTTTCCTTGCTTCCCACAGTAGCTGAGGAAAATATTGATAGGAATAGGAGGACCCAATCTGCCAATGTGTGGCTGCAAAGTTGGTGTCACTGTCAGAACTCTGGGTTCTTCGATTATGGGAAGGTTTATTCATCCACTGCTATTTGGGTATACAGTGGGTTGCAACTTTGTCACAGGGGTAGAAGGGTCATGTCTTATCAGCTGGCAGGGTTGATAGACAGGACTTTAAACTAGCTTGGAAGGGGGAAGGGGACAGAATAGCACATGACAGAGATGAGGGGTGGGTTGGCTTTCCAAGGGCTGCAGGGTTGAGTGCTGTCCACATACTTCTGCCTGACTCAAGGGAAGGTGAGTAATAGAGTTGCGTTAGAAATATTTCTACATCAATGCACACAGCATGAGGAATAATCAGAGAAGCCTGAAGTACTGGCCCAGTCTCAGAGTTATGATGTTATTGGTTTAGGTGGAACGTGGTTAGATGAGTCCTGTGACTGGTGTGCCATGATGGGTGGTTATAAGGTCTTCAGGAAAGACAGGTAGGGTATAAGAGGCGGGGGTGTGGTGCTTTATGTAACAGAGGGACTGCAATGCACCCAACTTGCTACTGGTAATGGTAAGGTTGAAAGTCTCTGTGTAAGGATTAAGGGATAAGCAAATAAAGCTGATGTGGTTATGGGAGTCTATTATAGATTGCATCAGTTCCCAAAACTTAATAAGATTACCTAACAAAGTAAAACTTAGAAAAATGACACTGATTGCTCACATGTTTATTTCTCAGATCCTGCAACTAACTTGAGAACATACTGCTTATTTTACATCAAATACAACAGAGGGGTGAGAGGACATATTCTGTAAAAATTTTGCAAAAATTGGCGAATAAATAGAGGATAGATGCTGAAATGACTTCCACTGCAGATAAACAAGCTGCAGCTGAGATCAGCAGCTACTGCTTCCATTAGGTCTGATGGCTAGCACTTTAGGAAACTTGCCAGCCCATCACACATTTAGCTTGAAGCCAACTACAACATGCTACCACTTGCCCAGCTGGTATTGAAAGACATAGGAAAGGGCTTTAAATTCTGTAAAGTTTAGTGTGACTAGGCAGAGGTGCAAGGTAACTGAAGGATGGCAGGATCCAGGATTCTTGCAGGAAAACATTCTGTGGCACCCAGTCTCAGCTAACTTTGCAGGAAAACATTCTGTGGCACCCAATCTAGGCTAACTTTGGTCGTTCAGAAAACTCCTACTGAACAGTCTTACTGGTTGTGTGCCTGATTTACTTGTGTGACAAGTATGAGTAACACCAGAAGAAAAATAACAGTGTTGCCAACAGTACTTTGTGTGGAATATTATAGAATAGTGAGTTTTTAAATGTCACCATTTAAGCTTCAAATTCCTATACCTGTAGTTTTGAGTCCTGGAAACTGGACTTGTTTGGGATAAAATCGATAAAACTGTCTCCCCTGCAGTAACTGGTGGGAAAATTCAGATTACTTCAAAGGAAGACAAAATCTCAGAAGGTATAAGCCTGCTTTTATGATGTGTGTGCCCTGTAGAAGAAGCTGCACTGGTACAAAACAAAATACTCTTTGTGTTTCAGTTATCCCACAAACTAGCATCACATCCAGTGATAGTACTAACTTAAAAGGAATATGGACCAACAGATGGCTTGTCATCTTCCTTTTATAACTTTCCCTAAGACACTGCCTATGGAAATGCTGAAGGGTATAAAACTTGCTGCCTTAAAGTAAAATCTCATGTAATATTAAGTAATCAAACAAAGAAATGGATCTCCCCAGTTCACACAAATAAGAAAGCCCTGAGTTCCTTTAGTGTCTGAACATAAGTGAACTGTCTCTTCTGTTTTGGTTCAACACAGTTCTCCTCTTTGAAGATGTCTCTTCTAAAACAAAAATCCAGCAGACAAATAGCCTTTTCGGACTGATTGGATACTTTTTAGCTAATATACCTAAAAAAAAGAAGGTATTAAAATTTGTATAAGGGAAGATGTATGGCTACTTTAGAAATATTTGGTTAAACAACTGAATTTAAGGCCTCCATGGTAATTTCCAGAAGTTTCATGCTCAACCTTTTGCACTGAAGTCATTAACTCATGCTTCAGTAGTGGTTATTTGGACATTATATTGCATTATCAAGGGGATTATGAAAGCCTTTTGAAACCAGAATGTTTTACTTTACACTGTAGCAACCTCATCAGAGCTGTGCTAACCATCACTAGATTCATTTTTGCCATGGAAACTAATTTAGCTTGTTTGTGAACTCATAATAACATTTTCTTCTGCTTGCTTTCTAAAATGATGATTTGCAGTGTGTCAAACATAAACCCTTGTGAAGGTCTTAAACCTTTAATGCACTGGAGTCTCTATATTTTTGGTATGATTACTTGTGTTATAAAAGAGCAAATCCTTTCATTTTTTTTCAAAACAGTCACATGACAGTGAATAATTTTCTCTTTTTGGTGTGGATTTGTGGGATATGATTGTCTGCCTCTATTAAAACGGCCCCAACTTATAAAGCTTGGGTTTTAGAAAAGTCCATACAGACATACAAATGTTCTTCACTGATATTTCTTCAATAAAAAAATTGAAGTATGTAATTAGAATCTGATTCTTAATTAAGAATATGAATCTTCTCTGTAAACATTTGTAAATGTTCAGATTTTGCAGGCTTGGTTTAGGGTTCACTTCTAGATCTAGAAATTGTCCCCACTTAGTAAAGGTTTCTAGTTTTAAGGCATACGTGTATCTATTTTGCAAGCCATTGTCCACAACAGAGGACATTTTCTTTGCCCAGATGGTTGTCATTGTAATGGACTGAATCAGTCAACAGCATAGCATCTCCATAGATGTTGATGTGCTGTGACTTTCTCTTCAAACATATGATATTGCTTGATGCTTTATGATAGTAATCCATTTCCAGGTCAGAGTTTCACATGAGATGTCTTTCTTTATCTTCCACCATAACAGGACATTTTTGTTCACATACAGAAGTCACTTTAACAATGTCAGTCTCTCCTTTTTCAAATGACAGCAAATGAGACTTTAACCAATATCAGTACTGCTCTGTACAAACTAAAGTTTAGGTAATTCATATCTGGCTCTCAGTAGGATAGTGTAACAAAGAAAGTGTTCCATGGAAATCACAATCTATTAAAAGGAAAACATTATCAGTGAAAGACTGTAGCTTCTGTGCCAACCTGTTTTCTGTTGAGCCCAGATTAAAACATGGTAAAGTTTTAAAAAGATGTGTTTAATGATACCATTTTTTTAAGGCAGTATACTTCTCAAAATTTGGAAAGACTACCAAAAAGTGTGCTAAAAAGTATCTCTTTAAAGAGCAAAATTAAGTGTGATTTGTGTTTGATAATTAGTCTCACTCTCCAGTAATCTACAGAGCTTGTTCAATTACTTTTTTTAAAAAAAAAGTCCTGTGGCTAAATTTGGTGTACTTGCAGCTTACAGAAAATGAGACTTTAGCCATTTAAGGACCTGCAACTAACCATGTGCTTAGAGATTTTAGTTTCCATTGAAAATTATAAGAATAACAGTACTTAGTTGCAAGTCAGAAGGAACACTGACACCACACGAAATAGGATATTAAAAACCTGTTAAGTGTATTTAGTTAGGTTTTAGGAGTAGCACAGGAGAAAATGCCTTGTGTTTTGATGCAAAGCTTGATGAAGGAACTTGAGAGAACTGTCTCCTATCTAGGCTGAATATCTTCCTGTTTATCACATTCACATACACACACAAAATGTTAGGAGTTGGAAGGGACCTCGAAAGATCATCTAGTCCAATCCCCCTGCCACAGCAGGATTCCCTAGACCAGGTCACACAGAAGTGCGTCCAGATGGGTTTTGAATACCTCTGTTTTGGAAACTTTTACATATAATGGGTGAATGCAGCTTCTCAGACCAAGACTCTCACATTCAAGCTACTGTGTATTCTTGTGATTTTTATGTTGATAGTAAAGGTTAATTACTCACATGAAATTCATATAGCCCAAGATTGTGCTTCTGCATACCCCTGTAAATCAACCTTACCCATTCCTATGGCTCACCATTCAGCATCTGCAGAGGCATTTTGGTGTCTCCCATTCTAGATACATGTTTGACCCAGTACAGCTGTTCTGTGTTGATTGTCACTTTACTCCCAGAAAGATTAGCATGTTCCAGAACTTTATTATAAATATTATTCTGCTATATCTTGGCACACAGATAGTGCAGATAAAGCCCACACAAAAGCTGCATATATAATCAATACCAAGGCGATGTTTCACACCCATAGAACAAATTACATATTGTTGTCAACCTGTAGATGTTTTATTTAGCTTAAAATTTTAACTTTTGCTCTTTCCATTCTACCTGTTAATCAGCCCAAAGACGTGCTCTATCTAGTAGTGCATTTTGTAAGGGGCCTTGTACAAAAGCCTGTCACTGGATGTATTGCTAAAATGACAAAATTATTTAATATCTTCCCACAATATATATCTGTTTAAACTTTACCTGTTGTAGAAACATCTCTCACTTCACTGTTTTCTTCCACTCTTCATAATGACTTCCTGTCTCTTTACAAAAAAGATTTCTAAAGCCATAATAATCAGTGATTGTTTGAGCCTCAAGGGCTAAATGTTTACCATACAACACCTCACAATTGTCTAAAAAGATTATTGAGAGTTTCAACACCCATTAAGATTAAGAAATTTCCATATTATTAAAAATATATCTAGATGAAACTCGTTCCTTTATTTAAGAGTAGCATGGCTAGAAGACAGAATGATATTGAGTTCTAGATGTTTGTGGTTTTTTTGGTTGTTTCTTTATAAAAGGCAATGGGATAAGAACTAGTCAGGACACTGTCCTAACCAACTCTATCAAACATGCAATCATGGAACAGTTTTGTTATCAGATGACATGTTACCAGTATATTTTTGTCAGATGCAAGATTTAAGGTTACCTGACAAAACTGAAGTATACTGACAGCTGTAAATGTCTTTCAGACTACTGAAGACAGAGAACACAACAATCAATCTACCCTACTTCTCTCGCAGTTGAAGAGTGCTAAGTATGATTTCTCCTGCAACTCCTTTGAGTCTGACATTACCGTTGGTGGTGGGAAATAAGCATAGCAAACTCTTCTGCCTTTTTTTTATAGATGAAGGTAATGACATCTTTAACTTCTGAAACTTAGAGAGACACAGGAAGCTTTTTGGTGTGTAGAGATGTATATATATATGGTGTGTATTTTGTCAGTGTATTATCAAATTCAGGTGATTTCAGATCTTGATTGTATAGCTGAATTTGTCAAGGAATGTGAATCTCAGAGACTGTTGTTTTATTAGGAGAGCAGTATGAGAATTCAAATTATTTTTCTGTGAAGATGTTGTTACTGAAATAATTTTGTTGGGTTTTGTTTTGTTTTGATAAATACAGAAGTAGTTTTATAGATTATACTACAAATAGCAAGGTGTCAAATCAGTTTTTATAGTGTTACTCATAGCATTGTTTGAAAGTTTTAACCCCTGTAGCTTCTTCTGCTGAATGTCTTAGTTTGAGTTTTTTGACTAGATTTGGTTGTTGATCAAAAAAGCTTCTTTTGTCTCTATACCAATAGTTCACAAAAGAACAAAAATAGTCCTGGTAGTATCTGTTCCATCCATGCTGCTGAGTCCTTCAGCTTATGCTGCTGAAGTATCATGTACTTAACAAGATGCTTCTGGGTCTTAAATACATCTGATATGTTTTTGCCTTTGTTAGGAGGAATTATTAATTTAACAGGTTGATATTTTCATTCTCTCTCCAGCTGAAGGATCCACAGTAATACATGACTACTCGCTGAGCTTCCTTTTACTTAAATATTGAAGTTTACCATTAAGTTGATTTGTTTGATATTTATGTTTATCTAAGGAGTTTATTCAGGAGTTTTTCTTGTCAATTGTGTTGTCGTGCTTGGTGTAAGAAAACAGATACCCGTAGCATAGTCCCTATTTCTGTATGTGCTAGGGAAAGACCACATACACTTTAGAGTAGACTTTTGAAATTCTTGGCATAGAGTTTCTAATTACAGACTCAGCAAGTGATTAACATGGCTGTGATCTGGATGACCACATAGGAAGAAAGAAGCGTTCCTTTTTCATTAATTCTGATTTCATTGACTACATTAGTGTCAGTACAGTACATTAAATACCCTGTATTTAACCAACGTTAATCTCTTAACTTACAAATTATAAGATCACAGTATAGTTTTATTATTAAAAAATAATTAATGTTCTTACCACAGAAATCTGCCTCTGTGCCAATAGTCTCAGCAGATTTTCGTTATATTGTGCAGAGTTTAGGATAGATTTAATAGCTCCCTGAAGCCAACAGTACAGTACAAATACTACTCAGGGTATTGCTTCATTCCTTCACGTGCACTTCTGGTCAATCTTCAGAGTATGCCTTCATCATCTGACTATAGAAAACACCATGGATGTGATAGGTGTAGCATTAAGGCCTAGTTTGCTGCAGGAAAGGGTTGGAGTCTTGCCTGTTAACATGACAGTGGTCCAAAACACCATGGCAGTTTTGGGCTACCTGTAACCCCTAAACCCACCATCCTTCTCCCCACTGCACCCTTCCACTCTAGCTCATACTCAAATCCTGGAAAAATTAAATACATGTAGCTGTGAAAGTCCTGTGAGGACTGAATCTCCACTTCATCTATTTTGCCCTCAGGCTCTGTGCTTTTTGCTGCTATTTCTTTTTGCTCTTTCCCCTCTCCAAGGGGAACTTAATTCAGAAGCTGAATTCCTTGACCTCTGTGTCACCTTTTGAAGAGGTCATTCCCAGTTGTAGCAGGGAAAGGAAAGGCCCTGATAAGGCATCGATTGCAGTGTTTCCTTCAACCAGACTTAGTTTTAACTTTAGCCACTTGCATTTACAGCACTGGGAATTGCGTACCATTTAAAAGCTAGCTCTCATGCAACTATTAATCAGAGATAATTCTATTATATTCTTTGGAATCACAGCAAAGAAACTAAATGAAGACTAACAACATACTATTCTACCCAAATTATTCTTGAGAAATCTCTAAGCAACTAAAAGAAACAACTTCATTTTCATAAAATAATTTGAAAAAGACATACTTGCATATTCCTTCCTGTTTTCAAATAATACTTACCTGGGTAGATGTGTACCTCCAACTACCACAGATATATCATTAAAATAGCATTAATTATAGCTAACCTAATAGTATGCTTTTTTCCTTCCCTTTAAAAGGGAAGCTGCTTTGCTTTAGGCTATTACTAAAACTGACTAAAATTTTCAGTTTCTAGATACTATGTGAATGTCTGTTTCTTCTTCTGTGCGTCATTAACAGGCACCCTTAGTTGTATATTCTGCTTACTTGAACAGTTTTTACCCTTCTGTTTTCGTGGAGCTCTGATTTGGGACACGACATCTGAGTGCAATGAAGAAATTACAGTAATTATTTTTAAGACTAACAGGAACATAGCTCTCAGCTATCTGTTGAAACATCTGCAAAATGTTCCTCCTTATCCCTGGAAGCCTCAGCAATAGAAAGAGTCTGAAGGACTTCTGCTTATACCTAATGGTATGAGTTGTATCTTGATATATGATTATAGTTTTACAGTCCTCTTCTGGGACAGAGTATGTATCTGCTTGAGGATATAAATTATGGGGTCTTTAGCTGACTCAGCAGGATAAGAAGAAAATAAAAATGCAGAAAGAAACACACAAGTAAAGTATAAGTTCAGTGCCACTTAAAATTTTTAAGTCACGACTGGCTTTTTCCAAACGAAATACTCCATTTTAACCACATCACTTGGACTTAGTTTTTGATTTGTTTTGCTTTGTGTTTTTGAGGAGTAACTCATTTCATGAGAAAATAGCTGGATACAATAATATGTGTGCTCCCCTACTGGTCCAGGAGTAAACACATGAATTCCAGATGTTCAGTGTTGGAAAAATGCTGATGATTCTTGTTTGTGTCATTGCAGTGGTAATGTTGATTTTTTTCCCTGGAGTCTCCTCCTATTTTGAGTATCAAAAATGTATAAGAAATTATTTACTCCAAACTTAAATTTGGCATATATATTTCAAGTCAGGAATAAGTTAACTTTTTTTCATTTTTTGTCCCAAATTAGGAAAAGCAATACACAGACATTCAGAAACAAAGCTCTTCATAGCAGAAATGCTCCTTTTTTTCTCTCTGAAATACATAGGTGAGATCATATGACACAATGACTTCCTTTTTGCTCCTTAGTTGTGTGAATCTGTCTCCCTTATAATTTTTGAAACTATAAAAGATGTTTGCTGAAATCAACAAAATTTCTTGCTAGAGAAACTTCATGCAAGAATAAGGAAAAAAACGTTTCCCAGAAAATATATGTACCTCTATTTCAATTGGCTCATTAAGGTGCTCTCCAAGCACATTATTGCAAAATAAGGCATTATGCATTATTATTATTATTAAGAATTATTTGCCTGGCTTTATATAGCTATATCTTTTTATTTGTCAATAAAATTGACAAATAATTGTGGCCAGCCAGAAAATTCATATAAAATTTTTTCAACATTGATGTGTCCTATTTCTGTGCAGAGCACTGTTGAAAGGCCACCGGATCCAAAACACCTGCTTCTCTCAGAGCAGAAAACAACCATGGGTTTGTAAATCCTGTAATCCAGTCTGTTGATTTCATAGATTTCTTAGAAAGTTTTTGAGATGAGCAAATATGAACTTCTCAGAAATTGTCTCATATCAGCAGCATAGAACACTGTACTGATTTTGCAGATAACTTGCTTGGTTAATTAATTTCTTCCAGCAAACCTTTTCCTCGTGATTCTAAGAGTATAATAAAGAGATGAAGCCAAATAAAAACTCTAGGTACAAACTTCAGAACACATTATAACCCAGACATTGTATTTTTATCTCATGTCTATTATAATTAAGCATTGTAGTCCCATAACAGAACTTTGGCAAGAAAACAGCTGAGTACATGCAAAGGCCAGTCTTTAGAGGTGTTTATTTCTGCTTCTAAGTTGTGAACTCTTTTAGGACAAGTCAGATTATTGGGAGAGATTTTTTTCAATTTACAGCTACTTACAGGTTCTAAACTATTACACCAATGATGTGACAGAGTAATATGAAGCATTCTTAATGAAAGAGACATATCTTGCCCATATAAAGTATTACTTACTGGAGTTTTCTTCTAAGGAGGTAATCTTTACACTGAAATACTACTAAACATAATGACTTTTTTTTTCTGTAATAGACACTCTTATACAATGGATTTTTTTCTGTATTTAAGATTTTTGATATTTTACCACATAAATTAAAATCACAAACTGCATTTATTACAGCTAATGATATCTTTTAATGGTATTGCTGAGGATGGATCATACTTAAGTAGATCAGACATTTCTTGTCATATAATTAAGTGTTCAATATTGGTAGTTAGAGCAAGTTAACAAAACAAGCAGTTGTTCAAACAAAAACAAATCATGTTTGTAAAAAATTTTACTTGATTATATTGCTTTAATATTTGTTTTAATCTTCTTAATGGAAGTCAAACCACTCCTACTTCCTGGTCTTAGATCTTGGCAATTTTCAACCATAAACATATGAATTCCAGATGTTCGCTAAAACTACAGAAAATGACTGCCAATTCTTTGTGCCATTGTTGTCTGAGAGCTTTTTTTCTCTTTGGAGACCTCTCCTCTTCCAAGGATTTACAGCATGGTCATAAAATGTTGTTTCAAGCTACATTTTGCCATATAAATGTCATTTCAGGAACTCAGTGTGTTTTTCACAAAATATAGGACTCTTTTCATTATGTTTCTATCCATTTAAAAGCTTGCCCTTAGGATAAATCTTTACTACTTTTTCTTTCCTGAAACAGAGGATAATGTTTCAAAAATACATAAGTGACTGGTGACTTCCAAGTATCAACCTCTTTTCACTTAAATGTTTGCACACTCTTACAAGTGGCTATTTCAAAATTCTGTATATTTTCTATACATTCTATATTTGAAATCAGCAGTTACAGTATATCTAAACTGCTGTCCATACACAAATAGCAGCTAGCTTGATTAACTAGCAAGCAGACAGCTTTATCTAAACTCAAAAGGTGGGAATTTTTGCATTTACTTCAGCCATGGAATAATACAGATCTTTTCAAGCTACTTGTTTGTATCACTGTAAAGTTAACAGAGCCAAGGGAAGAATAGAGAGAATTAGAGGAGAGAAAAAGGAGGAGGGAGATACAGAAGTCATCCCATCCTAACAGAAACAGAGTGGGTAAAATGAAGATGTCTTTATCCTTACACTGTCAACAGAAGCAGTCTGTTTGAATTGTCCATAACAGATATGTCTTCATGTTTCTAATGTTTGGTGGAACGGAGCCTTCTGAGGAGCAAAACATAATACTTTTTGAGAATAAACTCATGTCCTGGTTTGGGTTAAAACAGAACTAATCTTGTTCAGTGATTTTACTTTTCAGTTAAAGCTCCTCTGAGAAACTGCACTTTCTGAAACTATCATGCTTTTGCATCCACTGCCTGCTTCTAGCAGTGGGAAGACGTAGTATTTAGATTTACTACCAGGGACTGGCATGTAGACTAAAGTCACTGCTAAGTCTTGTGTCTCATGTTGGGTGATACAGGGTAAAGACTGCACCATCAGGGAGAAGCAGACAGGACAGGAGACCCTAAACTGACCAGCTAAGTGATAATTTCCACATATGTCATATTTGATACATAAACTGGGGGTTGGTTCCCCCTTTCTAGCTCTTTCTCTCCTTCTCTTTCTCCTGCACTTCAATGGTAAGCATCCAATGAGAACTCTTTCTGTTCTGACCTGAATCCTGATCTATAAGTTCCTGCATCCTGTACCAGGATACAGCCCCTGAGCCTGCCTCCCACCTGCTGCTGAGGCCTCTTGCTGCAGTATCTGTGGCAATGTAGGGTTTGGGGTTCAGTATTGTGTTGTACATATTTGTATATATTTGCACGTATATTTCATTTATCATTATTATTATCATTAAAGTAGTTTTACTTTTCTTTTCCAATCAAGAACTCCCTCTCTCTCTCTCTCTTCTCCCCTTTCCCTTCCCATTGAGGGGAGGAGGAAAGAAAGGGTAATGGGGAGTGTCTATCACTGGGTTGGTGGTCGGCCCAGCCTTGACCCTGGACTACTCAATAGTTAATGTGAAATGTCTCAGCTACATTTTCTAAGCATTTGAAATCAGTATTATTAAAAATAAGGGGGACTGACTGAATGGGTTTCACAGATCATCACTTTGATTTGTGAAATTTTTAAATGTGAACTTTGTTTCACTTATCAAAAATTTTCCTCCCTTTATTATTTTTAAATCACAGAATCATCACAGTTAGAAAGGACCCTCAAGATAATCAAGTCCAACTGATAGCCCTACCCTACTATTATCCCTAAACCATCCCCAAAATTGCCACAACCACCCGTTCTTTAAAAACCTCCAGGGATGGTGACTCCACCACCTCCCCGGGCAGCCTATTCCAATCTCTCACCACTCTTTCAGTGAAAAAATTTTTCCTAATATCTAATCTAAACCTTCCCTGACACAGCTTGAGCCCATTCCCTCTAGTCTGATTGCTAGTCACAAGGGAGAAGAGGCCAACACTCACCTCTCTACAACCTCCTTTAAGGTAGCTGAAGAGGTCTCCCCTCAGCCTCCTCCTCTCTGGGCTAAAGAGCCCCAGCTCTCTGAGCCTCTCCTCATAAAGCCTGTTCTCCAAACCCCTGATCAGTGTCGTTACCCTTCTCTGCACCCTCTCCAGCACCTAAATGTCCTTCCTATACTGCGGTGCCCAAAACTGCACACAGTATTTGAGGCGTGGCCTGACCAACACCAAGTACAGGGGCAAGATCACCTCCCTGCTACTGCTGGCTACACTTCTTGTTACAAGCCTGGATGCCTTTGGCCTTCTTGGCCACCTGGGCACACTACTGGCTCATGTTCAGCCACGTGTCAATCAACACCCCCAGGTTCTTCTCTGCTGGGCAGCTCTCCAGGCACTCTTCCCCAAGCCTATAGAGCTGCTGAGGGTTGTTGTGACCAAAATGCAGGACCCAACATTTGGCCTTATTAAAAGTCATATAATTGGCCTTTGCCCATTAATCAAGCCTATCCAGGTCCCTCTGCAGAGCCTCCATACCCTCAAGCAGATCGACACTTCCACCCAGCTAACTTACCAAGAGTGCACTCTATCCCCTCATCCAAGCCAGCTTCTTAAGTAGAATGCTATAAGAAACTGTGTCAAATGCCTTGTTAAAGTCAAGGTAGACAACATCCACAGCCCTTCCTTCATCCAATACATATATCACCCCATCATAGAAGGAGATCAGGTTAGTCAAATAGGACCTGGCCTTCATAAATCCATGCTGACTGGGCCCGATCCCCTGGTTGTTCTGCATGTGCCGCAGAACTGTACTCAGGATGATCTGCACCATTAGCTTCCCTGGTACAGAAGTCAAACTAACAGGCCTGTAATGTCCTGGATCATCCTTCCATTCCTTCTTATATATGGGGGCAACACTGGCTGATTTCCAGTCTGCTGGCACCTCCCCAGTCAGCCAGGGCTGCTGGAAAATGATGCAAAGTGCCTTGGTGAGCATCCCCGTCAGCTCTTTCAACACTCTTGGGTGCATGCCATCAGGCCCCATGGATTTGTGCTCATCCAAGTGATGCAGCAGGTCACTGACCACCTCCTCCTGGACTGTGGGGGGGTCATTCTGTTCCCAGTCCCTGTTTCCTAGTTTTGGGGTATGGATTCCCTCTATATAATTAGTCCTATTACTAAAGACTGAGGTAAAGAAGTCATTAAAACACCTCAACCTTATCCTTATCCTTTGTCACTGTGTTCCCTCCTGCATCTGTTAGGGTTGGAGGGTTTCTTTCATCCTTCTGGCCTTCTGGTACCTGAAGAGAGCCTACAAAAAAGCTGGTGAGGGACTTTTTAGAAGATCAGGTAGTTATAGAACCAGGGGGAATGTATGCAAACTAGAGGAGCGTAGATTTAGATTAGATATTAGAAGGAAATTCTTCACTGTTAGGGTGGTGAGACAGTTGAACAGGTTGCCCAGAGAGGCTGTGGAAGCCCCATCCCTGGAAGCTTTTAAGACAAGGCTGGATGGGACTCCGAACAACCTGATCTAGTGGAAGGTGTCCCTGCCAGGCAAGGGGGCTGCAACTGGATAATCTTTAAGGTCTCTTCCAACTCTGACAAATCTATGATTCTCTTGCTATTAGTATATTTAAAAAAACTTTTCTTTTTATCTCCTACCGTGGAGGCAAGGTTGATTTCTAACTAAGCCTTGGACCTTCTAATTCCCTCCTTGCACAGCCTCACTAAAGTTTTGTAGTCACCTTGAGAGGCCTGCCCCTTCCTCTGAAGGTGATAAACTCTTTTTTCCCTGTGTGCCAGCCAGACCTCCCTGTTCAGCCAGGCTGGCCTATGCGACTGGCTTGCCTTACAGCTCATGGGTATGACCTGTTCTGGTGCCTTCAACACCTCATTCTTGAAGAGCATCCAGCCTTCCTGGACTCCTGAAACTTTCAGCAGACTCCAAAGGAATTCTGGAAAGCAGGCTATTACACCAGTTAAAGTCTGCCCTTCAGAAGCCTAGGATGGCAGTTTTGTTTCTTCCCCAATGACATCTCTGAAAATAGAGAACCATACCAATTTGTGGTTGCTGTGCCCAACACGACCTCCAACCATCACATCTCCTAGCAGTCCTCCCCTGTTCACAAAGAGCAGGTGCAGCAGAGCCTTTTCCCTGGTTGGCTTTCCCACCAACTGCACCAACAAGCTGTCCTCTATGCATTCCAGAAACCTTCGGGACTGGTTCCTCACTGATGTGTTGTAATTCCAGCAGATATCAGGGAAATGTGTTTTAATTCCAGCAGATATCAGGGAAATTGAAATCTCCCACAAGAACAAGGACAAGCAACCTGCTCTGGCAGGAGGGTTGGACTAGATGATATTTCGAGGTCCCTTCCAACTCCTAACATTCTGTGATTCTTTGATTCTGTAACCTTGAGATTTCACCCAGGTGTTTATAAAACATTTCGTCCACCTCAATGCTCTGGCTGGGAAGTCTATAGCAGAGACCCACAAGGATATCTGCCTTGTTGGCCTTGCCCCTAGTCGTGATCCACACATACTTGACTTAATCATCATCACACTAAAGTTCATGACAATCATAACCGTTCCTAACATATAGGGCCACCCCACCTCGTCTCCTTCCTTGTTTATCCCAAATCGTGCTACAGAAAGTGTTGTATTGACATTGTACTTTTTTCCAGAGGATCTAGTTTCAAGTTATAATCACAACTCATCCAGGAAATTCAAGCATCCACAATCCATTTAGTTCTCATTTTCACAACATTAGCAGTCAGAAGGAAGAATTTTCTTTCAAGCCCCAGTGACTCAGACTGAGAAACCTTTAATCTGAAATCTTTAATCATGCAGGCATTCCTGGGCTAAAGGCACAATGGGCTGGCTACTATGGGAGTGTCTCATGATAAACAACAGAAATGGAGACCCTAAATTGAGTTTGGTTAACCATATAACGTTTGAAATACATCCTATGCTTCTAGCAAGAAACTATTCACCCTGAAGACACAGTATTAAAATATATCTCATTTTCTCTTGTTAGGTAATGAGGTCAAATCTCTGCCTGCTTCCACATCTCTAGGTTTAAGAAGCTCACATCCTGGTCTTGTTTTATTAACCCATTTAAAGTTGAAAAGAAAATTCAATTTCTTCTTCTCCTCTATAATTTTAGGGGCAATAAATTTTTGTGTCCAAATACCAACCAGTTCACCTTTACAATGTACAGCAAAAGGAGCAGATTTTCTCTTATTATTAACTCTTTCTAAAATAGAATTACAGAATTACAAAATTACAGAATCATTATGGTTGGAAAGGACCCTCAAGATCATCTAGTCCAACCGATAGCCCTACACTACTCTTACCCCTAAATCATCCCCTGAAGAAACACATCTATCCTCTTCTTAAAAACCTCCAGGGGTGGTGACTCCACCACCTCTCTGGGCAGCCTATTCCAATATCTAACCACTCTTTCAGTAACGAAATTCTTCCTAATANGTGCCATGTACAGTGGCAAGATCACCTCCCTGCTCCTACTGGTCACACTATTCCTGATGCAAGCCAGGATGCCATTGGCCTTCTTAGCCACCTGGGCACACTGCTGGCTCATGTTCAGCGGGATGTCAATCAGCACCCCCAGGTCCTTCTCTGCTGGGGAGCTCTCCAGCCACACCTTCCCGAGCCTGTAGCGCTGCTGGGGGTTGTTATGCCCAAAATGCAGGACTTTACATTTAGCCTTATTAAAACTCATCCCATTGGTCTCTGCCCATCTGTCCAGCCTATCTAGGTCCCTCTGCAGAGCCTGCCTACCCTCAAGCAGATCGACACTCCCACCCAGCTTAGTGTCATCTGCAAACTTACTAAGGGTGCACTCTATCCCCTCATCCAAGTCATCAATAAAGATGTTGAACAGGTGAGGCCCCAACACTGACCCCTGAGGGACACCACTCGTGACCGGCCGCCAACCAGACATGACTTGGCAAGCAGAACCCCTTTGTATGAGACTTATTATGGAATTAACACTTTTAGGTTACGCAGCTGAATGGTCTGTCTTTGAACTCAGATGGGTTTTGGGAAAACTATTGCAATGCATCAGTTAAAAGAATGCTATTTTCCAGTTTATACTGCTTTTTCAGATGACATTTTTGCTTCCTCTTACAAAATGTTGTTAGCTATTTTAGCAGATGGAATAATTTCAGAGTTGTTGTTACATCAGCTTGCTATCACTCTAAGACCTGTGGCCCTATTTTTAGCCTTAGTCAGGGAAGCTGATCAAGATGAGTCATCTCATTTACAATTAGTGCCCTTGTGGTCAAGCGTGTGAATGACAATCTAATTGTACATGGCACCCCAGTGTCAGCTAGAAGATACTTGCTGTAGCTGGGGCTTAAAAGTGAAAGAAAATGGTGAGACTGGAGTCTTCCCTCCTTCCTGTGCCTGGCTCTGGGTTACTGCACACCGCACAGTTACTTTATATGAATGAAAGTGTCTAACTCACCCTTTGTAAAGGAAACTCATTAAGGGTAGAATTAATTTATGATAGACACATTCAATTAATATTTTTTGCTTACTGTTTTCAGATACCTTAATTGGTTCTGAAACATTAAAAATTTAAGGGTTTTCAACGGAGACTTCTGTATATTTGTTTTTGGATTGTTTGACTGTTCCATCACACATTCCTAACACTGAATGTCAATATAAGCTATGTTGTTCCAGGATATAATTCAGAACATATTTGTAGTTTCATCATTTATCAAACATATAAAAAATTGGAAAAAAATCCAATACAGGTACATCTCTTCTTTTTCAGTTATTGCTCAATTAATACTGGGTCCTCATGCTTCTTCAGATTTTTATACTGAGTAAATGGTAGATCAATTTAGTGGAATATGCTAAACTTATAGATTATTCTTTTATGTTGTATTACCTATTTTTTTAATACCTTCCTGCACTTGAGGATCTAAGGCTCCATGTGACTTGCCTAAACTTTAATTACCACATAGTATTGTAGGGAAGAAACTTAAATATTCAGATGTAGTTTCTTCCTCCATTAATTAATCACAGAATCACAGAATCATTATGGTTGGAA
>VWZX01009208.1:31576-88874 GCA_013399015.1 Galbula dea | reverse complement strand
TTACCAGGAAAAGCCTGGGTCAAACCATTACATTCTATACATTTTCTGATATGATTTAAAAATAATAGTTTTCCAAAGTCTCTTAGAGGGCTTCTAGCAAGAATGAACCCATTATCTTGAAGTACATCTGCAGGTCTAGTCCTTGATATGTCCAGTACGTAATTTCTGTAAGCTTGTGCTTAAATAAGAGAGAGTTTTCTTGGTAATCTGAACTTGTATGTCTCTGTTTGTGTCTTAAATAAGTGGGCCTGTTAAAGACCAGGACTGTACTGTTAGGTGTTCTCTGCCTTAGGCAAACATCCTGTGGAAGTGCCTTTGCATAGGACTCTTCTGAGTAAGAGGTGGTAAACATGCAGATAAGTCCTCTTCAGAGATGGAAGATCTGTGTCCGAGAAAAGGAAGGCTAATCAGAAGAGCGCCCTTCATTGCAACACTTATTCCCATTCCTTGGGCATTTCATGTTGGGTAGTGGGTTTTTGGATGAGCTACCTGTTTTTCCTGTGTTTGAAGGCAAATCTGAGAATAGTTACTGTGCAACAACTCTACAGGAAGATTAATTATGTTAGGCAGACAAGACTATGAGAATCAAATGTGTTGGACCTTGGATGAGAGAGTTAGAGGTGAGAAGAAACTCAGGTGGCTGCCAGATTTGCAAACAGTGGGCTTCAGCCTGTCTCATCTAGCTCTCCTGCTCTGTCAAGCAGCCTACAACTAACCCACAGTCCATCCTCAGCACAGTGAGGAACATGTTTTCACACTCCTTTAGGACATATGTGAATAATTGTGAATAAGTTAATCTTTTCAGACAAGGTTAACAGTCCTCAGTATAACGTGAGTTTAGTAGACAAATTAAATAAGGTGGATTTCTGTTATCTAACTTTAACATGACTTCTTATTGCTATGTGTGGGAAGCTCCTTCAGGAAGAAGATAGCCTTCCTCTGCTTTGTAATCCTGTAACATGAATACAGAATTGCCTGGGCTACAATGTCTGAATAGCTAACAATGAAACACCAGTGGCAAGGGAGCTATCAAATGGGATATCTCTGAATCAGTATTTGGTCTGGTATTAATTAATGAAAACACTAATTGGTGTTTCCACTAAACAATCTGGAAGATAAAATGAAGCATGCATTGATCATATTTGTAGAGGCCAGGCTGTAGCTACACAATGATTGGTCAAGAGGCAAATTTTAAATAGGGTAAGATTTTAATTTAGATAAATATTAAACAATGCACTAGAGGGTCACATTTTATAAAACAAAATGCTGCTGATTAGACATTGGTAGTGCAGAGATGAACTTAGGAGAGTGGGTAACAAATGGGGCACAAATCCCAGTGCTATGCAGCTTTAAAAACACAAATAGCTTTCCTGGTTGTACAGAGAGTAAAAAGAAGGTTATTTGCAGGATGGTGGCCATAAAGATATCTGTTCTGTGTTTCCACTGTCGTAATGCAAGAGTAAGGCTTCAGCATGTTATGTATGAAATACTATTTAATTGTGACCTCAAGGTTGAATGGTAAAGGAATAAAGTTTCTGACAGTGGTGCAGAACTTACAGAAATCATGTTTGACCAGTTATCTTTTGCTTGCTTGAATCTTCTGTGTCTGCGGCTTGTGTCTTCAGTGTCTGCCTATGGTGATTCTGGCTTGGCAGCGTTTGCAATTAAAATTATCATGATATGTCACCAATCTTAACATTCCCCTAGCTTCACAGCCACATGTGTACTTGGCAGTCTCCTGTGCTGATAGCCCTAGTTTTCTTCTTCTGCTGTTTAGGTAGCCAGAGCCACACAAGTGCCAAGAGATCTGATAAAACACAAACGCAGTGTTTCTGGCTCAGCAGGGCCTTGTGCCACCAAAGTGAGGGAAGAACTGCTGTGCTAAGTGCCCAAAATTGGTTGGCATCTCTGGATGGGAGGCGAAGTGAAACTGGAGTATCACCTTGTAACCAGGCCTGGTGCCATCCAAACAGATGGGCTGAAGGATAAGCTGCCCAACAGTCACTTAGCAACGCAAAATGGATTTGTTGAAGGTAGTTTCCAAGCATGAAATGTCAGAATGGTTGCCTGTGTCAAGACTCCAAACCTGCAGAGAACGACATGCGTTGAGTATCACAGAATCACAGAATCATTAGGGTTGGAAAGGACCCTCAAGATCATCTAGTCCAACCAATAGCCCTACACTACTCTTACCCCTAAATCATCCCCTGAAGAAACACATCTATCCTCTTAAAAACCTCCAGGGATGGTGACTCCACCACCTCCCTGGGCAGCCTATTCCAATATCTCACCACTCTTTCAGTAAAGAAATTCTTCCTAATATCTAATCTAAACCTGCCCTAGCACAACTTGAGCCCATTCCCTCTAGTCCTGTCACTAGTCACAAGGGAGAAGAGGCCAACACCCACCTCCCTAGAATGGCCTTTCAAGTAGCTGAAGAGAGCAATAAGGTCTCCCCTCAGCCTCCTCTTCTCCAGGCTAAACAAGCCCAGCTCCCTAAGCCTCTCCTCATAAGGCCTGTTTTCCAGACCCCTGACTAGCTTAGTTGCCCTTCTCTGCACCCTCTCCAGTACCTCAATGTCCTTCCTAAACTGTGGTGCCCAAAACTGCACACAGTACTCAAGGTGTGGCCTCACCAGTGCCATGTACAGTGGCAAGATCCCCTCCCTGCTCCTACTGGTCACACTATTCCTGATGCAAGCCAGGATGCCATTGGCCTTCTTAGCCACCTGGGCACACTGCTGGCTCATGTTCAGCTGGCTGTCAATCAGCACCCCCAGGTCCTTCTCTGCTGGGGAGCTCTCCAGCCACACCTTCCAGAGCCTGTAGCGTTGCTGGTGGTTGATACACCCAAAATGCAGGACTTTACATTTAGCCTTATTAAAACTCATCCCATTGGTCTCTGCCCATCTACCCAGCCTATCTAGGAGTAGTGTGGGATGAGCCAATGCTGAAAACAAGAAAATCTCTTAGGTCCTCTCCCAGGTCCATCAAAAGAGGTTTTTTGTCGCTGTGAGAGTAGGAGAAGAGTCCTGCAAAGCAGTATTATTTCTCTACCACATGAAGAACTTTCTACAATCTCTGCTGACAAGCTGAAGAAGTTCTCTTTTGCCTCCCACAGATGTTGACGTGCAGGAGGCCCATTGCATTGCTATGGCTGGATAGTCTTTGGCTGTATTAAATAACTTGAGGACAATTTCTGTAGTATTAGCCAAACTTTAAATAATTCATTATAGATAGAAATATACCTTAGGAAAGACTTAAAAGGCTGAGTTAATCCCAGTGGCTGTGGAGTTGTAGTGAGGCCTGAACTGCCTCACTCTAATAATCTCTGACACTTTTCTGCTTAAAAGATCAACAACTAGGAAGGGGGGAGAAACCCAACCAGAACTTCTGTAAGTCTAAACCCCAAAAATTTATGATGATAATTGATGGAAATATGCTTTGCTACTTTTTCCACTCAATACAAAACCCAGGCAAACACTTATTGCTTCTCTGCTGATCAAAGCTGGAAAGCAGAGAAGGGCCTAAAGAGGAGTGTAAAGACTTGAAAGGAAATGAGTTTGCAGGCAAGATTCAAGACAGAGGCTCAAATTGCAAGTTAAGCTTTATCTGAGCTTACATTATGTCCTGTAGCTGGTGCTTTGTTATTTCAGTTTAGAAAGTGGAGAATAAAAGAAATCATTAATTCAGCGGAAATCCACCTAACAGGATTGTGTGCAAAACAGGAGTGAAATCAGACAGTGCAATTGGTGAAATACAGCTGAAGGAGGAGGGAATATACTAGAAACAGCAGTTTTCTAACCTCTTTACTGCAGCTGAACAAGCTAAGAGGTGTTAGGATTTATTCTTTGTAGCAAGAAGGGTAGGAAAAACCAGGACCTAGTTGCTGTTATTTGATTTTTTGCAGCAGAATGTCCTTACCAGAAGTAGAAGAAGTAGTTAGAGAATACTGTCAGGGAAATGTTTTGCATTTGGTAGAACTGCCCTTCAGTTCTTACTTTTTATGTTGCCCTTGTGGCACTTGAACACTGGTCATTTGTTGTAGGTTCTGCATTTGTTTTGATTTTCACCAGTTGCTCTGCAGAAAGGATTGTGCAACAGTTGAGCATTACCAATCTGTGGGAAGAGGCAGGAAGCATGCATTCAGCTCTCAAAGTCCAGATGGGGAAGCCTCTGGATGCAATAACAGAAATTGCTTAAATGATGGATAACTTGCTGCATAAGTCTGTTGACTCCTATTTCATAACGCTTCCTATCCATGCGATTTGGAAATTTGTTATCAACAGTGGAAGAAAAGAGAATTCAATAAAAGGTAAAAGCATATTAAAAATCACAAACCGTGTAACCCTGTGGATGACCTAGCTATATCTTAAAGGGAGAGGCTCAGAAGTTTACCTGCACTGTTTTCTAAGTGCCAGTGTCTGGGAGTAATGTCTACACATACATTTTTATGAAAGCTCTGTGACTTTGAGAAAATTTTCCCTGAGAACAAATAATTTTTGATACTGAGGAAATTACTGGACACTTAAAACAATTTGGGCCTGAGACCATGAAGTTTTAAGTAGTCATTACATGTCTACTGAAGATCACAATTATCAGCATTTCACTGCTGTCATGAGCCATTTTCAGTGTAATTCCAGTTGCTCTTGAATAACTCATCTCCATCCTACCTGGCTGAAGAAATTATTAAACTTCCTTTTACTGTTGGTCTTCCCGAATCTGCTTGTTACACTAAGGGGAGGGAGGGGGTATATTTGAGAAACTTAACTCCTAACTATGGACATGAAGTAAACCAGACTTCTCATCTTCTATTAGCCATAAACTTTATGTTTTGCTGTTCTCTTTGCTGTAAGGGCTTTGTCTCTACTGAGAGGTGTTAATTATTCTGAGATCAGGTGTAGGGACTGATCAGTATTTGGTTTTTTTGTTATGTAATTGTGTTTATTTAAAAAAGTTGAATTCTTGGTAGTGTGGCTTGTAACTTAGTTTCTTAAATATTTTGGTAGATGATGAAGTCTTGACTTAAGTGCAACATAAATATCTTTAGGAGAACTGAATTGTTACAGGAAGTTAATGCTGTTTCACAAGGAAATGGAAGTTATTTAGATTAGGGGAATAAGGGGCAAGTCTGGAAGGGCTCTGCTGATTTACTATTTTCTTTTGTCCAAATGTGCTCAATATTAAGCTATGTGATGACCATTCAGAAGCAGCCTGTAACAAGGGCTGAAATCCTGAATTCCTTCCAAACTGTTAAACACCTTTGTTCTTTGTGCACTAAATGGTGAGTCACATCTTTCTCTAAATGAAAGGTCAGCAGGCAAAGAAAGGAATATTCCTTTGACATGATTTGTTTTGGAAAAAAGTACCTGGGCCACGATTGGTTGAGGTGGTGGTGAGGAAATCTGCTTTTCCTGTTTTGGTACAGTAATGTTGATTATTTTCTTTCTTACTCCTAAAGTTTTTACAACAGCTAACAGCTGAAGACATTCCAAAAGAAACTTCGCATTCATTCTCCTTGGGCTTGTCTGTTGTTGGCAGGGCTGATACTGGCCACATCGCAACATTTGCTGATTTGACTTTACAAACACTGACATGAGTGGGCCGTGCAGTTGAGCTTAGCAGGTTGCCCTGCATGGTGTTGAGAATAAACTCTTTGTTTCTGAGAATCATATTCTTTTATCTAGCAGGGTAAGTCCTTGGGACTGTTTGTTCAAAGCCTTTTAATAAATATTATCAGTAGATGGCTAACTGCTTTTTCTTGGAGGGTTTCTTGTTTTCTCAATATTTGCACATTACTGATTTGGACAGGTATTAAATTAAAGCTCAGGGGGGCTGATGGATCCATGCTAACAGTGCTATCATCATGTTCTATACAGACAGTTCTTGTCTGGTGCTGCTTGTCCTGCTCGTACAGTCACAGAGCAGAGCATATATGCAGGACTAGCTAGCTAATAACTTCGAGCTGGTCAGGACTTGTCCTGACAGATGAACTTCAGAGGGTGCATAGATTGGTTATAATTTGAACATTAACTGGTGAGATTGAATGGCTGAAAGCAGCGTGTAACTTGATGCTGATTTGAATCACAGAATCATTAAGGCTGGAAAAGATCTTTAAGACCATCAAGTCCAACCATCAACCTATCACCGCTATGCTACTAAGTATCATATCTGTAAGTTTTTTGGACACTTCCAGGGACAGTGATTCCACCACTTTCCTGGGCAACTGGCTGCAATGCCTAACTGCCCAGAGAGGTTGTGGAGTCTCCTTCTATGGAGATATTCAAAACCCATCTGGATGCGTTTCTGTGTGACCTGGTCTAGGGAATCCTGCTCTGGCAAGGGGGTTGGACTAGATGATATTTTGAGGTCCCTTCCAACTCCTAACATTCTGTGATTATCTGTGATTCTAACAACTTTCTGTGAATAATTTTTTCCTAATATCCAAAATCATTCCATACGTGTAAGGTTGTGAATATCTTCAGTGCAATGTACTTCTGGCACTGCTGTTTCCAACTGCTGGAGGAAATCCATTTCATCAAAACAAGCATTGATGTGGTTATTAGCATTTTAGTCCAAAGACGCAAAGACATATCAGGCTGAGAAACTGAATGGGAGGCTACTATTCATTCTCTTTACACCGCCTAATATTATATATCCTTGTTAAAAGAAAAAATCTTCTACCTAATCTAAATCTACCCTTTTCTCGTTTAAAACGGTTTCCCCTTTTCCTGTTGCTACAGACCCTATTAAATAGTTATCTCCATCCTTCTTACAAGCCTCCTTTTAAGTACTGAAAGGCTACAACAAGGTCTCCTTGGAGTATTCTATTCTCCAGGCTGAACAACCCCAACTCTCTCAGCCTGTCCTCAAAGCAGAGAGGTTCCAACCCTCNACTAGATGATATTTTGAGGTCCCTTCCAACTCCTAACATTCTGTGATTATCTGTGATTCTAACAACTTTCTGTGAATAATTTTTTCCTAATATCCAAAATCATTCCATACGTGTAAGGTTGTGAATATCTTCAGTGCAATGTACTTCTGGCACTGCTGTTTCCAACTGCTGGAGGAAATCCATTTCATCAAAACAAGCATTGATGTGGTTATTAGCATTTTAGTCCAAAGACGCAAAGACATATCAGGCTGAGAAACTGAATGGGAGGCTACTATTCATTCTCTTTACACCGCCTAATATTATATATCCTTGTTAAAAGAAAAAATCTTCTACCTAATCTAAATCTACCCTTTTCTCGTTTAAAACGGTTTCCCCTTTTCCTGTTGCTACAGACCCTATTAAATAGTTATCTCCATCCTTCTTACAAGCCTCCTTTTAAGTACTGAAAGGCTACAACAAGGTCTCCTTGGAGTATTCTATTCTCCAGGCTGAACAACCCCAACTCTCTCAGCCTGTCCTCAAAGCAGAGAGGTTCCAACCCTCTGATCATTTTTGTGGCCTCCTCTGGACCTGTTCCAATAGGTCCATGTTTGTCTTGTGAGGACAACTCCAAAGCTGGATGCAAATATTCCAGGTGAACTCTCACCAGAGTAGAGGGGCAGAATCACCTCCCTTGATCTACTGGCCACACTTCTGTCTCAAATCACCTGCCTGTCCTCCATGTGCCTTAGCATAGCTCCTAGGAGGATCTGTTCCATTATCTTCCCATACAGAGAGGTGAGGCTGACATATTGGTAGTTCCCAAGGTTATCTTTGATTATAAGAAGGACATGTATAGGTAGGAACATCCAGACTTACACTGAGAAGGATAAGCTCCCTTGCTTCAGGTATACAGTATGGTTTAGGAAGACTACTTCCATACCGGCAGTCTACTAAATAATTGTTTCCTTGGATCACCTTCTGGAATCATTCCTTACTAATTGTTGAACATATCAGGCTGAGAAAAATGAATTTCATGGAGTACAGCTATGACCCAACAATGGAATTATTTCACACAGAATCACAGAAGCAGAGAATATTAGGAGTTGGAAGGGTCCTCAAAAGATCATCTAGTCCAATCCCCCTGCCGCAGCAGGATTCCCTAGACCAGGTCACACAGAAACACATCCAGACGGGTTTTGAATATCTCCATAGAAGGAGACTCCCCAGCCTCTCTGGGCAGTCTGCGTCAGTGCTCTGGCACCCTCACTGTGAAAAAATTCCTACGTGTATTCACACAGAATCTCCTATGCTTCAGCTTACAGCCATTGCCTTTTGTCCTGTCACTGGGCTTCACTCAGAAGAGCCTGACCCCATCCTCCCGACACACACCCTTCACATATTTAAAAGCATAGATGAGGTCATCCCTTAGCCTCCTCTTCTCCAAGCTAAAAAGACCCAGCTCTCTCAGCCTTTCCTCAGAAGGAAGATGTTCCACCCCCTTCAGCATCTTTGTGGCTCTGCGCTGGACTCTTTCCAGCAGTTCCCTATCCTTCTCCAACTGAGGGGCCCAGAACTGGACACAGTATTCCAGATGTGGCCTCCCCAGGGTAGAGTAAAGAGGAAGAAGAACCTCTCTTGACCTACTAGCCACACCCCTTCTAATACACCCCATGATCTTTAGGATTTTTCTACCTACTTCTAAGTCAGTCTTGAATTTTTTAAAGCATAACTATCTGAAAGCTTCTTGACATAATTTATAGAAGTGGTATGAAAATGTGTTTTATGCCTATATGGTAGAGTGTCTTTAGGAGTACAACGCAGTTGGATTTAGGGGGTAGTTCTAGTTAAATGAGGCTTTTATCTAGACCTGTGCAGATATTTCTTATGGAAATAGGTATTTTTCTTAATAGTAATTCTTATCTAATTCTGAATATTGAGTTTTTCCATAAAAATTATGATTAAGTTCTTAAAATTTTGAGGTAGTTAATATTAATTCAAATTGAGTACAGAAATGGTTTAAGTAGTGTCCTAGAATTTGATGCTCTCATTGTAGGATGAAGTAGAATTTTTCCTAATAACTTAAAAAACCCCTCCAAATAAAAATAACAATAAAGGAATTTAAAAGAGTAGAAAGGAAGACATCAGAGAGAATGCAAAAATGGCATATGTTTTGATACGGTTACTGCTTCTTTTGTGGGGCTGGAAAATTCAAAGCCCTGTGAATTTTAGCCTTGGAAATGACTGCAAGCAATCCTGAAAGAGCAGCTGGGTAGCCCTGAAAATGGATTTTCCTCAGTGAGTATGCAATGGGACTATGGTTTTAATGACATGGCTTAGTAATCCCACTCAAAGGCATTTCTGAGTATGTAAATCAAAAAATTCTGTTTGCTCCTGCAAGCTTTAGTGCAGCTATAAACATGCTGGTTATTTTCCTGTCAAACATAAAAGGCCTGTTATTTCAAGGTGTTTAAGAGGCCTCTCCGCTTAGATAAAACACAATAGAAAGCATGTAATGTGGCTTATTTAACGGTGTATGTGCTGGAAGGGCTATCTCTTTTCCTTGAAGTAATTTTTCAAACCATTTGGCAAAGCAAGAAATACATTTTGCCTTTGTTGCTAGTTTGAGCATACCTGAATTAGCCCTTAAACTTATTTTTCCAGAGTATTGTAAGGCTACCTCTTTCCAGAACATGGCTATAAAACTTAGGCTTCCTGTTGAAAATCCAGTTGGACCCAGACAAAATATTTTCCTGAAAGAAAACACAGGAGGCTTTTTCGTGGGAGAACACCAAGATTATAAGAAGTGGAAGGAAAACATCTAGGACCAGGATTTTACAGTGGCTTCTTCCCAGGATCATCACACCGGGAGCAGGAGCTGCACGAATTTTTCCGCGGGTTGCAAACTTCTGTATGGTTTTTCTTATAAGCCTCTGTTATCCCTTCCCTGGAGCACGTGGACCCCCTGGGTGGTGACATGTTGCCTTCCTCCTTGAACCAGTTCCCTGCCCCTGTCAAACCTCATTGGTTACACTCCCTTCTTCCTGAATTACCACCCAATCACATTCCCTTTTGTTAAACCCTCCCCGGGGGAGTATAAAAGCCCCGGGAAGTTTGAATAAATCACTTTTCACCCCTGGACTTCAGAGACTATACTCGTGATTCTTTCCTCCCCCCAAGGAGGGAAAGTGCTCACAGGAGAACATCGTCTCAGAGACACAGCTGGCGGGGAGTCACCAGGAATCAATCCCTGTCAATTGGTGCCCAGAACGTGGGGCACTCAGCAAAACTTCTACCGTGTAGGAGTTTGCTGCGTTTTCCCGGGCACAGACGATGAAGTGGTTTTGGCTTCCCATCCATACAGGATCTACAACTCAGCGTTGGATCTCGACCTGCCAGAAATGGCGGGGAGTCACCAGGAATCAATCCCTGTCACTTTTTTCCTCTACAGTTGGCTTCCAAAGGACATATGACAAGTGTTAAAGAAAATGGAGGAACCCAGGAGGAACCTGCTGAGAAAACACCAGCTTTCCCTCTGAACCCTAGCAGTAACTAGAGAAACAGTCTCTCCAGCCAATACTTCTGTAGAATCAATGTTACATGCTAGCCACAAGATGAATAGTGAAATAATTTCTGTAGTGGCCAGTTCATGAGTGATGCCATCAATGAACTTCTACACATGAGCACTAACAGGTGGGCTTTGATCCTTCAGGGAAACCTCCAAATGAGCTCTGGCATCCCAGAATTGAGACAGCACAGAATGATTTGTATGTTGTGCTTTGCATTGAGGGTGTGCCTTTAGCGATTAACACAGCTGCTTTGGCAGAAACCTTTTTAGCCTCTTTTTTGAAGGAAGTGAGATGTATCTCTTCTCTCCGACTAACTGTGGAACTCATGGATAGAAGAGTCTAGATGTGAAACACCCACACACTTAAGGAAAATAAGACTGTTAAGAGGGGAGGCATCCTATTAAGACTGCCTTTGAGAGCAGCATTTAACAAAAGAGATCATGCAGGGGAGAACAATGAGTACTTCATACACCAGAGAAGCTCCAGTCAGTGTTGGCATCTCTCAGGTGTTACAAAAGCCAAGTGCAAACCCTACCCTGGAGAACATATGTAAGAAAACCCTTGACTCAGGTATCTGGTAGTGGTTGATTCCTTGCTGCAGCTTAGTCACTTAACAAGTCAATCAACCAGAGGATGCTGGGCTGCTGGACACCAGGCAAGATATTCCGCCAACTGTCATGGGAGAGATATTCTTCACCATGAAAATATGTCTTTCTCAAGTTCACAGTTCAACCAGTGTTTTCTAAAATAATTTCAGTTTGGGTTAGATTTGGACAATAACACCTATGCTGAGTTGCATCAAGCTGTCTTTCCTTCAAATTGCTGTCCTAACTGTGACCAGGCACTCTAAGGCCAGAGCAGAAACAAAGTGCAGCTCCTCCTGTGAGGATGTTCCCATAACAGAGCTTATCAGATGTTTTCTTGTGTAGTGCCTTGTTCTTTTGCCTTACCTTTTATTTACCTCAAAAATTGCAACTCTGCCCAGTGTAATAGTCAGTCTTATCTCAAAGTAACTGTTTGAGGAAGCTAGTGCTTTAATCAAGTAGAAAAAAAGCTTGCACACTCCATGCAAATAGGAAATAAAGTACACCTTTCGAAGAGCATGGAACCTTTGGAGTAATGTTTCTGTTGCCAGTCTATAGTGTGAAAAATCAATATAAGATTTTTAAATAGATGATAGCCTTTGTGCACAGTTTACAGGCAGAAGTTCTTTTACATATACAGTCAGCCTGGATTACAGAAATAACTCCTCACAGCTTTAAAATCTACATTAGTTGAATCAAAATGGCACCACTGAACTTTGCTTGCAAATGTAGTTGCTATATGCCAAGCAACATTAGTATGACTGAATCTGACACATTTGACATGCAGTTCCTGAAATTACAGGACCACAGTCATTCTAGAAGGCACATTTCATGTCTCAAGTGGTGATCCAAGACTTTTGCAAGAATCAGCTCTTCCAAGTGGGAAAGATTTCAGACATCTAGTCAGCCTGGAAAGGAGATGTTGAGGATGCAGTTTTCCAGGGGTGTGCAGATTCTTTTTTTCCTCTAAGTAGACTTCTTGAATTATGATAATTGATATTGAAGCTTGGATGTTTTAGCCCTGTGGATAAACATCTTTGAATTGCCATCTCACGGTTGAAATATAAGCTGTTTCCACTGCTTCATGTCAGACATGACTTGTCAATTTTTCAAGCATAGGTTATGTCTATCTGTATACACACATCTTAAGATGAGCAGGTTTTGGTGTTGTCATAAGAAAACAGCAACTAATACAAACCACTTGAAAGAAGTGCTAGACTAAACAAGGATCTTAAGCTTAAGGCATTGAGCTTTTGCCTTTTTCACAAAAGCAAAGAGGAACAGTGATCACTTACCATTTGGAACTTTCCTAGCTGCTTATGGACTGTGGCAGCTCTTGACTAATGGTTAATACTAGTAAAATTCTTATTTCAAGAAATCTAAATGGTCAGTATTTATTTTTTGAAGTCTGAGATGTTCTGCTGAAGAATTCTTACATTATTGACATATAAAATAGGACTATACTACATTTCCTGAAATACTATTTTTCATTTAGGCATTCTTACTGACTCTATCACCTCTATTAGATATGACTGAATGGCTGGTGCTGACAACAATTTCTTGGGGGGAGGGGTGAAGTTGGCTGACTGCCACCTCTGAAATCAGGTAAAATTAAAAACCTTAACAGAATATGCTGTGCAATAGAAAGCTTAATGAGGGACTAAGTTTGACTTCTACAGCACTATTTGAATAACTGGTAGAGCAGTGTATGTAAACACAAGTATGTCAAGGATTGAAAGCCAAGAGAAAGACTTCAAAATTAAGATACGTTCCATTGCTGTGTTCCATTTGTGTAGAATTGAAACAAATCACTAAATTTAAAAAAAATCTCTGTCCCATCTCACTGTTCCCTACCTTTTTAAGCTATTGAAAAAGCCTGCCAGATATAGAGATGGATTAGATGCCATGATTAGAGATGAACTTACAGGACATTCATGTTGATATTTCTTATGCCATGGAAAGACAAAAAACCCACCAAAACTTAGGTAGCATTTAAAATTTTAGGATGTCAAACAAAAAAGGTGCTTGTGATTCCTGTTTTCCTAGTTGAATTTCTTCAGCCATACCCTGTCAAACTAGCTTATCACATCATCAGATGTAGCGAACATGTGTTGCAATTAAGATGTACTGGGCTCATGTGTATTCAGTAACACATATAACATTCAGTAATGCAGTAAAACATGAAACATTCATGTTTCTCCCTAGGAAATTAGACAGAAATATAGCAGCCCTTTTTTTTTTTATAATATTTTAAGATGAATTAGAGCAGAAACTGCTCCAGAAGCATTAAAAAAGGCTGGCTGAAAATGCTTTTCAATGATAGAAATGACAGGTCTGTCAATTTCAACAATTACAAAAATAATTTAGCTTTTCAAATTCTGATTTCTTGTCAGAGAATTTCATTTGGCCTTTTGATTCAAGTTTTGAGGTTCATGCTTTCAAGATTTTTTTTTATTCAACTAAAAGGATTAGAAACCTCTTTCCGGCATAGGCAAACATAATTGCACAGTTCCAGGAACCAGCATGTAATATCAAAGAATGTGATATAAAAGCCCAGGAACTGTAAATGCTATTAACACACCAGTATTACAGGAATGGGGCTTTTTGTTGTAGCCCTTCTCTGCCTCTTTCTTTATGGTATTTGCTTTGCATTCACAGGTAGTTTGTTACAGACTACTGCAGCCCTGCAGCCTGCACTCAGCCCAAGGAACAAAGGGGGAAGGGACCTCAAAAGGTCATCTAGTCCAATCCCCCTGCCGCAGCAGGATTCCCTAGACCAGGTCACACAGAAACACATCCAGACGGGTTTTGAATATCTCCATAGAAGGAGGCTCCACAACCTCTCTGGGCAGTCTGTGCCAGCGCTCTGGCACCTCAACTGGGAAAATATTTCTACGTGTATTCACACGGAATCTCCTATGCTTCAGCTTACAGCCATTGCCCTGTCACTGGTCTTCACTGAGATATGTGGAAGACACCTTCGCCTTTTGCTTTATGCTCTTCACCTAAATCCTAGGATTACAGGTTATTAAATAATCTGTTGATCTGACCTACAGGCCAAAGAATTGTGCTTTTTTTTTTTTTAAGTTAGACATCATGACTTAACTAACTGGAAAAATATCCTACATCTTTTGCACAAGTTTAAGTCTCCATATGTCAGGTTATGACAGCCTGTTTAGGAAAGGCTGGGAAAAGCAATATCAATATTAGTGAGCAAGTGTCCATTTTTGATTAAAGTTGATAGAAAATTTGAGGACAGATTCTACAAAAAAATCTGGACATTCTGTGATCCAAGTTAGTGATAGCAATCTTGATAATAGTGGTGGCCTGTGATAGTGATGTGTGGTGTCTTCAATAAGGGCTAACAAAAAAAAAATTTGCAACCTTCCTCTGTATAGGAATCAGAAGTGGTGACATTGCTGTTAGACACTTTTGAACACGAACAAATATGCTATAGTTGCTCCCTCAATGATAGTGCTGCAAGGGGCAGTGCATGAGCAGTGCTAATCTCACCTGGAACGGACAGGATTCCATGCCACAGCTATTTTAAAACATTGAAAGGAATTAGTGTCACCAGTGACTAGGCTGGTTCAAAATCATGTAACTGTAATAAGAAAGGAGTTCTGCTTAAAGGTAAGTGCTTGTGAAGCTTTTGTATCTGCAGTAAAAATTAGGAAATATTTTCTGAAAGTTCCAATTGGGATCAAAAGCTATTGTGTGCAGGGCTGCAAAAGTGAAGTCATTTGTTCTTTTCTCCAAAACAGATGCGCTTCATCAAGTGGCCTAGGACTTGGGGGAAAAGTGGCGGTTCTTTTTGTCACAAACCTCACAAGAAAATGCTCTGTTAAAAGTTTTGGTAAATCTAAAAATGTACCTTATTTTTTCTTACTGATTTTCATTTTCTCTGTTACAGTTCTGCAATCTTTACGCTTTGACTCTAGAAGCAGTATCTTGATCAACCCTGTTGGACGTAATATCTTAATTACCACAAAGCTTAATTTCTTCAAACCTAACTCTCTTTAAATATTCCAGTAAGACTATGGCTTAGGATACAACAGACTTTATCAACAGGAAAAACTGAAACAATAAGGTTAGCTTATTTAAAAACCCTAGTAATCTGTCTCCAGAAGTGAAAACCAACATTGGACTGTATATACATGCTGAAGATGTAAGGCTGACACAACCAGTGATTGTGAGACTTCTTCCAGATGCTTATAGAATGTTTCATCTACCCCCTCATTCTGGTCGGGTGGTCTGTAGCAGACCCCTACCAGGATATCAGCCTTGTTGGCCTTCCCCCTGATCCTTATACATAAGCACTTGACCTTATTGCCGTCATTGATCTCTATACAATCAAACCTAACGTATGGATGATAGAAGTTGTGCCTCTGACTAGATATAAACAGAATCTAGACAGTTTTCAAATAGCACATAAAATCTTTAAGGTTATAGTTCATGCTGAATTTACAGGAAACAAGCTTTTTACTGATCTCTCACTACCAGTTTCTGCTGCCTATAAATAGGGCTGTAGGCTCAGAACTCCTCAATAGATCTGAATTATGTTAGAGGTCCTTAAAGATGGAATGGGAACGCCTAATATTTTTACTGAATGAGATTTTGTTTTTCCTTCTGAAGAGGCAGTTGGCATGCTGAATTTGTACAGAATGTCCCCACTAGCCAGATGGTGAGGAGGAGGGCATTCCATATAAGTTTCAGCTCTTTAAATTAAACCCCCTTCTGGTGCTTCCTGGCTCGTTACAGATGCACAGAATGTAGCTGACATTAGTCCCTGATTTCCTGAAAGGGAGGGAGAGGAGCAGCTCAGGGTCCTTTTGTCCCTCCCCATGTGACCGTCTGGTGGAATACACTCCCGCAATTCAAGTGGTATAGCCATAGGGTTTCTCCCTTTTCCACTCCTACCACTTTCAGCTGGGGCTGTACCCAGCCCTTGGTGATGTATGGACTTGAATATGTGATCTATTATTTAACGTAACAGCTAGGCTAAAGATAGTGATGTTGCTGCAATATATTCTAGCACCTTATTTTCAAGGCAGATAGGAGCCTTTTTGTGCTGCTGTGAAATGGATGCTTGTTTTTTAATCCCCTTGTGCTGAAGTCTGATATTCACCAGTAGCGTATGGAAACTCTTGCTCCCACCTCCATTTCGTCCTGGCCCAAGCTTGTATTGCTGGGTAGGGAACCAGGTCAGAACAGCCTTGTTAAATTTGGGGATTTCTATGGAGTTTACAAAGTTTTTAAGTGTTACATAACCTATGTGTACAATTTTTACTTCTCCCCTTGCAGCCTTATTGTTGGGCACAGTAGAGAATGCATCTGAGTACAGATTTAGTCTTTGAATTCATCACTGGCGGCTACCTGAATGTTAGGGGTCTCTTGTGCTAGAGCATATAGTTGCTGTAGAAGCACACTACGTTAGCTGCTTTTATCAGTAGCCTTTCCCAGCTTTAAAAATGTGACCTGAGATCATAAGACATCATCTTCATGGCTAGGCTTCGCGAACGAAGATTTGGGAAGGGCTCTACCCACGTTCATGTGGGTAAAGCCTTCAAGCCTGCGCAATGGATTTTTTAGGTGAGATGCAGTATGCGCGGAACTGAACCCACCCTTTAATCCTAAGGTTCATCTGCCAGGGCCGAGCAAGCTTGGGTGGTGGCAGCGAGATCCACAGGACGTAGGTTTAGTTAGAGTGACCTTCTCTTAGATGGATGGCCTTACGGGGCTAAGTGAGCTCCATCTGCCCGGGTTTGGGATGAGAGTTGTCCTTCTCCTAGGATGACTGCCAGAAGGCTAACGAGCTCATCCTGCCCAAAACATAAGACATAAGGGAGGAAAAAAATCCTCTGAATACCTGACCTCCATTTACTTTCACATATAGCATTTCTGAAAATAAAAAGTGGAATGTGAGCTCTCCTGTAAACCAAAAGTTTGTAATGAATTTCTCCCAACCTGAAAAGTTATCACATGCTTTCATTTGATAAAATTTTTGACTCTGAGTCTGAATAAAATGACACAGTTTACCACGTTACGCTTAAGTGTTTTATCAAGCAAATGACCTTATTCCTGCCAGGAGCAAGACTCTTATAACTACATAAACATCTGTTTACTAACTGCCAGCTCCTTACTGATTATTCCCTTCACCCTGTTTTACCCCCACCAATAGTCTTGAAAAAATTTCCAAGTGCAGAGTGTCTTGGCAAGATTACTTGTATCTAATATATGCAGCATTCCTGAAATTCTTGGCATATTAGACTTGAATCAATTCAAACAAAAGTACTTCATTACTGTTGGGCTTTTTAAAAATTTTATATTTATAGTTTAATTGTTGAAACATCTTTGTTTTCCACCATAGGCATCTTATTATAATGTAAATATTTTACAAGTAAATGGGATATTCTTCTTTCCCATTTAGTAAATTGTAGCAAACCCTTGGCAAGACATATACCTTTTCTAGGGAGCAGTTTCGCACTTCTGCTATACTCAGGCCATGCCTGACTGCAGCTGGCTGTGCAGAGGAGGGGTGCCTTTGTTATCCTGACACAGCATGTTGCCCACCTTAGCTAAGACACCAAACAGTAACTTGCCTTAGCACAATCCAGTTATAGAGCAACTTGGATACGCCATTTGTCTGTTCTTTACAGACAACAGGAAACTAGCTCTTTACTTCCCAAAATGAGTATGATAATCTTTGGAAATGTGAAGCCTTAATAGGACAGAGGCACTTCTGAAAGATTCTGCTTGAGTGATGATGCTCTTACTAGAGTAGTCAGCTTTGAAAACCATCTCTGAGGGTAAAACAGAAACAGCTGAAGAGCTCCATATGCCTTAAATGAAGGGAGGGGAAACGTCTATGGGAAATGTGCAATTAATATTTTTAACTATCTCAAAACAGTGCAGCTGAAGGAAGAGAATGGTACATGAGTATAGAATATGTGGGAGAGATGGAAGGCATCAAGGAGAAAAAGATCAAATATTAAATACAGGTTTGAGTGCTATGGTCAGAAAATGAATTCATGTAGTCTTTCCCTGAAGGACAGATTCAATCAGAATTTTGTGAGTGCTCTGGATGCGTATGTTCACACTGAAGGTTGGAGGTCCCATAGCCCTGCCACTGTCCCATATTGCCTTCCTGAGCCAGCTCTGGGACTTCAGCAGTAATGCCTTTTCTGAGGTGGGCTTTAGTCTTGGCTGGACCAGTCCCTCTAAGCTGGGTCACAGCTGGGTGACAGTGTCCGAGCAGCAGGAAGAAGAATCAAAAAAGCCTGATTTTATAACAACTTAAATTGCTGTGGTGCTGCACTCCCAATCTGAGCATAGGATATTACTAGGGATGAGATGAGAGGGTTAAATTTAATGGTGCTTTAAAAATCAGTGAAATCTAATTTAAGACTGCCATAAACTGAAATTTCTCAATTAGCATAATGGCACAGTGTCAAGACAGGGCTGAGCTAAGATAATTTGAAAATGTGGTGATTTTTTTACATTTTAACACAGTCAGATTTATAAAATGAAATGAATACCAATTTCCCCTGGGAAACACTCTATCATTTTTCTTCTTTTAAACTTAGCGAACTGATTTTTTTTTAGTATATGTGCATATATATGCAAACATTCAAAGTTTTGGTGAAATTACCATGATCTTCCTCTGGAGAATTCCTTTCAGAAATAAGATGATTGCTCTGTCAGCTGAATAGCATGGATGGGAAAGATGTTGGGAGGAAATATGCACTGCAGGCTTTACAAATGGCACACTCCATCTACAGCGTGTACATGAGAAGCTCCAGTGTCATTCCTGTCCTGTCCTGACCCCAGACACAAAAAGTACCCTGTAGAGGACTGTAAAAGCACTGATGAGTTTTTGACATTAATGAAAGAAAACAAATGATGAGATTAAATCAAATGGAAATTCATCTTCCCAGAAGGTATTTTTTTCTTCCAGGAAAGCTAATTTATTCTCCGTGTATTGAGGGCAGTTTGAATTACACCTAAAGCAAAGTAATCAAATAGTTGTGAAGCCTGTTTTGATGGAAGGACTGCATATTAACCTTTTCTGCCCCAAACAGAAGTGCTATAGAAAGCTTTGTCCAAATTAAAATACTACTGATGTTATAATTCAGAAATATATTTCTCCTATTATAAAGTGTAAATAAGCTTGAATTAACAATATTTGTAGTAGATTTCATTAGCATTACTCAATGCTGTCAGAATTTTAAACAATGCATATTTAAAAGGTCCTTTGAGAGGATCTGGAAGCTCACTTCAGAGCAAGCAGTATTTCAAGTGTTGTTATGGTCTGAAAAGTGACTTCAACAGAATTATGTATAATAAATCTCCAATCTGTAAACTATGCAGTTGTAGGTATCTTTGTTTTTTGAGTAGATGTTACTACCTCTGGTAGTGCTGTAGCACATGGGAGTATTTGAGGTGAAGTTGAATTGATTATGATCCTGAAAACTAAACCAAACTAGAAGATAAGCTTGCATAAACATGCTGCAAGTTAGGGCCTATCCGCTTAATGCCATTAGACTGAATCCTCCTTTCTTTCTTTCCAACTGATCAATGGTACTATCTGGAATGTCATATATTTATCGCCTTTTAATTTTTCCAAGCCTTCCAGAAGCCCTTAATTCTTCTGAAGTAGTAGAAAGGCAACTAAAAGCAACCCTTTGGGTTGCCTTTGGATTCATACAAAAGCACACTAAGCTTTCTTACAGCTGACTACTAAAAAACCCCAAGCCAACTAACCAAATAAAACCCAATCAACCAACCCAACCCTTTTATCAAATCACTAGTTTTCAGCTCTAAAGGCCCAGGGGAGCACAGAACGTATTGAAAGCTGCCGTACCTATTTATACTCCCCATGCCAGTTCCATACTCTAGGCCAGGGGTCCTCAAACTACGGCCCGCGGGACGGATACGACCCCCCAGGGTCCTCAATCCGGCCAGCCGGTATTTACAGAACCCCCTCGCCCCCCTCCCCGCCCGGGGTTGGGGCGAAACCAGGCAGCCGCAGATGACTTCCTGCCACTTAATCCGCGCGCCGGCCTCCCCCAAGCACCCGCTGGTACTGGGCTGGAACCAGCGCCCAGTCCTCGACCTGCCTTCCCCAGGAGGCGCCTCTCGCCTACAAACCGCGCCGCCCCCGCCCCGTCCTCCTCCTCCTCTTCCCCCTCTGCGATGCCCGGCGGGCGAGAGGCGCGGGCATCTCCTCTGCCAGGCAAGCTCAGTCGGCGGCCTCTGGACTGTAAGGTCCAGCCAACTCGAGCGAATCGCCAGAGCCCCGGCGCGGCAAAGTTCCTTCAGTCCCTTCAGGCCACCCTTTCCGGACTGCGCGGCCGGGCTGAAGAGGGGGGCGGCGTATTGCATTCAAATCAAGCAGCCTTACTAATTTCTATGCATCTCGCCCCTCAGAGACATATCATAATCTCAGGAACCATGCGCTCAAAATTGCAACCATTTTTGGCAGCACCTATGTCTGTGAGCAGACTTTTTCCCGAATGAAACATCTGAAATCTCCACTCAGATCCAGACTAACTGATGAACACTTGCATCACTTGCTACGACTAGCAGTGACAGATACGGAACCTAACATTGACCATCTCATTAGCCAAAAGCAGGCCCATAGTTCACACTGAAATATTATTTGTTTTCGTTGATTACAATTGTTCTTCATTTTAAATATTGCATTCTTTTTCCTGTTTTGTTTTGTTTTGTTTTGTTTTTTTGTGTACTACTACAAATAAAATATGTGCAGTGTGCATAGGAATCCGTTCAATTATTTCCAAACTATAGTCCGGCCCCCGATAGTGTCTGAGGGACAGTAAACCGGCCCCCTGCTTAAAAGGTTTGAGGACCCCTGCTGAGTCTAGGCTGTGCCAGAACAACCACTTCTGGTATGGTTACAGAGGTCTGATTTACATATCTGCTAGGTTATTCAAGACATGAACCAGTTGCCACATAAACTTTGGTGTTGGTCATTGTGCAGTTGTGCTCTAAAATAATCCAGTGGCTCCTTTCTGCTGACAGCCACCGGAAGAAGGCAAGGTCTGACTTGGGCAGCAGCAGGAGGTGAATTATGAGACTCTTGTGAGGAAAAGTATGGGGTGGTGGTGTGACTGGACAGGAACTCCTTTTTGATGCAGAACACTAAGGTGGTCCTGTGTGGTGTTTGAACCTGACATCACACTAAGAGAAGGGGAATGCCTGAGGATGGAGCTGCTTAAGTTGGCATTGAACACTCATGAAACTGCTCTCCTAAGTGTTAGACAAACTATTCTCAGCACAGTCACTCGTTTAGGAAGTATTTCAAGGTCTCCAAGCTAGAAGGATAAAACTGGTGATCTAGCAAGGATGTTCAGTCCTTTTCTCCCCAAACCTCTCAGCATTACACATCCCTTCATATGCTATTTAAAAAAAAATCATCCTGACTGTGAGGTTTAGGAATTGTTTGGCCTTTCCTATTTGAGTTCATATACATTCTTCTAATTTGTATATACATTCTTCTAATTTGTATATGCATTTTCACTGGAATTATGTGGCTAGATCTGTTTGCTCATTGCATATTCAGAGGAGCATTTTATTGCAAGATTTTTTTCAAGATTAAAAAAAATGTAAAATGAATATTATTGTGATTTGTGAGTACAACTGGCTACAACTGGTTACTGTAAGCAAAACCTTTTTTTTAAATTTCAGATTTTATCTCCACACTCATATTCTAGTAATGTTGCTTTGGTTTGCCAAATCATGCCTTTGCCACATGCTTTTATGAGGCTTCCTGAAGACACTAAGGTTGTCCTAGCCCTCTTGTGTAACAAACTCACATTAAGGTCAAGATTTTTAAAGAAACAGTATTTCACAGTAGATGGAGATAAAGTATTTTGAACACTGTTTAATAAACACCTGCTGTGTGTAGGTGCACAGTACGGCAAGCAGTAAGACAGTTTCCAGATGCCTGGAAGCACTGCAGGCATGTATGACAGGCAGCTGATGTGGAAGAGATTAAGCTCCAGAGATAGAGTTTTTTCAGTTCTCACTGTACAGTGAGGCTTGCTTTTGTCTTTCTTCTAAGACACACGAAGCCAGAACATTTCTTAGCAGGCAGACTTTGTCACAGATATTCAGATCTCAATAGTTCCAGTTGTGAAAAACCTCAGTAATTTTCAAGAACTCCCAAACTTCTCCCCAAAACTTTTCATGGCACAGCATAAAAAAGTCCAAGTATGTTGTGGATATAAACAGCATTAGGACCTACAGGCTTTTTTTTTTTTCTTCATGAAAATATGTAAGTTTTTCATATTTAATGGTAACATCTGATATTGAGAGCAAGAGCTACCTGTTGCAACAAAAAGTAACCAAATGGTTTCCCTAATGAGTTACTGTGCATCAGTTTTGTGTTGAAATTGAGGCATCATAGTGTCATAGGTAGCTCAGATTGGTTCTTTGCTCACCTTACAAACAAGTTAGCAGCAGTATCTTGGAGAAGAGTTGTTGGTACAACAACAATGCTACGTACTTGTAGTAGCGGCATACTTAATGGCCACAGACATATTCAAGTGATGTGGCAACTACATGGAACAGGTCAGAAATTATGCATTAGGTATTCTCAAACTATTAACCAGCTTGTTGTCATCTTATTTTTCTGAATAGAAGCACAAGGGCCCATACTTTAAATCAGCTTCACATTGTTTAGTTGAGGGATTCAAGAAGCACGGTATTATGGTTTGGTAGATTTAATTAAAATGTGTAACATTCAGTTCCATTAAAAGGTTCTTATGAACTGACAAAAGACTGATTTTGGTTTCTTCTGCTGCTGAAGTAAAACAAAGCTAAGGTGACAGGTTATTAATCATGAGGTATCTGTGCAGTTGTAGATCTCAGACCATGTTGTTATGCTCTTTTAGAAGTGGCGTGTCAAGCCTACAATTAGCATGTCTTCATTAGATTTTGACCTTGAAAGTTAAAAGGCTTTCTGGTCTTGCTAGTGCTGCGCATCATACCTTAAAGTGTATTATCTAATTGGAAATTACTTTTAAAAACTTCCCCAGAACTGCATCTGTAGTTTCAAAGAACATTCCTCTGGCACCTAGGTAAACAGTTTAAAAGAACTAGTAAAGCATTTTTTGTTTCCCATAGTTCTTAGAAGTACTTAGCTAGTGATAAGGGTTGGTGGCTACTAAAACAAGGTTTTGAAAGTAACGACCTAAGTGTTTAAGATTTTAGACTGAGTCTTGGTTTGTTTTTTCCGCCCTTTTTTCCTAACATTTGAAAGAACATGTAATTTGTCTGTCGATTCAAACCCGGACTGAACTCTAGCCTGGTGTACTGTAACCGCACACAGTTACACAAGTACTGCACAGGAAACGCGGGAGGAGAGCTCTGAAAGGAGCGGCGGTTCCCGGAGCGAGGCCGTGCCTGGACCGTGTTCCCCACACCCGGAGCGCTCCCCACTTCTCCCTCTTCCTCACGGTAACGCGCTTCCCCTGCCCAAGCACAGCTGTGGACACCGAGGGCCATAGGCCTCCAAGCCGAGGACACCTCCAGAGCTTCTCCCAGCAGTTCCTGAGGGGTCCAAACGTGTCTATTTAAGTGGCCGAGATCCGCTTCACCGGCGTCCGGCGGGGATACACCAGACTCGTACTCATAGTCGTAGTCATACTCCTTCCCCCGCCCACCTGTCCCTACCAAGACAGCCTACACTCACTTCACAAGGCGCAGGCGGCCGCTAGAGGGAGTATCTTTCCTTCCTTCCGCCCGCCCGCCCTTCCGCCGTGTCACTCCGCCCCGTCCGCCACCGCCTGCCGCCCGCGGAAGTGAGCGGAACGGGGATGCGGCTGTGCTACTGCTGCCGCTGCCTCGAGCCACGGCGGTGAGTACGCGGCCAGCCGGCACCAACGACCCTCCCGCTCAGCGCTGAGAAGACGAGGTGCGGGCGAGAAAGGGTTACCTGGGGTGAGAGTATATTTTTAGGCGCGGGGCGTTCTTTCTGTGCGCGGCACCTCCCTAGGCGGGACGCAGCTGCTCCAGGCGCTGCTGGCGAGGGGAAACGGCGGCTGCTCCGTGCTGCCGCTGCGGAGCGGCTAATCCTGATCCTCGGTGGCCTCTGGCAGCCTTGCAGGCTCTCTCTGTGCCTGTTCCGTGCTGGCATGACGGTAGAGGCGGTGGAGATATACAGGCTGTTGGGGTTTGTTTTCATTTTATTTTTTTTTTCCTCCTCTCTTAGCCCTATTTTTTCTTGCAGATGTTGCTGCAGGTGGGGGCAAAGGGAGCAGTGTGATTGCCTGGGATCTTGGGGCATCTTTCTCTTCACCGTTCAGCTCCTGCTCCAGCGCTGCTGTTGCTAAAGACTCTTGTAACTATCGGTTCAAGTACAATTTCGATGGAAAATGAAGGTAAAGGTCTCATCAGAGTCACTGACTTCATTGGAGCTAAGAGGATTTTTGCATGCAATTTGATGACAACTCCTACTGGTGCGTGTGTACATTTTAACTGTTCCAGGGGTTTTCAGGGTTGCTGTCATGTTAATCTGGTGGCAGGAATCTTGATCTGCATTTGTAATTTAAGAGTTGTAGGACCATCTTTTTTATTTATTTGTACTGCTGCTTGTTGAACTAATGATCAGACATTTTTCTTTTCTCTTGACAGTTATTCAAAACACCTATGATGTGTTTTAGTGCTCTATGTGTTTTTAATATAAATCTTTTATTTATATAGGGGCTTCTGAGCATTAGTTGCTTGGCATTTGCTTTGATGATATGATTTTGTGTCTTTCAGGGTGAAATTGAGAAACATTATTTGCATTTTGTGTTAAAATATTTTTGTGCATATTTGTGTTCTTAAAAATGATTTAACTCATCTTGGTACTGAAGTTTTGAAATACCACTTCAAATATCTGGTATGCAATTGTAAACTCTATTTACTGAAAGAAGTTGCTCTATCTCCCTCCTGTCTTGTCTAGACCTCTTGTCTAGCTTGGAAATTGCTTAATCCAGAAAGTTATTTCAATTTTTCCATGTAGGTCTTCAGTTTATGCTCTGGAAAACCTTGAAAACTCCTTTGCATTGGTGACAGTAACTGTGAGCTTCACTGATTCCCCCCCGCCCCCTTCCCTGTTTGACTCTGGATGTTGAAAATCTCAGAAATATGTTATATTTCTTACTTAATATGTAAGAAAAGAACTGTTGATTCTCTCCACCCCCTTATGTCATCAGTGTTCTTTGAAGATATTTGGTGGATTTTTTTTTAGGTGACTACTGGATTTCCTTTGTTACAGGTTGCTACGTGAGATGTAGGACCTCCTTTTCCTCCCATTCTGGTGGTTTTTCATGAGTTTGACTTGAATAAAGAAGTGGATTGAGTTTGTGAAGTAGACTAGCTAAATTGCTTTCTGCAGTTGGATATTGTTCTGTTTTAAAATATTTCCATAGCTTCCATGACTGCAAAGTTGTAGTAATAGAGAAGTCCAACCTATGTTGAAAACTATGTAGGTTATTATAATCTGGCATTTCAGAACTCTTTCTAACTTTAAAATAATGTTAGGATTTTCTTAATTCTGTTGACCATATCTTCCAAATGAGTGTTTGTAATACGGAGTATGGAACTTGTTAGGCAGAAGGAATTCTGGAATGTGGGGGAGCATTTGTGGAAGATTGATCTTTGTTTTGAGAGGTTAGAGAGCTAATCGAAGTGTCAGTGCCTTTGCATTTTAGTTGCTTTGCTGAAATTGAAAGGTTTTCGAATGGGCAGCACTGAGTGTGGGGGGAAGCAAAGCAGATATAATGCCATTGAGGTGAAATGCACTTAGGGGGGGTAAAAAAGTAGCTGTCTGAGGTTTGTGTGCCAAAACCAAAATGGCAATGAGGCTTTTAATGCCTTTTAGTTTTATTACCAAATAAATAGTATATCATAGTTGTAGGTAGACGGCCTGTTAAATCTGAATGCTGGTAGCATAAAAATGTCATCTCTTAAGTTTCTTGTGGATTTGTATCATAGAAGTAACATAAAAAGTTTATCTGGGAAAAATACTTTAGAAGATTATCAGATGCATGTTTCAAAGGCAGAAATAAATATTGTTGTTTATTGAAGGCTTTTGAAATGGAGTAGGCTCCTTGTGGTGGCAGGAAAGCTAAACTTCAGTACAAATAAGAAGACATTGGAATTACTTCTTTTTCACTATTTCCGCTCCTGCACCTCCCCATCTCATAACTGAGTCTCCAGACAGACACATATATTTACAGCTCTACTGTCTGTTATGGTATTGCTGGTATTTCAGAGCTTTTCTTTTTCTATCCGTTTGACATTTTGAGACAGCTAGACACTTAATGGCTTTCTTAATGGAACTTTCCAGCACTATTGAGAGGATCCTTAATGTATTTTCTTTAGGAGACAGCTGAAGAATCTTGTAGAACAAAGATTGCAGTTAGAATATCATTATTTTTTGGTTTGCAATTTTGTGTTTGAAAGGTCTCTTTTGCATATTGAGCAAGAGGTGGTATATTTTTTTCCTCCTTTATTTGGATGAATATTCAAGATTGCAAAGTGATAAGATGATTTGGAAAACTAACGTTTTCCTGTGTTAATTCAGTATTCATAAGCAGTATTGTATGTTTACTTGAGTTGTCCCAAGACTCTGGTTCCTGTATCTTCTGTTGGGATGATTAAACTTCTGGAAAAATTAATGTATGTCATGGTGATGGGGATGAGAGAATTTCCCATTATAAGAAGAATTCTGCTTTGTACAATAAAACTATGATTTAGTAGAATTATGTTTTTATTTCTGTTTGAAGAGAGAGAATTTTGTGGCTTCTTTCCATAAGCGGAGCTTTCTCTTAAACTGTAGGCAGTCAGGAGAGCTTGCATTGATGAAATATAATTCTGAGTGGAAACTAGACTGTCTTTTTTGGATCTCTCCATTAATGCCTTTGGGCCTTTTAAAGTAATTTGCTATGATGTAGTCTGTTTTGTTTTTTTTTTTTCCCTTTTATCATCATCGTCTGGATTGTGACAGGTTCTTTGTTCTGCTTCGGTTTAGGTTACATCAAGTTTGAGCTTCTCTGCTCTGAGGTCAGGCTATGATTATAAATACAAATCGTTAGACAGCAGTACTGTTTTGTTACCAAGCCCTCCTGTAGCATTGTTTTCAGATCATTAGCAGCCTGATGGAAGTAATGTTTTCCCACCTGTAAACCAAAAGGATTTCCCCCAAATCATGTAGAGGGTTGGTATAAAAACGCGGACCAGGCTTACTGCGTAACAACTAAAACCACCATGTAGTGATTCTGAAATCCTCCTTAATCTTCATTGTTTTGAGTCCTAGTTAACTTCAGCTAATCTTCAGAGATGCCTGTTAACTTCATCCTGTAGTCTGTCAGTAGTAATTTCAGGATAATTTTGATAATTGGATGAATAGTGAGATATAAGGTTTTTTTGGGGGGGAGGTTGTTTGTTTTGTTTTTATTGTTTTGTTGTTTTGGTTTTTTTTAATTTGAAAAAGGTGCTTTATTTCTTCACATAATCCTGAGATGGCAAATGAATCAGTTTTGTTTGTCATGTGCCTGGAGGGATCCTTGCAGTGGCAGAGACCTGAAAACAATTTAAATTGTTCCAGAGTGGCACCGTCACTTGTTCCTGAGAGTAATATCTAAAGTAACTTGAATGAGATCTGTGATGGAAAATGTTAAAAATTTTGAAATGGACTTGGTACTACCACAACAGTTCACATTTGTTTTGACATGTAGATGATTTCTTAATAAACTAATAGGTGAAACAAGAACTCTGATATTCATTGATTACTGTTTCTTACCAGCTGCAGCTTGCAGAAAATTGGAACGCAATACTTAGGCTGGCAAAAAAAGTCACATTTCTTCTGTTTAACTTGGAGGATAAGATGAGAGAAGAGATTTTTTTAAATTTCTTTTTTTTAAAGTGGAGAGTCTTCATTAAAGACTAGTTCTAGGAGATAACAGTGCTTTGAAAACTGCTAAGTAAACATAGTACTAGTCTTGCATTAAAAACGTAGATTTCTTTTTTTTTTTGAATGGTCAGTGTCATCTTTTAATCTATTTGCATGATGGAGCATTAGATAGTTTTTAGTCTTCCCTTTCCCCTTCTTCTTCCCATTCAGATAAGCCAGAAATGTTAATCTATAATAATCCAGGAGTAATTTAACATGGAGTCTACTTGAGTTCAGCCATTGCAGAATTTGCTAGCTATTTGTTATTTGCTAGCACTGTAACTCCGTTATTGGTGAGTCTGTAGTATGATCTCTTTTTAGTGAGTCAGGAAAAACAGCGGTGTAAGGAAAATGCAGGCAATTCTCAGGGTAGCTCATTTAACAAAAGAGAAACCAACTTGTTCACTTGCTGGTTTTGGTGAAGAGCAACTAGTATGTGGTGATCTTGGAATCTGTTCTCCAGGACTGGATGAAACGGTCCTGTTGCTGCTGAAAGAAGACCCTACTCAGTGTGTTCCTGCTCTGTAGTGGTGGCTGTCACGGTGGTGGAGTTTGTCTAGCTTAGCAGGAGGTTAGCCCAGCCTTCTGTCATATTGCCCAGTTGGACAATTCAGTTAGGAAATTGAATGGGCTCATGAAGCACCCGAATAATGTTGAAAACAGTGAGAGACAAAGGATGGAGAGCTCCTCCTTTTAGCGTTAGCAGACCATTAGCTTGACTCAGTTCTCTCTGTAATCATAGTTTCAGTTCAATATAAATTCACCCCTAGACCACAGGGGAATAAGTTAATAGTAGGTTTTAGTTGAGACCTGCTTTTGAGTTGTGAAAGAGTTGAGGTGACACCTAATTGACACTGGGTGATACAATTGGCATTTGTAGTGTGGTTTGTAGAAGCTAGAAAGAATGTTAAAGTTACAATACAGAGAAGAGAAGGAAAATACAGTACAATAATCAAGATATAAATTTGGGACAAGCCTCTGTTTCTAGTTATTTCTTTTGTAAGCATTCTGCTCTAAATATTTAGGAAGGATGAAATGGATAATGGGTTGGCAGATGCAGCCTACAGACTCTTCTACAAAGGTTTTTAAAATATTTTTAAGTCTTAAATTTTCTGCACCATTTTTTTTCTGCATACATAATTCACAGGAAAGAGCTTGGTGAATGCAGTGTTGCTGCTTTCTTGATAGTAATTATAAGAAAGCTTATTACCAGGAGTAGAGAATTATGCAGTGAGTTGTGTGCATTTAAATTGGTGCTGACACTGGTTGGTCCTGAGAACTTCCTAAGTTCAGGATTTTTTTTTAAGTGGACTTTGATTTTGTTACATTATGAAGTAACTGTAACAGTCAAGGATAGAATCAGCAGATTGGTCTTGGAGCTTCATTCATTATTCTAAACAAATAAACACTGAGTAAATGTTTCTATTTGTGTTTTTGCTTAGTACAATTATATGGCAACTAAAGTCGGTACATGTCATGGGTATATATAGTGTATCAGGGTGCTAAAGGTGTTTATTATGCTGTTTAAATGCCATCCTTCATTTTGAGAAGTTCAGCACTGAAAAGTGTTATGAGATAGAAGTAAGCTATTGGAAAGAAGTCATATGATCTTACTTCCAAGCTTAAATGTTCTCTTTTAAAAAGCTAGCAACTCTGGCAAGATCCAGAGTCTTCTGGCCTTCAACTTATTTATTCATTCTTCAATGGCTTTATGTGAATCAGGATTTAAGCAGAGGAATTAGCTGTTTGGGAGTCAAATGGCATATGGCTGCCAGTGCTCTCTTGCATGTGTGAGAAGTTTCTGTCCTGACCCAGTGCTGTTATGCATAAACTTTGCTTTCATTGAGGCACTGGTGTTGATTTAATCATTTGTGTGTGTGCTTAGGATTCTGTATCTTTTTATTCTTGTGGTTACTAAGTAATGACAAATGTATGAAATTTTCAAGCAGACTTTTCCAGTGTTTATGAAGTTTTTCTGAGCAGGAAGAAATAAAGCTGAATATTTTGGCCAACCAAATGCAGATTATTCTGATTTTTGTCAGTGTATCCTCAGTAACTCTGTCACCTCAAGGCTTTCAGCAGCCAGGCTTTAAATTCATCACAGTATGTCCTCCAGAGAATGCAAAAATTCTCTTAATAGTAAATCTTTGGTAGTGATTGAATAGAAAGTGTGAATGTTCGACATTCCTGAGCTTCAACTGTGTACTACATCAGTGAGCTAAAGGAAGGTGGTGTTGGGGTTTTAGTCTGAATTTTCAGTCCAATTTACTTGTACAATCTACAGCACTGCAGTCAGGTTAAGTTATCATTATTTTTGTGAAATAATTTCTATAGCTGGAGAGGAGGCAGTTGTCATTCACAAGGCTTGCAAGATAACCACATGGAATATATTATGATTACAGAAAATTGCATGGCTTTATTTTTGTGCTGGTTGCCTCAACTGAACTAGATGTCCTACTTTCCTTTCAGTTCATAGGATCATAGGATTGTCAGAGTTGGAAGGGACCTCAAAGATCATCTAGTTCCAACCCCCCTGCCTGGCAGGGACACCATCCACTAGATCAGGTTGCGCAGGGCCCCATCAAGCCTTGTCTTAAAAGGTTCCAGGGATGAGGCTTCCACAACCTCTCTGGGCAACCTGTTCCACTGTCTAACCACCCTCATAGTGAAGAACTTCTTCCTAATATCCAGCCTAAATCTCCCCTCCTCTAGCTTACACCCATTTCCCCTGGTTCTATCACTGTCTGACCTCCTAAAAAGTCCCTCACCAGCTTTCCTGCAGGCCCCCTTCAGACACTGGAAGGCTACAATAAGGTCTCCTCGGAGCCTTCTCCTCTGCAGACTGAACAATCCCAACTCTCTCAGCCTGTCGTCGTAGGAGAGGTGCTCCAGTCCTCTGATCATTCTCATGGCCCTTCTCTGGATTTGCTCCAGTACCCCCATATCCCTCTTGGAACAGGGGCTCCAGAACTGGATGCAATATTCCAGGTGGGGTCTCACGAGTGCAGAGTAGAGGGGGAAAATCACCTCCCTCGACCTGCTGGCCACGCTTCTCTTGATGCAGCCCCGGATACAATTGGCCTTCTGGGCTGCAAGCGCACACTGGCAGCTCATGTCAAGCTTCACATCCACTGACACCCCCAAGACTCTTTCTGCAGGGGTGCTCTCAAGCCAATCTTCACCCAGCCTGTATCGGTGCTTGGGAATGCCCTGACCCAGATGTAGGACCTTGCACTTGGTCTTGTTGAACTTCATGAGGTTGGCATGGGCCCACCTCTCCAGCCTGTCCAGGTCCCTCTGGATGGCATCTCTCCCCTCCAGCGTATCAACCGTACCACACAGCTTGGTGTTGTCAGCAAACTTGCTGAGGGAGCACTTGATGCCACTGTCCATGTTGCTGATGAAGATGTTGAACAAGGCTGGTCCCAGTAATGATGCTTGAGGGACTCCACTTGTCACTGGCCTCCACTTGGACATGGATCTCCACTCTTTGGGTGTGGCCATCAAGCCAGTTCCTTATCCAGTGAGTGTTCCATCCATCAAACCCATATTCCACCATCTTGGAGACCAGGATGTCGTGTGGGACAGTGTCAAAGGCTTTGCTCAGGTCCAGGCAAATGACATCAGTTGCTGTTCCGCTGTCTATTGATGTTGTAACCTCTTGATAGAAGGCCATCAGATTTGTCAGGCACGATTTACCCTTGGTGAAGCCATGTTGATTATACCCAGTCACCTCTTCGTTATTCTGCCTCAGCAGATCCTGCAGGAGGATCTGCTCCATGATCTTACCAGGCACAGAGGTGAGACTGACTGGCCTATAGTTTTCTGCATCATCCTTCTTTCCCTTTTTGAAAATGGGGGTTATGTTTCCTCTTTTCCAGTCAGTGGGGATTTCACCAGGCTGCCATGACTTCTGAAACACGATAGAGAGTGGCTTAGCAACATTGTCCGCCAATTCCCTCAGTACCCATGGGTGTATCCCATTGGGTCCCATGGACTTGTGAACTTTCAGGTTCTTCAGTGGTCACGAACCTGATCTTCACTTATCAAGGGCAGTTCTACCTTCCTGCCCCTGCCATCATCTTCTTTGACTTTGGGGGTGTGGCAGGAGCCCTCGCCAGAGAAGACTGAAGTAAAGCAGCTAGTCAGCCTTCTCCATGCCATCCGTCACCAGTTCTCATGTTTCTTTTCTGAGGGGGCCCACACCTTTCCTAGTCTTCCTATTTCCATTAATGTATTTATAGAAGTGTTTACTATTCCCCTTGATCTCCCTGGCTAGATATAACTCCCACTGAGCTTTAGTATTCCTAACCAATTCCCTTGCTCTCTTGACAGCTTCACTGTATGCCCCCCATTCTAGGTGTCCCTTCTTCCACTCCTTATATAGACTCTTTTTATGAGACAGCATGTCCAGGAGCGTCTTGTTCATCCAGGCAGGTTTCCTAGCATTCTTCCCTGCCTTTCTCTTGGTCGGGATACTTAGCTCCTGGACACGGTTCTTTAAATTCAAGACGACATGGTGAAACATCTTGAAAAAGTAAGATGTATTTCAGGTTATAGAGACATGTTTGTCAGAGAACTGATATTTTTAGCACAAATTTTTTAGTATTTACTTGAAAATAATTATTGAGCTTTACTGCTGTAGAGTTAAGGAAGTTGGATGTTAAATGGAGCATCTTAGTCTGTATTACAGTTTTGATGTAGGTGGGATTGGGGATGAGTCTCTTAAATATTTTGTAACTTTTAAGGTTGAACAATCTCTTGAGATTTAAGGTGGTCAGTGCCAGTATTCAGATTTCTGTTTCATACTGATCAGAAATGCAGTGTTGTGTACCATGGAGTCCAATCCTGTGTTACGGCTGGTCATGGTGAAGGTCCTAAGCACTGCTGAAATAGTACTCGGAAGGCAGTTTTTTTAGGCTTATGGGGCATCTTAGCAGTTTATTCTCATAGTTTGGGCATTTCTGTTTCTTTGGTTAATGGCTGGTGTCTGTGCCAGGTTTTAATATCACCCTTTTTCACAGAATCACAGAATATTAGGAGTTGGAAGGGACCTTGAAAGATCATCTAGTCCAACTCCCCTGTAATGTCTTACAAAATAACAGGTAATAGCAAGGGGCTGAAATTTTCTGATCTCCCAGTATAGGAATTACTCTGCAAGGAGAACTCACTAATGCAGTGTATCTCTTTCCTTCATGCTTTTTTAGAGACTGAACTTTTCTGTGTGTACTTCCTGTGATGTGAGCACTCCTGGTAAAATATTTGAAGTAAAATACTGTTGAATAGGAATACATTTCTTTGAATATTAGAATGCAGGGCTGCTGCAGCCAGCAGTGAAGAATTGTCATGCTCTTCCAAAGGAGTCCATCTAAATGAAGGTAGCAGATTCAAAGCCTTCAAAAGTATTTCTTACCGTGAGTAAACAGTGTCTGGTAGAAAGTAAGTGGCTCATTAGTCTTCAGACTTCAACCGTTTGAGTGTGGGAAGGGACAACTCTTTGCAGTGGCAGAGTGGTACTGTTTTTGCAAATAGGTCGTGGATGTTTGTTGAATGAGTGTTGGCACTTTACTTGTTGCTCTAAGAAAGCACTATTTCCCATAAAAGTATTTGTCAGACTGTAGTGCTGTCTGACCAGGTTGGTTTAGATAATCCATATATGGAGAGTGTAATGTTTAGTGTCAGATGTGTGTATTTGAAGATATTTGATGTTATGTGGGTTTCTGATTTAGCAGAATGATGCCTTTGTACTGTGTTTTCAGTATGTTTTTTAAGTTACACTTAGCAAAATACAGAAATGGCAATGCACAGTTCCATCACAACACCAATGAAATTTCCATTACTGTCTCTAAAATATGCTTACCATCATGATGTTGGGAATCCCCTGTCACTGGAAAATAGTATGGAGACTCAACCTGGACTTGTCCTTGAGCTCAAGGGTGTTGCCGTCTTTGAAATTTTGTTGGTTGTTCGGTGCATTTGTTGGGCCAAGCCATGTACACATCCCTCCATGCTGATCTGACTAACTCAGGTATTCGCATTGCTCTGATGAAAAGGAGGAGGAATGTTTACCCCACCAGTTGATTCACTCATCCGACACAGATGTTTCTTCAAAACAAAGGCCACCCTCCTGTCCATACTGCGTTGAGGTACAACTATGGTTAGCCACACCCTGTGGTATTTCCTGAACTTCAATGGGTATCTTCTTTGAGCCTTCAGTTAGAGGTATTTATTGGTCAGTCACATATTTAAGTGTTTTTCATACCTAAACTTAGAGGATTTTGAGGCTTATTAGAGAACTTGCTGATTGAGAATACAGGAGGTAGTGTCTTTGATTTAATCGCGTAGGAGGTATGCACAGCTATGTCAGTGCAGTCTGTATAGATGAAGCCGTCCTGAATATAACTTCCAGTTTTATGCCTGTTGTTAAAATATAGATAAATTAGTTCAAAAGCCAAGAATAAGTCATTAAAATTGGAATTTACTTAATCAAGGGAAGTTTGTAGCTTGTCTGCATTTATAGTTCATGAACTTGTTGCATTGATTTTTACTTACTTCATTAAATCTGGTTTGGGGAGTGCAGCTGGTCTAGGACTCACTGTAGCTCTTGAGCACGCCCGATGCATTGTGGAGGTGCAGTTCTTTTACCTGCCAGCCCACTGCCCAGGAGCTTAAACCCACAGCCCCTCTCTCTCATCTCAGTCTCTAGACCTGCTTTATTAAAACTGCAGTGAAGGAGCAAGCCTTGCTAGTTTACTGTTTCACTAGGAACTACATGGCACATGTAGAGAGTATCCAAGAATTTCTTTTGAAAGTGGAAGCATGTGAGTTCCAGCAGTAGCACTTTCACCTTTGTTCATTGTTCCCTTGGTCCCCTAGGATGGAGTCTTTGTGGAGTCCATTTAGGTAGGCAGCTAGAAGAACACATACTGAGTTGAACTCATCTCGCCTATCACAGAATGGTGTCACAGAATCCCAGGATGGCGGGGCTTGGAAGGGACTTCAGGGGATCATCTAGACTACCCCCTGCTAAAGCAGGTTCACCTAGAGCAGGTTGCCAAGGATCATGTCCAGATGAGTTTTGAAAGTCTCCAGAGGAGGAGACTCCACAACCTCTCTGGGCAGCCTGTTCCAGTGCTCTGTCACTCTCAAAGAAGTTTTTCCTCGTGTTTAGAGAACTTCCACTGTTCTGGTTTGTGCCCATTGCCCCTTGTCCTATCTCAGGGCACCACTGAAAAGAGACTGTCCTCATCCTCTTGACACCTTACCTTTAGATATTCATAAGCATTGAGGAGATCCTCTCTGTCTTCTCTAGGCTAAACAGCCCCAGCTCTCTCAGCCTTTCCTTGTCAGAGAGATGTTCCTGTCCCTTCATCATCTTTGTAGCCTCTGCTGGATTCTTTCCAGTAGTTCTTTGTCTCTCTTTACCTGGGGATCTCGGAACTGGGCGCAATACTCTGGATGTGGCCTCACTAGGGCAGAGTAGAGGGAGAGGAGAACCTCCTTCAACCTGCTGGTTACACTCTTAATGCAGCTCGGGAGACCATTGGCCTTCTTGGCCACAAGACACATTGCTGGTTTGTGGTTAACTTGTCCACCAGGACTCCCAGGTCTTTCTCCATGGAACTGCTTTCCAGCAGGTCAACCCCTAACCTGTACTGGTCCATGAGGTTACTCCTTTGTAGGTGCAGGACTTTACACTTGATGTGGTTGAACTTCATGAGGTTCCTCTCCCCCAACTCTCTGCCTGTCCAGGTCTTGCTGAATGGCAGCACAGCCTGAGAGGTTGTCAGCCACTCCTCCCAGTTTTGTGTCATCATCAAACTGGCTGAGGGTCCACTCCATTCCTTCATCCAGATCATTGATGAAGGTATTGAACAAGACTGCACCCAGTCTTGACCCCTGAGGGTCACTGCTAGGTGCAAGCCTTTTACTAGACTCTACACTGCTGATTGCAGCACTCAGAGCTCAGTCCTTCAGCCACTTCTTAGCCCACCTCACTGTCCAGTGAGAATCATATTTGAGTGTGTGGTGAACTGCATGTGGTATAGAAAATGAATATTATCATACCTTTTTGGGGGCATAAAAATGGTGGTGGAATCTTTTAATGTGTTGTCATCTTGAAGCACTTTATCGTATGTTTGAAGTCTCGGTAACTGTAGAGGGGGTTTATATGGGACTGCAATTATTTTTTTAAAGTGTAAAAGTACCTATTCATATTCTGTGCAAGTGTAATGGGAAGACCATTTCTGTGGTGTGCATGTTTGCTGTCTTCCAGTTGATGGAGGGTTCATGCACGTGTGGCATGATGCATGAGATGCTGATTATGGGTGCAGTGATGTAGTGGGGGGAAGAAAGTATCACTCCAGCTTCTCCTTTAATATGCAAGAATTGGGGAAACTCTGAAGCTTCATTAATATCAGAGCAATGCTGTGCCGTGCAGTCAGTGTTGCTATTGCACTGCTTTGCAGTTAGCAAAATTTTAGCTGCCTAAAATTGCAGGGAAATGTTACTTTGTGTAGTGTTCACTTGAAGCTGTTGTACTGTAGTCAGGTTTTATAACTTCACCTGCATCTGTGCTCTTGCTGGAGGTTTTCTTAATGTTATTTGTCCTTTCTTTGTGTGTGAAAAATGGTAAGTAGGCCTGCTTAAACTGCATTCATTCATGAATAGAAAGCACGGGCTAAGAGTGAAATTTCTGAAGTATTTTCTGACCAGGTATTGATGATAATGAGCTGATGGGTTATGAATATATTTAACTGTTAGGATTTTTGTCATCACTGACCACATCATTAAAGAAATTAGTCTTCTCAGTTGCATGTGCAGTGCTTTCATGTGTTATTGCAGGTGGTACTGCATGAAAATGAGCTGAATTTCATGGCTTTATTTTTTTTTTGTTTTAGGTGCAGTGGTTATCAAAAACTACCTTTTGGTGGCATTAGTACTGGATTGGTCTGGTGTATGTTGTTTGGAATGAAATGTTGGTGCTCTCCTCTTCAGACTTTGGTTTTGTTTCTTAGGTTGCACGTCTTCAAAAAATCCCTGATGGTGACAATGAGACAATGATTCCTGTACTGTCTTCAAAAAAAGCCAGTGAATTGCCAGTTGATGAAGTAGCAAGCATTCTGCAAGTATGTGATTTTTGTATCCCTTAAGAGTGCTTTAATGTTACCAAACAATAAGTTTGCTACTTCTGAAGGGCAGATGCTGTCATTGAAAGTCTATATATTATCATGCAGTTTGATATGAGCTGCTACCTACTTCTAAAAGCATGTCGATTTTTAAATTGTTACTTAAAATGCTCTAGTCTCTATCATTTTCTGAAAAATTGAGTAGTTGAAGAGGGGCTGAGGTTGAACTTTAGAATCTTTGGATTTCTGTGTTCTTTGAAAGTTGTTTTTTTGATAATAAAAATCCTAGAGGCAGTCTTTCTATGAAGTTCTCTCCTGTTTTTCATAGCTATTGCTTTCATTTCTATAAGGAATCCTTAATGTCCTTAATTTATATTGGTAGCCTTCATTTTAAGTGGAGGAACTGGACTGAAAAAGCTACCTATTGACAGGTTTATGAACCAATGGTCTGGGCTAATTTTCATGATAGATGATCTTCTTCATTTTCTGTATGCTCAACTGCTTGAGTAGTACACCATGATAAATGCTGGTCACTGACAGCTCAAGACTGTGAAACCATCAGTGTCAGTTAACTGAGGAACTAAACTCCTAAGATAACCCTCAATGATCTGAACCATGCCCACAGTTTGGCTTGTTGAAGAATTTTCTGCAGGAAAGAACAGGAATCATTTAGAGATGTGAAACAGCATATGCTTCTGTCATTCTTCTCCAAATTTTTTGTTGAATCCCCTCAGTACTGCCAAACTGAGTTTTAAAATAGTAATTAGTTAGCTTTTGTTGTTGTACAAACAGTAGTACCAAGCTTGCCTTTCTGATGTTGGCCAAATTTGCACAGTCCAAGGCTATATATTTTGGTGTTGGAATTTATTTTGAAGCCTAGATTATCAGTGTAATTGTTGACTGTTCTATTATTTACATATTTTATTTAGGCTAATCTTCAGAATGGCTTAAAAAACTGTGAAGTTTGTCATAGACGAGCATTCCACGGATGGAATGAATTTGATATTAGTGAAGATGAACCACTGTGGAAGAAATATATTTCCCAGGTAAAGACTTTGTGTTTTCTGCTCTTTGATTTTAATACTTGGTTTTGCTCCATATTACTTAGCATTTGTGTGAATGAACATATTGTGATAAAAGTGGGGAAATTCTAGTAGAACAGGAAATTGCAGCTTCTATAATTTATTTCTAATTTAACTATTAAAAAAGCATTTATTTAAGTACATGCAAGTGTTTAATTCATGATTTTCTCTTGCACGTGTGTTCATAATTAGCCAAAAGGTGTTGTTCTCCGAGGTCTGGAGAAGGAGAATAAAGTTCCCTGTGGGCAAAGACTTGAGCATGAACTGCACTAAGGTCAGACACAAATGCATATGACCTTTGGCAGATATTTTAATGGAACATGAAGTATGAATAACTTAATAGACAAAGGCAGTTTTAAAAAGCAAAACTGCTGCCTCTGAGCTGAGCGTGGAGGTGAGACGAGCTGTGATTCTGGTATTACGCAGAACTGGCAAAATCAAGCGTGAATTTCTTTTCCTATCAGTGTGATTTATCACATGTATATATAAATGAGCACGTGCAGCTTCTCAGAATGGTGTGGAAGTGTCACTACTTCCTTCTGCCTACCTTTCCCACCCCTCTGCTACACAAGATATTTACTACAAATTTTCACCCAGAAGATTTTTCTAATGAATTTGTAATGTTAAGCAATTTGGTCAGTGTTTCCTGCACCTTGTCTGAGCAGCAGTTCAGTTAAGTTCTAAAGTCAACTCTGAAGTAATAGGTGATTAATTCTAGAACAGCCTTTTTACTTGAGAGTGACTAAAAAGGTATTCAGTACTCTGCTGCTGATAGCCATGGGAACATCATCACATACTGACTGTCCTTTGGCATTAATGCTTTATTTTCCCATGTGTAGTGTCAAATCGTATGCATCAGAGCACGTTATACAAGTCTATTTCAGGTAGGCTTTAAGAGACATACTGGGTTTGGATGTGCTTATCTTTTGGAGTGTTCACTTTAATTGTAGGAATGTTATTTTTATGTGATGAATGTTTATTTTATGTTCTGTTTCATTTCAGTTTAAAAATCCCCTTATTATGCTTCTCCTGGCATCTGCAGTCATCAGTGTTTTAATGCATCAGTTTGATGATGCTGTCAGTATCACTGTGGTAAGGAACTAAAACATTTTCTTTTTTGGGAGTACTGTAGAATGTGTAACCACATGACTGCCAGCGTGAGATGGGATCTCTTCATTCTAATTGGTGAATTTGATTTGTGTGCTGTCATTAAATCTGTTTAGTTTGTGACTGGATTTTGGTTTTGCTTTTTCTTTTTTTTTTCTAGACTGATAGTAGTAATACATATCAAAATACGTCAGTGAATAATTACCTGGCTGCATCTTGTATCATTACTCTTTCATTGTTTGAAGTGCCTATCTTTAGGCATTTGTTCAGAGGAGCAATTTTTGGTGTCTATGTAATTTTGTCTTAAATTGTGCTTTAATTTGAAATTGAAACCAACATAAGTCTTCTGTGAATTTGCTTCAAAGACGTAATCTTTTTAAAACATGAAAAAGAAATGTAACCTGAACTCTACAGAAGTAGCAGAAGGAAGATAGAAGCTGAAGTAATGAATTTTGTAATAGAAGTTTGCAGTTGAATAGGATTATAAACTAGTGAGCCAAATACAGTATGGCTAAACATTTGTCATTACAAGTAACACAGAGAAGAAAATTATTATCCCTTTGACCTTTTTGGAGTGATAGACAACAATTGAAAATTAGGATTTCTTTATGATCAGAGGCAAATTCTAGCTGTTTTTTGCCTGACCTCCACACTGTTTATGTTGAATTTTACTTTTGTAATTCACTCAAAATAACTGGAGGTTTGCTTCAAAGCCCTCTAATTCTGTAGAAAGAGTAGTTCTCTTTGGAAGATTAACTGTGTGGCCTCTTTAAGAAAAAGCATGCAATTTTGAATTTAAGTGTTAGTTTGGGATGTTTTGTTGTGTTTCTAAATTGGATTGAGGTAGATTATTCTATTATGAAATTTACTTATTATGTTTGAAAGTTGTGCTTGATTCAATTTGAGAGTGTATTGAAGAGGATACTTACTTAACACAAAATTGATTTTTGTTACTTCCTGTAATGGATTTCATTAATTGACTCACTTTCACATCACATGCTTAGAAGCCCCAGGATGTCTGTGTTGAAGTGTTGTGATCAGAACTGTATATGATGTGGGAGACTGTGAAGGCTTCCCGGGGCTTCCTGCTGAGGCCTTAGTACTTATGTTGTGTTATTCCTAATGGGCAATTTTAAAAATCTTTTTTCTTGTGATATCTGGCATCTTGGCTGTTTGGGATGTACTCAGTGTCCTGCCTCATGCCTTGGGAGTCTTGGCAGAGGTTCCTGAGTCTAGTCCTCCACTTATTCTCTTTGCTGTGATATTTTATGGCTCCAGACATGTTCTTCAGGTTGCTACCTTATTTCTAGTCTTCAGCTTATTCTTAGTCTTTCTGTTACCTGGTTATTTGAATGAAAGCTCCTCTGTGATGCTCTGTAGAAGTTAGACGTCATTCCTGACCTTTGTTTTGTGAAAAAAGAACACCATTCATGCTTCATTCAGACAAGTTTTTCTGTTTGTGTCATGTTCACTGCTGTCTTTTGCTCACAATTTAGAAATAGGGAGGAGAGGAAATTTCAGAGTCACTATCTACTTATTAATCTTATTTTTAGTAAAATCAGGTTATCAGGTTCTTGGACATGAGTAGAGCAGATGTAAATAGATAATAGCATTGCTTTCATAGCAGACCCAAGAGTTACTGAGTTGGTTTTGAGCATGAGAAGGTTTATTTCCAGATCATATTGTTAATATACTAGTATGCTATGGCTGAGCAAATCCAAATAGGATCACTTACTTTCATGGCCATTTGGAATTTTTTTTTATCATACTCACCTTTGTTTTCTTGCAGGCAATACTCATTGTCGTTACAGTTGCCTTCGTTCAGGTAAGATAGCTGATAAATTTACTGCTTTTATGTTAACTCTTATAAGACTGATGTAGTTGTTTTGATGCACTGTGCTGTGATTGGTTGACTGAAAGAGCTCTGTGCTTTCATCCAAGTTTTTTGCCTTTTCTAAAGTGCATGAGTTGTCCTGCTCTAACTACTTTGACATTTATGTGTCTCTGTTGGTGTTACACTCAGCTGCAAAAGAGTACTTTTAAAGAAGCATTAAGAATAAACAGTGTAGAAGTACTTAAATATTGTACTTCATATAGAACAAATGTACCTCTGGCTTCAATTTCCTACAAAAATTAAAAATATTTTTAAAAAGTTGTCTTTAAGTAATTTTCCAAGTCATAAAAAAAGTTGTTTTCGCTCTTTAAATGCACAGCTTTACTATTGTGTGCCTAAACCAAAATTGTTTTCGTTTGGGCTTCATATCTGTGTTTACTGTAATTCTGAAATCTGCTTAGGGAGTTAAATATGAGTTTTGTTACCTTAGTTCTCCAGGGGCTAAGAAGATGTAAACGGTAATTGTGGTACTAACTTGATAAACTGTAGAACTTAATCTTGTGTCTGATGCCTGAGTTTAGAAGCATTACTGCAAGTATTATAAAGACCTGACAGTAATGAAGGAAAATACAGAGGACCTCTGCTATTCTTTCAGAAGAAATGCATGTAGGCAAATAGCTACATTTTTCAGTGTTTAGCTCATATTTGCTTTTTAAAGTATCTAATATAGAACTATTGAAGAGCATCTCTTGTATAATTGACTATTGCTTTAATACAGCTTTACCGATAAGATAAATTTCTGTACATGTGGATGTATCTTATTGTTGTTTAACTTTTTCCTGTTTAAAAAATTCTACCTCCTCTATTTTTTTTTTTCCAAATGTCCCTGCAGGAGTACAGATCAGAAAAATCTCTTGAAGAGCTTAGTAAACTTGTGCCTCCAGAATGCCATTGGTATGTAATTGTCAGGCCTTTCAGCCCTAGATTAAGTCATATTAAGTTTAATCTGAAATGAGTAAATGAAAAAAGATTTACTGACCTTACTGCTTTTGTATCAAGCTCTTATGCTGACATAGAACGTGATTTGCTTTTCATTATTTTAAAATGAGCATAAAAGATTCTTTCGCATTGTTGCCTCTCTGAACTGCCTCTCAGATGATGTTACTGTCGTAGAACTTCCAAGAAGCAAAATCAGAAATAATAGTTTGCTGAGACCAGTGACATTGCCATGCATAGTCAATAGCGTGAATGCTTGTCTCAAACAAAATGGCAGAGAGGACATGCTCAGTGCTCTTCATATTTTTGTCTACAGCGTACGAGAAGGGAGGGTGGAACATACGCTTGCAAGAGATCTCGTCCCAGGGGACACTGTCTGCCTGTCGGTCGGAGACAGAGTCCCGGCTGATCTACGATTATTTGAGGTAGATACCTAATATTGCTTTAATATTTAATAACCTTTTTGTGGGACAGAAGTTAGTATTCAGCAGTCACTGAATTCTGAACTCAGTGAATTCAGTATTTTTGCTCTTTACTCTTTGGAACTCAGCTATTTTGATAGAAATTCTGAAATAATTATGCATTTTTAACAATCTGTGTAGTTTCTAAGTGTAGGACATGAGAGGAAAGAATTTTCCAGTTTTCTGTAGCAATGCATTCTTGAAAACTTTAGTTGAGTACTTTTTGTAAAAGATTGTTTTCAGTCTGGATATTTTGGCAGGTGTTGATAAGTACTGTTAACTACTTAAAAAGTTGTCATGCGTTTTACCTGTTTTGTTTTCAAAGGCAGTGGACCTTTCTGTTGACGAATCCAGTCTCACAGGTGAGACAGCTCCGTGCTCTAAATCTACAGCTCCTCAGCCAGCAGCCACCAATGGAGATCTTACTTCGAGGAGCAATATTGCTTTCATGGGAACATTGGTCAGATGTGGAAAAGCAAAGGTAAATTCATTATTGACAGGGAGGAGTATTTTCCCTGTTTCAAGTATTTGAAGACAGTTTTTTCTTTTAGAGCTCACCTAGCCTGTACTTTAATATCTATGTGTGCTTTCAGTTTTCTGAAACAATAGAAGTTAAATAGAAATGTGATTTTTTTTTTTTTAATTTTTTTTTTTTTTTACTGGATATGTGGAAGACTTTATTGTGATACACTGCAAAACTTTTCTTGGTGGTGCTTTTTCAGACACTGGTTTAAAAATAAAATTAATACAGAGCCAGAAGAGCTTGAATTTATAGGGAGCGGATGGTGTGTAAATCTTCTGTCTAATGTGTGGCATTTTGCTTCTGGAACTACATTCATGCATTTGAAAATCTGTAACTGAAAATACAGTTGTGGCTAGTGTTAGGTGTTACCCTTTTTGACTTTTGTTACTGGTAGTTACTTCAGCAGTGCACAGAGTAACAAATTTGTTCCACAGAGGTGAAATGGTTTTTAGCAAAAACATTCCCTTCTTTTGCCACGAGTTAAGTTTATGCTGGCACAGGTTGCACAGAGAGGTGGTAGATGCCCCATCCCTGGAAACATTCCACATCAGGTTGGACGAGGCTCTGAGCAACCTGATCCAGTTGGAGATGTCCCTGCTCAGTGCAGGGAGGTTGGACTAGGGGACTTTTAAAGGTCTTCCAACCCAAACCATTCTATTACTCTACAAACAAAGCCAACAGGCTAAATGACATTTGCCCACTATTTGAGTCAAGGCTTTTCAAGAGCATCCACTAACATTTAAAATTAAACTTCAGATTTGAATTGGGTTTGGTTTTGTTTTTGTTTCTTTTTTTTCCAGGGAATAGTTATTGGAACAGGAGAAAACTCTGAGTTTGGGGAGGTTTTCAAAATGATGCAAGCAGAAGAGGTAAGATTGAGTATTCAGAAGCAAAGGCATAAATTTTGTAAGTGTATATTTAATTCACTAAAACTTTGAAGTTATTCCGGAGGAGCTTTGTTAAACTTAATCACATTGCTCTAGTATTTTATTTCCTCTAGTGAAACAAGTCTTGACTCTAGAACATGGAAGTAGTTATTGATTTCAGCACAACAAGATATCCGTAGCTGAAAACGTTAACTGTGAAAATAATATTCTGAGCCCGTTTAGTGGATTTAATCTCATTTCAGTTTGTGGAAATGTATTTTTGTTGTTGTTGTTTTTTTTTTTCAAGTGAACTGTGTTTGTGCAGAAGGGATTTGTATAGCAGATCTGTGTGCTGCAGGCACAGGACTGTGTTTTCACTTGATTTTAGCGTACTTTGAGGTTATGCCTGTGTCTCCTGCTGCCTCCTGGTGACCTTACCCTTTCATGAGCTTTCTTTGACTCTTGGCTGCCTGACCAGTGTAAGGTCACAAGCAGCCAGTTGATCTCTAGCTATCAGGACATCATCAGGCATTGCATAGGCAGCACTTTTTCCCCAGATACTTACATTTTTGATACCTGCCAGAAGAAGGCAACTGAGGGCATTAACTGTGTCAGCCAGGAGTGCATCACTGACATGTTGTTGTTAGCTGCAGTGCCTTACTGCACCGTTCAAGGGGACACTACTGTGCAGTCACTAAACAGGAATCCACAGGAACGCACTTGACTAGTGACAGGACTAGAGGGAATGGGCTTAAGCTGAGCCAGGGTAGGTTTAGATTAAATATTAGGAAGAATTTCTTTACTGAAAGAGTGGTTAGATATTGGAATAGGCTGCCCAGGGAGGTGGTGGAGTCACCGTCCCTGGAGGTTTTTAAGAAGAGGATAGATGTGTTTCTTCAGGGGATGATTTAGGGGTAAGAGTAGTGTAGGGCTATTGGTTGGACTAGATGATCTTGAGGGTCCTTTCCAACCGTAATGATTCTGTGATTCTGTGATAATGTCTTAAATAGTATTTAGTATTGTAAAAATTGTAATTACTAATGAAAAAGAACCCATGGGAGTGTTGTTCACCAGCAATATTTTGAACTATTAGAGTATTACAGGGTTATTTTTGATGTTTTTCTTATAGTAAACTCATTTTAAAAGTAAATTTTGAAGGTAAGTGAGTCAAACCTGATACCAGCTTTCTCATGTGGAGCGTACACATTTATTCATAACTTGGAACACAGATGATTTTACAATGACCCTGTAAAATCTGCCATACTTTCTGTAGTGTAGTCCACCATATATTACTCTTGATTTTCTATGTCTATTGGAAACCCCGAACTTACTGGCATCCAATGTTAAAAGTCACTTTCTTGGGTTCTGGTGTTTTGTTTAAAATTAAAATTTTTGCTTTGTGTCCCTGTGGCCTCTCCTCCTTTCTATGACTTTTTTGTTGTCATTTTTTCGTTTTCTGTTAAGCACTAGGTTGCTTAAATACATCCTTAGTTTTCTGTTTGGCTAAACTGAATATTCTGCAGATAATTAACTATTTCTTTTTGAGATACAGTTGGTCTTCCAGGACTCCACTGCCTCTGTCTTGAAAAGTTTCTATTCTTTCTATCAATAACTTTTTGGTCTTTGAAGAAGTGTAGTGGCTTTTAGTCAGCATGATTTATTACCTTTTTTTTTTTAATAAAAACTTTGACCTTTTGTATTTTGTGTTGCTGGAGACATCACAAAGTTCCCAAAGAGCATTTCTGACAAACTTTTCATTGAAATGTTCTTGAATCTTCTTGAATTCTACACAAGAATGGAACAAAGTAGTCTGTTTCCATATATGGAAATCTAGGGTATAACTGCATCTTATTCACTGACAGTGTCTTGAAAGTTGCCTTTCTGAAGTAACAGGTGAGAGTTCACGGTTTTTAACCTGCATTTGTTAACTGCTGCATATTTACTATTCATCAAGGCTCCAAAGACACCTCTGCAGAAGAGCATGGACCTCCTGGGAAAACAGCTTTCCTTGTATTCCTTTGGTATAATAGGTAAGAAAATGTATATAAAAGAATTACAAATGACTGTGTAACTGGAAGTAACATGTAGGCTTGGGAAAACAAAGGGCTGCTTTTCAAATATTTTGGGTCTTCATTTTATTGGTCACTTTTGAGTTCATATCACTAATCATCTGAAGATTACTAATATGATAACTTTCACCATAAAGGTGTTTACTTGCATCTTCCTGCAAAAATACTTTTCTGACTTATTTTTTATCTTTTAAAAGCATCCTTTTAAATTACAATGTGTCTTGTATTGTGATTCAGTATATTGTGTGTGTGTCAGTATGTCACTGTTGGTGTGATTGGGTGACTTGACTGGCAGAAACTTTCTTTGCTTTTGCCACATGAATGGAATCATGCTTTGACAGTGAAAGAAAGAGTAGATTTTTATGGGTAGCACAATGATAAGCTTAGTTTTGGCTATTTGCAGTCTTATTCTTGTCCCTGGGGGGTGACAGTACATGTTGGTTTTATATTTATCCTGAGGACTGTTTTCTTTACAGGGGTTATTATGCTAGTTGGCTGGTTGCAAGGAAAGCATATCCTTGATATGTTCACAATTGGTGTGAGGTAAGATTCTTCATATTAAATAGTGTAGATCATGCATTACAGCAAATGTGTGAAAGCTATTGATGTGTATTATGATATGCTTGCACACAGACTCTGCTTTTAAGTTCGCATAAATAATTCAAAATGAAAATAGACTGCTGGAAAAAAGCAAATTCATAGTCATTTTTAATGATATAGTACATTCTTGTCAGTCTCTTAAACTGTGTTTGTGTGGTGATTTCTGAGTGGCTTGCGGAACATCTGGAACAGATGATACGAGTTATACAGTTTGAATTTCCATCACTGAGTAAAGTAAATGTAATGACATGAATGTCATCAGACAAAACTAAGTTCCTACAAGCCTTTTGTCATGTAGTTCATTGACTTATTTTCTAGCATATTATGGAAATTAAATCCCACAGTGTTGTCTGCTGAGTAACACTGAATTAAGATCATCTTGCTCTGTACTCTTAGAAAAGTTGCTGAATTACTAATTACATGGATGGTGCATAAGGTAGAGTGTGTCTTTAAATGATGGGATCACTCTGGAGATTCACCTTTTTGGGGAGAAGGGAAAAAAGAAAAGCCTAGAAGCTGCATCTTTGAGCATTGTGTAATGAGTTATGATGACCTTCTTTACACTGTTAACACATTTTTTATTTGTTTTTTTAAATGACCTTCTGTGGCATTCTCTTGCTTAGCTTGCTGCAGCATTGGAATCTGGAAGTAACAGCTCTGGATCAGTGGTCACTGTGACATTTCCCAGTGCCGTTTAGTGTTGACTACACTTATTCTTCACAATGTGGGCTGCTTTGCACAGTTCTAATTAGTGCTTTCTGTAGGCAAAACACATGTACAGTTAATTTCTCCACCCCCCCCAACTTTTCTTCCTACTTTTGCATATGTAATGTCTAAGTTAATGTAGAAATGTGTGAGTTATTGCACTTCGTAGCTGTCGTTCAGTGTGTATCTTATGAATGGTGTGCAACTAGATTCACATGGCTGCTGCTGCTTTTCACTTCTAATCTCAGTGAGCAGGCAGCTGTAGCAACAATGTTCTGAGGTGTAAATCCATCATTACTGTGTACTCATGTGATGTTCTAAGATGGTATTTGTGTATTTACTTTAATTACAGTTTGGCTGTAGCTGCAATCCCTGAAGGACTCCCGATTGTGGTAACAGTGACACTGGCCCTTGGTGTGATGAGAATGGTGAAAAAACGGGCTATTGTAAAAAAACTGCCTATAGTGGAAACTTTAGGTATGACTAAACTAACTTAAAGATAGCACTTTGGTACAAATGTTAGGAAAGCAAGACAGATAGTGATGACTAATGATTAAAATAAAGCAGGTAGTCTTATTTTTCTAGCAACAGGTAGTATCTTTAAAACATTTCTAAACTGAATGTATCTTACACAATTAGAATTCACATATAAGTTCTTGGGGGGCCTGGTTTATTTATTTATTTATTTAACTGAAAAACAAAACAGTCTGTCAGTTAATAGCATGTCACCGCTAGCAATACTCTGTACTGCGTGAGTGATTGGAGGTATGGGGTACCCTTTATACTTACTTGCTGTAAGATGTTAAATAAGACTTCTAAAATTTTAGGGTAAATTTAGGAATGATGTTGACAGTTGGAAGCATGCAAATTTGAATATTAGAAAAAGCTTTGTAATCACAATGCCCTTCAGAATGTCATGCTGTTCATATTAAAAATTAAAATTAAGAACATTAATGCTTGAAAACATTCTGTATACAATTTCAGTCATGAAACATGTAAAGTACAGGACATGGAAGAGAAATAGAAATACTAAGTGAAATATTTCTGCTGCCTTTTAGTTTTTGGTTTTTTGCATTTGAAGATTGGAGATAGTTTTTCCAGTGCCTCTTGCAGAATTGAATTAGTGTTGCAAGATTTTTTTTTCTTTGCTCTTGGAACCTGCTATCCTGCCCAAGTATGTCAAGATACTGCAACACTCTTTTCAGAATACTCTCTTCCTGAGTTAAAGTTAGGCATATTCAAATTTCACATTTTTGTAATCCTTTCAATCATACTGAAATTTGCAAGTTTAGTAGTAAGTCACATTTGTGAAATAAGTGTTGTGGTTAGCGTTAGATAGATGTTGCATTTCTTGATAAAGCGTAAGGACTGCTTTAAAGCAGGCTCTTACTGTTCCTCCTCACCCGGAGTCTCAGCTGAGATGTCAGTACTGAAGTTTGAGATGCAGTGGAATAAAATGAAGGAGAGGTGGTGAATGGAAGGATTTCAGAGGAGTTGTGAATTCGGGATTTTAGTTAGGTTTTTTATTTATTGGACAAACTTGAGAAGAATCTTGTACAGCTGTTAATTAATAGTTGAAAATTCTCTTTGTTAAATTCCATTTTGTTTTTGTTTTTTCACAAAGACAGCTGCAGTGTTTCTAGAAATTTGCTTGCCTTGAATACTTTTGTTCTTGTTAGTTACATTGTTCTAAACAAGTGTTGTCTTATAAATATTAATTGGTTATTTCAGGTTGTTGCAATGTAATTTGTTCAGATAAAACTGGAACTCTGACAAAGAACGAAATGACTGTTACTCATATTTTTACTTCAGATGGGCAGCATGCTGAGGTATGGGGTGAGACTCTTAGATCTTATTTTTCCTTTTTTCTTTGTTGTCTGTATCACCTGAGATGTGCTTGAGTATACAAGTAAAGCATCCGTTAAGAAGGTGCCAGTTTGGAAGAAAAAAATGAAATAAAACATGCTGAATCCTGTAAGAAAACAATCTCTGCATTTATTTATGCTAAGGAATAAAACTGCTACTTTAGAAATAAGAAAAAATTGGTCTGTAATAACTTACCCTCTGCATTTTCATTCCTTAATCTAGTACCTGCTACACGGGAATCAGAGTAGGAGAATCCATCCACACTGAGTGAAATAGGCCTTTTAAAAATTTACAGTAGTTTGAAGTGAAAAGCTGAGATCAAAATAGTTTGTGAACCTGATGAACATTACATTGCATACTGTCTTTGGCTGTTCATCTTGCAGGTTACTGGAGTAGGCTATAACAGGTTTGGAGAAGTGATGCTTGATGGCGAAGTTATTCATGGTTATAACAACCCATCCGTTAGCAAAATAGTTGAGGTAAGATCTTGGCACAGAGAGATGAGTTTTAATTGATGATGTAGCAGAAGAGCTTCATATAGCATTTACTTTGTGCTCTCTTTTCTCCTGTTTCCTTCCTCATCTCTTAGGCTGGTTGCGTGTGCAATGATGCTGTGATTAGAAACAACACATTAATGGGGAAGCCAACAGAAGGGGCTTTAATTGCGCTCGCTATGAAGGTGTGTACTTGATGGTGCTTTTTGGATTCATGACAAGTGGGGAGCATGTAGAAAGAAGTTGAAGTTTTGAGGTTTTTTTCCCTCATTTTTGTCTCCTTTGGGTTTCCTACAATTGTATTGCAGCTGCTTATCTGTGTTTCTTATCTGTTAGAAATCTTTGGATGAGAGAAAATTATTTAGAACTGAAGTAAAATGTTTTAATCTCTTTGCACTTAGAACTGCCTTTTTACCCTTGCGTGTTGAAGACTAATTGTTCTGCCTCTTTCCCAGTTCTTGTCAGATGGAGTAAGAAGTTGACAGATGATATATTGTTGACTGCAGCACTTATAGTGCTCTTTAAGTGCAGGGCACAGGTAGTTTGAATTGTGGACAATTTTGATTTGATTAAATGTTTTGGGTGTTTTTATAACACTGTGACGTGCACATTACAGCCACTGAGGAATGTGTAAAGGTATCTTAGCACCTGATTTTTGGGGTTTTTTGCAATGGTGTATAAACTCAGAAACATTGAAAGATGATGGCATTAACAGTCTTCTCTCCCTATGTAACTGAGGCTCAAGATGTATCTATCTTCTTGCTGCTGAGATTTATTCTAAGTCCTCAGTCTTTGACTGGAAAGGACCAGAGTGATGTTAGTTTGGCAAGAGCCCATAAAACCTGAGAAAAACAGGAGTCTTTCACATCTGTTGCTGGAAAGGGAGGTAGTGAAGAAGTTGTGAATCTCTGTAACTGCTATGAATGGCTGATGGTAGGCTGCTGCTTCTGCATGTTCTTTAATCAGCACTTTCTCTTGGACTTGGTTAAGCATACAGTGCGAAATGCTGCAAGTGGCATCAAGTGGGGAGAGGGCAGCATTTGAAATGAGGTGCATTTTATCTAAAGGCTTCATGGTTAGTTTCAGGTTAAATGTTTGTGTGATTCCCATCACTAAAAAAAAGGTCAATTTGGAGGCCCTTCTAGCAGAGGAACTCCATAGAAGACAAAAAAAAAAGGTGGCATTGAGTCAAGAGATGTGTTTTGTCAAACCAAGAGCTATATTGGTGGCCACTGCAAGACTTGTGTTTGTGGATGGTAGTAATCTACAAAGTTTTTAAAGATCCTTGGATCAAAGATAATATATAGATAGTACATAGTGTTAAATGATCTGACTTATCGTGGAGCCTGAGAGAAGCTTCTAAGTTCTTTCAGTGCTAGTTTGTCAGAAGTCTGTCTAAACTAGAACAGCATGCTCAAAAGCAACTTTGGAGATAAAACTGATTTTTAACTAATAGTTGTTAACAGTCAACAAATTGCTTAGCTGTTTGAAAAGAAAAGGTCCTGACATTATGGTGGTACTTCTGTTTTACACAGATGGGTTTAGATGGACTCCAGGAGGACTACATAAGGAAAGCTGAATATCCCTTTAGCTCAGAGCAAAAATGGATGGCTGTTAAATGTGTTCACAGAACACAGCAGGTAAACTTCAATCACTTGTGCTCTGCCTCTGCAGAATAGTATCTACTTTGGTTAATATCCTCTTTTTTTGCTACGGAAGTTAGGGCAGGCTAGTCGTAGTGCACAGTCCTGCAAATATGGATGCAGGTGATGTTTAATGACCTGTGCAGCTGGTCAGATGAGCTAAAGGTCTTTCAGGTCTAATGGTCTGGTTAGGTTTAACTTCTGCTCTTTGCATGAGCCTCTGTAGACTGTGACCTGCAGTGTCTGGTGTGTATGATGTCTGCTGAAATGAGATTCTGATTATTAGCGTGGGTCTTTTGACATTGCTACTCTTGAACATACACTATATAGAGTTACTCAGAAGAGCAGACTTCTAGTTTTAGAAAATTGAGTTTGATTTGCATTATGTTCTGGAGACTAAAGAAAAGTACATAGATATGTACATACACACGTGCACACAACAATTCTTTTTCCTTTTAGGACAAACCTGAAGTTTGCTTTATGAAAGGTGCTTACGAACAGGTCATTAGATACTGTGCAACATATAACTGCAAAGGGCAGACCCTACCTCTTGTTCAGCAACAGAGAGAGCAGTACCAGCAAGAGAAGACATCTATGGGCTCTGCAGGACTTAGGGGTAAGGCAGTTCCAGTGTCTTAAAATAACCATTTTTAAAAAATGGCACTGCTTATTGTTTTTAAACAGACCCAAGAACAACCAAAACCACCAGAAATTTATTTTGTTCAGTAAGTGCCACAGGGTTGTTTAGTTTTTGTTTAAAATGAGGGAGTGGAAAAACAGGTGCTGCTGCCTAAGGCGTGTATAATAACATGATTAAAATGCAAAGGGTGAGAAAACACACTGCTGGTTCATGTTATCTCTTGCATATGACCATAACTGAACAGTACATTGCTACCTAGTGACTTCCATATCTCATTATAGGTTATAGTCTGTGGATTTTTGTGAATGTGTTTGTTTTTGTATGACTTGTGCTCCTGGCACCTTTGTGAGTTAGGCTAGTACAACTGATAGATTGCAGGTCAGACGATCCCATCAGAATTACCTTTTATGGTAACAAGCTGTGTAGATTTTTAAATATAACAAAATATTTTTCACAAGATGATTGAAAGGAGGTGGTTGTGGGCAAGCATTATACATGGCTGGCTTTCTTTGGTCTTTGTAAAGACACCTCTAGACTGTTAGGTTCATCCACAGCATCCACAACAAATTTTAATTTTTTTTTGAAGGTAGGGGTACTGCATGGCTCAGGAAATTCATGGGATGCAAGTTAATAGAACAGAGTAAATACTAGGAGTGGTATCTCTTTGTGCTGCTCAGTCAGTCATTCTTTGTCTCCTTCAGACCACTGTCAAACAAAAAAATCTAGGGTAGTGTTTTGACAAAAGTGGATTTCCCTTGCAACTCTTAACGTCATTTAAATTTATATTTGAGTTAAGATCTCTACTGTAAAAGACAATATTCAGAAAATATTCCAGAAAATGTTCAGCATGTAGTCAATGGAATCTACCTCTCTAAAAGAAAAGATAAAGCAGACAATAAAATATGTTAATTGGTCCTCTCTCTCATCCTCTTGCATAAAAGACCACACCAGTACAGAGAGACCACAAAGCTAGGTGCCATTTTCTTTCCACACAGTGGAAGTATAAACACTTTCATCTGAGAACAAATAGGAAATTTCTCTTTAAAACCTGGAATACATACCTTTGGTGAAAAGACTACTCATTAGAAGAAAGGAATGTCTGTAAGTAGGCTGTCCTGAATGCACAAGATAACGCATTGCTACTGAGGTTTGAAAAAAAGAAAACTGCAATTCTCCCCTTTTGCTTTATGCTGACTCTGCTAGTTTAAAATAGTTGTTTGAAATGCTAGTGTAAACATTCATTTCAAATATTTTTTTGTCTCCTGAAAGTTCTGGCATTAGCTTCTGGTCCTGAGTTAGGACAACTGACATTTTTGGGGCTTGTGGGAATAGTTGATCCTCCACGGACTGGTGTGAAAGAAGCAGTTACTACACTTATCATGTCAGGAGTTGCAATAAAAATGATTACTGGAGATTCACAGGAGACTGCAGTTGCCATTGGTAAGAGTAGGCCACTTCCTTTCATTTTTTGCTTGTTCTCTGTGTTGGCAATGCCAAACCAATTGTTGTGAAACATGGGTATTACAGCTTTAACATTTGTGAGTTCTGCATATTGGGTTAACACATGGCAGAGTGAAATTAGAAGGAATAAAATCCTCAAGAAACAACACTCTAGCCAGAAGTGATACTTGAGTTTCCTTAACTTATCTCCTCCGTGTCATTCTTCATTTGGTGTCTTGTTTTTGAACTGTGAACTCTTGAGGTGGGCGAAGCTATTGTGTTTATACGGCACCTGACACGTTGAAGTATAGACATTTAGACCTAGAAAGTCGAAAGAAATAAATGTCTGATTTGAAAAGATTTTGTATCATCTGTTTGTTACTCAAGAGTTCAGATAATTTACTCAGGTATACTAAACCAATCTTCTGTTCTAGGCATTTAAGATCTGAAATGCTGCAGAAAATAGTGGGGGGGGGTGGGGGAAGTACTTAATGTTTTAAAAGGGTAAAATATTACAATACCTTTTGTATTATTTATTTCCAGCTAGTCGACTTGGATTGTATTCCAAAAATTCCCAGGCAATCTCTGGAGAAGAAATAGATAACTTGGATATTCAGCAGCTTTCTCAAATAACACCAAAGGTTGGTTTGTTTGTACTGAAATGCAGTAAAGGATATATTTTCTGTTGAGAAATACTTTTTTCTATGGAAAGCTATAATGTGATTTCTGAGATATAAATAACCTGGTTCTAATATAAGTAAGTGGTACAATAAATTACCAGAGACTTTTAGTACAGAAACATGGAAGTTGTCCCAGATCAAACAAGTATCTTTTGGTTTAATATGACCACATGAAAAATCATTTCTTTCAAATCCCATGGTTATCTCTTTAGTGAGTTTATGACTTTTGTCTCTTAACTATTCGATTTGGTTTTTACCTTTCAGTGCCTGTATTTGAACTCTCATTTTGCAACCCCTCCCTTTCAGGAGCATCATCACCTTTTTGTGTTGTTAGACCATTTCTTTCTTTTCAGTAGCTCAGCTCATATCTATAACCTTACCATTTACATGTTGAAAGAGTCCATCCTGTTGTAATTCATGAAATGATTTTTAATTATCTGAAGTCATGGATTGAGAATTTTGAAAGGGTCTGTTTATTAAATTACTACGTAATACTTTTTAGTTATTAAATAACTAAATGTATTAGACAATGTCAAAGTTATAGATGTGAAGGCATAGTCAAATGCAATTGAGGTTCAGGCTTGGCTGTGTTGCAGAATTTATGCATCAAAATGTTGCTCTGTTTGCCAAAGACTGCAAAATTAGACTGCAGCATGCCAAAAGCAAGCCAAAAGATGATATTTACAATCAAAAAATGTGCGTGTCAGCTTTGTGTCTTTCCTTGGCGACTCACAAAAACAAACTTAGAAAAAAGAACTGTGTGGCAAATAGTAATTTTGAGTTTATTTGGTAATATTTGCAGGCTGTCTGCCTTAAATAACTGAAATGGCTACAAATTTACTTCGTGCATGTTTGACCCGAGACCCATTTTGTTTTCTAGGCATCTATTTAAAATCTCATTAGGAATTAATTAAAATCAACCAGTAAGATTGAAATTTGAGCACATGGAATTTAGTTTTCCATAAACACCACAGTGTTAGCTATTTTTCCTTTTTAAGAAGCTGAATAAGAATTTAGATTTCTCAACAGCCACTTTAGACTGTACACAGATATCAGTTTGCTGAGAATCACAGAATCATTATGGTTGGAAAGGACCCTCAAGATCATCTAGTCCAACCGATAGCCCTACACTACTCTTACCCCTAAATCATCCCCTGAAGAAACACATCTATCCTCTTCTTAAAAACCTCCACCACCTCATTGGGCAGCCTATTCCAATATCTAACCACTCTTTCAGTAAAGAAATTCTTCCTAATATCTAATCTAAACCTGCCCTAGCACAACTTGAGCCCATTCCCTCTAGTCCTGTCACTAGTCACAAGGGAGAAGAGGCCAACACCTGCCTCCCTAGAATGACCTTTCAAGTAGCTGAAGAGAGCAATAAGGTCTCCCCTCAGCCTCCTCTTCTGCAGGCTAAACAACCCCAGCTCCCAAAGCCTCTCTTCGTAAGGCCTGTTCTCCAGACCCCTGATCAGCCTAGTTGCCCTTCTCTGCACCCTCTCTAGTAGCTCAATGTCCTTCCTAAACTGTGGTGCCCAAAACTGCACACAGTACTCGAGGTGTGGCCTCACCAGTGCCGAGTACAGTGGCAAGATCACATTCCCTGCTCCTGCTGGTCGCACTATTCCTGATACAAGCCAGGATGCCATTGGCCTTCTCAGCCACCTGGGCACACTGCTGGCTCATGTTCAGCCGGCTGTCAGTCAGCACCCCCAGGTCCTTCTCTGCTGGGGAGCTCTCCAGCCACTCTTTCTCGAGCCTGTAGCGCTGCTGGGGGGTTTTATGACCAAAATGCAGGACTCTACATTTACCCTTATTAAAACTCATCCCATTGGCCTCTGCCCATCGATCCAGCCTATCTAGGTCCCTCTGCAGAGCCTGCCTACCCTCAAGCAGATCGACACTCCCACCCAGCTTAGTGTCATCTGCAGACTTACTAAGGGTGCACTCTATCCCCTCATCCAAGTCATCAATAAAGATGTTGAACAGGAGAGGCCCCAGCACTGACCCCTGAGGGACACCTCTTGTGACTGGCCACCAACCAGACTTGACTCCATTGAGCACAACTCTCTGGACTTGGCCATCCAACCAATTTTTGATCCAGCCAAGTGTGTGCTCATTCAAGCCACGATCAGCCAGCTTCTCTACAAGAATGCTGTGGGAGACTGTGTCAAACGCCTTGCTAAAGTCAAGGTAGACAACATCCACAGCCTTTCCTTCATCTAATAAGCGAGTCACCCCATCATAGAAGGAGATCAGGTTAGTCAGACAGGACCTGCCCTTTGTGAAGCCATGCTGACTGGACCCAATCCCCTGGCCGCTCTGCAAATGATGCAGAAGTGTACTCGGGATGATCTGCTCCATCAGCTTTCCTGGCACAGATGTCAGGGTGTTAGGAATTGGAAGGGACCATGAAAGATCATCTAGTCCAACCCCCGTGCCACAGCAGGAAAGCCTACAGCACCCGGTGTAACCAGGCGGTCTCCCATTCAAGTACTAACTGGGCCCGACCCTGCTTAGTTTCCAAAATCTGACAAGATCGGGCATTCTCAGGGTGCCTGTGTAGAAAGGCCACGTGCCCAAGAGCAGAGACAAAAAAAATCTGAAAATTATAATTCCTTCTTTACTAATTAGCTGTAAAACTTCAATGTGTTAATAATACACTATATAAACTAGGAAAATTGCAGTGTCATCAGTAGCTTGCCACTATTGCTGACAAAGAAAAAGGAAATCTCATGGGAGAGGGTGCTAGAAGATAAAGGGGCCCAAGAGAGTTGGTTAACATTCAAGGACCACTTCTTCCAAGCTCAAGATCAGAGCATCCCAACACGTAGAAAATAGAGGAGGGGAGCCCGGAGACTTTGGTTAAGTAAGGAACTGCTGGGCAAGCTGAAGTGGCAGAAGAGAGTGTACAGGTCATGGAAGGAGGAGCTGGCCACATGGGAAGAGTACAAGACTGTTGTCAGAGGATGTAGGGAGGCAACTAGGAAAGCTGAGGCCTCTCTGGAATTAAACCTTGCAAGGGAGGTCAAGGACGATAGGAAGGGCTTCTTCAAATACATTGCAGAAAAAACTAACAGTAGAGGCAATGTAGGCCCCCTGCTGAATGAGGTGGGTGCCTTAGTGACAGATGATACAAAGAAGGTGGAGTTACTGAATGCCTTCTTTGTC
>VWZX01009208.1:368-30877 GCA_013399015.1 Galbula dea | reverse complement strand
GTGGTTAGTAGGTGAAGAGAGGTTCTTCTTCCTCTTTAGTCTGCCCTGGTGAGGCCGCATCTGGGATATTGTGTCCAGTTCTGGGCCCCTCAGGTGAAGAAGGATAGGGAACTGCTGGAAAGAGTCCAGCACAGAGCCACAAAGATGATGATGGGGGTGGAACATCTTCCTTCTGAGGAAAGGCTGAGGGAGCTGGGTCTCTTTAGCTTGGAGAAGAGGAGGCTAATGGGTGACCTCATCTATGCTTTTAAATATGTGTAGGGTGTGTGTCGGGAGGATGGGGTCAGGCTCTTCTCAGGGACGCCCAGTGACAGGACAAGGGGCAATGTCTGTAAGCTGAAGCATAGGAGATTCCATGTGAATACACGTAGAAGTTTTTTCCCAGTGAGGGTGCCAGAGCCCTGGCACAGACTGCCCAGAGAGGTTGGGGAGTCTCCTTCTCTGGAGAGATTCCAAACCCGTCTGGACGCGCTTCTGTGTGAGCTGGTCTAGGGAATCCTGCTGTGGCAGGGGGTTGCACTAGATGATCTTTCGAGGTCCCTTCCAACTCCTGATATTGTGTGATTCTGTGACATTAATTACAGAGTCAGCATGGGAGTTGCCTGTGTGAATGTAGTCAGGAACACCAGCAGCAAGCCGTTGTAACTCAGTTGCTTCTTAATTTCCGAAGGTTTTTAAGTTGCATATTCTATCTTTAAATAAGTAGCACCAACTTTGTTTCCCTGCACACACTTTGAATCTTCCTCTGGAATTAATGATTTCAGTCTTTGAAAAACAGCTTTCTGGTGCTTCAACTTTAGAGCTAATGGGAGTAGTTCGGTAGTATTTTTTATCCTCTAGCTTTATAGAATCCTGTCCAATTCTTCTGCTCAAGTTTTCATCATTACGTAATTGTTTTTTTTAACAGGTTGCAGTATTTTACAGAGCCAGTCCCCGGCATAAATTGAAAATTATAAAGGTATTTCTTACTAGGGGCTCAAATGCTGGATTGTTGCTATGGATAGTGTTTATGGGGCTTTTACTTAAATTATGATGTGCTTCAGTGTGTCAAAATGAAATCAGAAATGCATTTGGATTTGAAATTACTGCTGAAAATAATGTCTAGTGCCCAAAAGGAATGGACAGCTGCTGGTAGGGAACATCATGCTGTGTTCAGTGTAGGGAGCTGGGGGTTAATGGAGATTTTCTGTCACATCACAGTTGAATTGACTAGGAACTTGAAAGAGCTGTATTTCTGATACTTCTTATAGAGCAAGATAAAAGGGCATGAATTTCAAGCCATGCCTGAGGTAATGCTTCCATTTAGAAGTTAACAAACTAAAGGTAGCAAAGAGGGACATACTCAGTGTAACAATTGAAACAATCAGAAAAACAACAATAAGGAGAAAGGAAGTCAAAACATTGAGACAGTTTTAAGAGGGTGATAATGTTAAAATGTAAATATAGTTTTTCTAGAGCTTTTTACTTTCTCATAAAGGCAGATTTTATACACCTAAGCTTTAAAAACTAGGCTGTTTGAATATACAAACTGAAGTTTAAACTAAAATCCTGTGTTATTCATTAGCATACAAACAGCTGCATTTTTTTAAAAGGATTTTATGGTGGAAGTCTAAGAAATTCTGGTGGGAGAGGGGCAATATCACCAACCTTGTATCTACAATAATTTTATAGGATGAGTTATTTCAATCCTGGTTTAAGTTCTTTTCCTTTCTTTAGTCCTTGCAAAACAATGGTGCAGTAGTAGCTATGACAGGAGATGGAGTGAATGATGCTGTTGCTCTGAAGGCTGCAGATATTGGTGTAGCAATGGGACAAACTGGAACAGATGTTTGTAAAGAGGCAGCAGATATGATCCTCGTGGATGATGATTTTCAGACAATAATGTAGGTGGCATTTGTGTACTTACCTTGTGGTTTTAATAAAATGTTGCCTAGGTTAAAAACAAAAGAGGTTCCCTATATTTGTCACTGTAGCAACTGTTAATGAGTATATTGTCCTCTTAAAAGAGAGCTGGGAACATAACGGTACAAGGGGCAGCTAAGCATTTCTATCTTTTTATGTATGTTCTTAATAATATAAGAGTGTGTCTACATATTTACGTCTTTCGTTACTTTGGTGTTGTATATAGATTAGATGTAAGGCAGTGTATGTGCATGCTCTAAAATCTAACCTGTATTTCTGCTATTTCCAAGTAGAACTATGGTAGTAATATTTTTGAACACGTAACTGAGTTGAAATTGTGAGTCTGGTAGCTGTCAGTCAGATTCGTCTTAATTTAATTTCTTACCGCAGAAGAGAGGACATTCAAGATTTAAAAATTTTACAGTGTTGTCTTTGTTTTCAACTCTTTCAATGTGGTGTTTCAGAAAAGGAAATAAATATAAGCTATTTAAATATTGTAGGTGAAAATAAGTTACCACCTTCTGGTAAGCTGTTTGTTACTTGTTCATTTTTTCGTTTTGTGCTCTTTCAAGAGAACACAACTGAGGTTATCTTCCTTTGAATTTAATCCACCTGACTGGTGAAGGTAGCAGTTGTTGGCAGAACTGGCTTGCTGTATAGCAAGAGAGCCTTCAGTTTGAAATCATTAATCAATCTCACAACACTTCAGTTTGTTCTGAAAGTATGACATTTAACCTCAGGGAAGAAGGGAAATACAGAAGTACACCGTAAGAAAATCTACCTAGGTAGCAATACCATTAGAGGATGATCTGAGAGTTAAAATGTTTCCTACTAATCTGGCAAACAGCAGCATGCTGTTGTGCAAAAACAAAAAAGAGAAGGGAATCATTTTAAGATACTCAGAAAAGTACATAGGAGAGACATCTGTGGTAAGTACTTTACTTGGGCTTGATGAGGCTTGGCTGGAATGCTTTGTCCAGTTTTGCTCACTTCCATCAGGAAAGCTCTTAACAGGAGAGCGAAAAGCATGATGAAAACCAAGGGGAAAAAAAGTAAGCTTCCATAGTTTTACATCCTTTCCCCAACTCCTTTTAATATTTTTGTCTTAAAGGTACAAAAGGAACGTTGATTAATTTTTGTTCTTGGCTGTTGGGGGAATGGAGGAAAGAAATCAGTTTTATTTGCAGCAGAATGGACTTGATTTAGGTATTAGAAAACACTTTCTCACCACTATAACTGCAATAATGTGATAGACAAGTTGTGAAACATGCTAGAGGTTGTGAAGATCGTCTGTACATATTTCATTCTGGTGCAGTGAGAATATATGGTCTTGTAAAGTCATGCTGTATTTCTGTAGTTTTGTAGAAGTGTGTGTGTGTTTCAGGTTTTAGTTTGGGTATTTTTTTTTAATTACCTAACTTGAATTGGAAGTTATCATTAAGGATGATTGGTGAATCTTGAAGAAGATTCACGAGAAGGTCTTACTATTGACATGTCGTATTGAAACTTAAGCAGCTGGAGAAATAACTGTTGTGACTAATCTCACAGTCAAGTGGAATAATGATTACTGATGAAGTTACAAGAACATCAGCTCCCTTTGTTTCTTAACATTTGTATTGCTGCTTAAAGTTACAGCTTTTTTGGTTTCTTTTAAGATTTTTTTGACAGTAGTCTCATTTGTCTAAGGATGTAATATTTGTTTTTAATTGCAGGTCTGCAATTGAAGAGGGTAAAGGAATTTATAATAACATAAAAAATTTTGTTAGATTTCAACTGAGCACGTAAGTTTGAAAAGTTGACAATATCTGAAGGTGCTAACTACATTGTGAATGAAAGGATCACAAAGTAAATGCAGGATAAATTCATGTGAACACTGTGAATTTCATGTAGAATGCTGATAGACTGCTTTTGGGTTTTCAGTATTTTGTATTTGGTACATTGTGCCATTTTTAAAGCACTAGAAAATAGTGCAATAAACAGACATCTAACTTTGTCACGGTTTTTCTTGTCGAGATAGGAAAAGTCAGTGAGTGAGAGGATGGAGAAAAACATCATAGCTACCTTTGGGTTTTTACTGAAGTTAGTAGTCGTTCCCTCTTTAACCAGATCATGTCTGTGAACTGGAGGAAACCAGGGAAGCAGGTTAGTTTCTTTGTAATCCATAAACTGGTTTGTGGAATCACACAGAATATTAGGAGTTGGAAGGGACCTTGAAAGATCATCTAGTGCAACCCCCTGCCACAGCAGGATTCCCTAGAACAGAAGCGCATCCAGACGGGTTTGGAATCTCTCCATAGAAGGAGACTCCCCAGCCTCTCTGGGCAGTCTGTGCCAGGGCTCTGGCACCCTCACTGGGAAAAAATTTCTACGTGTATTCACATGGAATCTCCTATGCTTCAGCTTACAGCCACTGCCTCTTGTCCTGTCACTGGGCGTCCCTGAGAAGAGCCTGACCCCATTCTCCTGACACACACCCTTCACATATTTAAAAGCATAGATGAGGTCACCCATTAGCCTCCTCTTCTCCAAGCTAAAGAGACCCAGCTCCCTCAGCCTTTCCTCAGAAGGAAGATGTTCCACCCCCATCATCATCTTTGTGGCTCTGTGCTGGACTCTTTCCAGCAGTTCCCTATCCTTCTTCACCTGAGGGGCCCAGAACTGGACACAATATCCCAGATGCGGCCTCACCAGGGCAGAGTAAAGAGGAAGAAGAACCTCTCTTCACCTACTAACCACACCCCTTCTAATGCACCCCAGAATCCCATTGGTCCTCCTGGCCACAAGAGCACACTGCTGGCTCATGGTCATCCTTCCATCCACCACGACCCCAGATCCCTTTCCCCTTCACTGCTCTCCAACAGCTCAGTCCCCAACCTATACTGATCCATGGGGTTGGGCTTTCCCAGGTGCAAGACTCCACATTTGGCCTTATTGAATCTCATTGAATTTCTCCCTGCCCAACTCTCCAGCCTGTTTAAGTCTCGCTGAATGGCAGCACAACTGTTGGGTGTGTCAGCCACCCCACCCAGTTTAGTGTCAGCAGCAGACTTGCTGAGAGCACACTCTGTTCCCTCAGCCAGGTCAGTAATGAATAGATGGAAAAGTGCTGGTCCCAGTACTGACCGCTGAGGGACTCCACTAGACACAGGCCTCCAACTAGACTCCATCCCATTGACCACGACTCTCTGGCTTCTGTCCTGGAGCCAATGACACAGCTCTGTGAAGCCGACTTCCTTTTCTTGCATAGAAGGATGTCTAGGTCAGCTCTGTCACTTTTGCATGAGGAAAGAGAAGAGTTCATTATGCCTTAGTTTCAAAAATTTTGTGAATTTATCTTAGGGAATATGTATTCAGGAACGTGGTTTTGCTCTTTGCCATGTTCACATGCTTTTTTTAGGCATTTCGGGGTGGTTGACTAAAGTTGCAGAAAAAAATAAAAAAACCAAACACAAACCTCACCAAAACCCCCCAAAACCTCACAAATACTAAAAAAAAACCCCAAACCAAACCAACCAAAAAAGCCAACACAACAAAACTAGGAAAACATCAACCTCTTAAAACTTGTGTAAAAAGTGTAAGAATTCTCCCATATTTTCAGTCTTGACTGATGTAAAGATGAGACATTGGATAAGCATAGCTCTTCCAGAACACGCTTGTCTGTTAGCCTTGGGAATGGTAGCCACAGGTTTTTGGTGAATGACTTACCCTTTTTGTCCTGTCCCTCTGTGAAGGGAGAGCGCAGTAGGATTCAGTAGAGTGCCAAATTTGGAATTATAATAAGCCCTGCTCTCTTCTTGTGGGTAATGAAACCACTTTAATGTTGCGCTGAAAGCAATTGGTGCATGCTTCTTTAAAGAGGTTTCTAATACCAAGCTTGCAGCTAGCTAGTCTGGTTTCAGTCTTGTGCCTGGCCTTCTCTTTTTGCTGATAATAAGGGGGGTGGAGGTGTTTTTAGGGAGCTTGAGGAGTACCCTGCCTTGACTGATGCACACACTAGGTACGTTTACATCAAAAACGTAAAAGCAGTTTGTTTTTTCAAAACCATGTTTAGAAGTTCTGCTTCTGGCACAATAAAAGTGTGGGACCCAGTTCCTCAGTAAAAAATTAATTAGGTGAAGGTGAGTGATAACTCTGAAGTGTTTGGGAGGTTTATAAGGTGCAAATTTCATGTCTTTTTTATTGCCCAAACAACACTGTCTCATATATGGATTCTATCAAGATGAGTGTTCCAACTGAATTCTTTCTCTACCTTTAAATTTAAGCTTATGTCAGTCATGATTCACACTGCCAAAATCTGTATCTACTCTTAAATAGTTGAAGTGTTGATTACAAAGCAGATATCAGTGAATCTTTGGAAATGTTCCATGCTGACAGTTATAAAAATGGATTTTTTTCAACAGGAGTATAGCAGCACTGACTTTAATCTCACTGGCCACATTAATGAACTTTCCTAATCCTCTCAATGCCATGCAGATCTTATGGATCAATATTATTATGGATGGACCTCCAGCTCAAAGGTAATGACTTTAAATTCTGTTAGAGGTCTGTAGACCTCTTATTTCAATAAGGAACATGGTTGCTCATACAGGAAACTTTCTGAAGTGTTAAACTTCAGTGAAATGTTTCTGAAACACAGCGTTTGCAGTATAGTTATATGTTCATTCCGTTTGGTGTGCTTTAATATATAATAATAATTGTGGATACCTAAAGATCCACAGGTATGCTTGTGAAACCTGCAGGCAGGATTCTGGCTTCCCTCCATGTTCCTCCTCTCATCCTTTTCACTGCCAACAGATGGTGGAGGGAGAAGTGGAAAGTAACTAGTGGTAAATTCCCTAGATAGGTTGATCACTGTAACAGAAATGAGGGACATAACTAATATGCAGCTTCCTTTAACATCTGGTAATTTTAATTCTGTTTGATACTATGTATTTGTAGACTCTGAAACTGCAGTGTTAGAATGTTGCCTGTTACTGGTTCATATAATTTATTTTTCTAAAAGTGACAATACCATGTGCTCATTTGAATGGGATGATTCTTAGGGTGTAGAGAGAAGATTAAAATCTTTCTTTCAACTCAGAAAATGTAGACCTTAAGTTAGAAGCAGTGAATTATTTTTATGCTGATAATAAGATGTTCTTTTAATTATAAGTCTTGGGGTGGAGCCTGTGGATAAAGATGTTATTCAGAAGCCTCCAAGAAATTTGAAGGACAGCATTCTGACCAAAAACCTGATTGTTAAAATACTGGTTTCATCAATAATTATCGTGTGTGGAACACTGTTTGTCTTCTGGAGAGAGGTATGACAAAAGTACAAGCTAATTTAAAAGAATTCCTTTTTATACCAGTAATTGGAATTCAGAATTTGCATGACCTTAGTTGCAAGTTTTGTCCATGCTTATTTAATCCTTTGTTCAGCTAGCAGAGTACAGAGGAGGATTTTTTTCAGTAGTTGTTGAAATTAAGAATAAGTTTTATTCCCCAGTCTCCATTTTAACACAGACTTTTCCAGGTCTGAAATCTACTTGGGAAACACTGGTGGATGGAAAGTAAATGGACAATCTTCTAGCCAGATCATTGTGAAACAGCCATTTGGCTTTCTTTTCCCAGTAGAGAAAAATGTTGTTTGAACTTTTGGTAGTGCATCATAGAATTCTTGGTATGCCATGGGCTTGCATAAGTGTTTGTCAAGAGGTTTCATTTCATCGCAGCTTGGAATTGCAAATTGTTGTTAAGTTACAGGTGCATAATTTTTGCTACGTGGTTTATTAAATCAGCTTGAGGCCAACAAGTTGCTTTTGCTTTCATTTACTGGCTAGCAGAACTTGAATTAGTGTGATAACATTGTTTAGTTGTGGAGGGTTTAAAGCATGCTAAGGCCATTTTATTTTCTTTCATTGGCAGTTAAGGGACAATGTAATAACACCTCGAGATACAACCATGACCTTCACCTGTTTTGTATTTTTTGATATGTTCAATGCTTTGAGTTCTAGATCTCAGGTAAGTGATGTGTCTTCTCTATTTACACAGTATTTACAGAATAAGCAAGATTTTCTTTGAGGGGGAGGATCTTGCTTTCCAAAATTTCAAATGTTTTCCTGGAAATATACCTCACATCTGCTATTAAGCTTCAGAGTTTCACATATTTACTAGGTAGCATTTCTTAAATTACAGATAAGTGTTAGTTTCCTTAATTTGGAAATTGGATTGAATATAATCAACATGGCTTCACCAAGGGTAAATCGTGCCCAGTGAATCTGGTGGCCTTCTATGAAAAGGTCACAACACCAATGGACAGGGGAAGAGCAACTGATGTCATTTACCTGGACATGAGCAAAGACGTTGATGCTGTCCTGCATGACATGCTGGTCTCCAAGCTGGTGGAATATGGGTTTGATGGATGGAACACTCACTGGATAAGGAATTGGCTTGACGGCCACACCTGAAGAGTGGCTGTCAATGGATCCATGGCCAGGTGGAGGTCGGTGACAAGTGGAGTCCCTCAAGGATCATTACTGAGACCAGTCTTGTTCAACATCTTCATCAGCAACATGGACAGTGGCATCGAGTGCTCTCTCAGCAAGTTTGCTGATGACACCAAGCTGTGTGGTGCGGTTGATACGCTGGAGGGGAGGGATGCCATCCAGAGGGACCTGGACAGGCTGGAGAGGTGGGCACATGCCAACCTCATGAAGTTCAACAAGACCAAGTGCGAGGTCCTACATCTGGGTCAAGGCAATTCCAAGCACCGATACAGGCTGGGCAGGGAATGGCTTGAGAGCAGCCCTGCAGAAAGGGACTTGGGGGTGTTGGTGGATGAGAAGCTCAACATGAGCTGCCAGTGTGCGCTTGCAGCCCAGAGGGCCAACTGCATCCTGGGCTGCATCAAGAGAAGCGTGGCCAGCAGGTCGAGGGAAGTGATTCTCCCCCTCTACTCTGCTCTCCTGAGACCCCACCTGGAATATTGCATCCAGTTCTGCAGCCCCTGTTCCAAGAGGAATATGGAAGTGCTGGAGCGAGTCCAGAGAAGAGCCATGAGAATGATTAGAGGACTGGAGCACCTCTCCTACGAGGACAGACTGAGAGAGTTGGGGTTATTCATTCTGCAGAGGAGAAGGCTCCCAGGAGATCTTCTTGTGGCCTTCCAGTATCTGAAGGGGGCCTAAAGGAAAGCTGGTGAGGGACTTTTCAGGATGTCGGGTAGTGACAGAACCAGGGGAAATGGATGCAAGCTAGAGGAGGGTAGATTTAGATTAGACATTAGGAGGGGGTTCTTCACTGTTAGGGTGGTGAGACAGTGGAACAGGTTGCCCAGAGAGGTTGTGGAAGCTCCATCCCTGGAAGCTTTTAAGACAAGGCTGGATGGGGCCCTGGGCAACCTGATCTAGTGGAAGGTGTCCCTGCCAGGCAGGGGTGTTGGAACTAGATAATCTTTAAGGTCCCTTCCAACTCTGACAATTCTGTGATTCTATGATTTGTTTTTGTGATGCAGAGCTGGTAGTAGTGCTTCTGTCCATCACAAGGATGTTTTTATTCAGAGTTGGAGTGTGATGGTCCTTTGTATTGCTGTTTACACTTGGTTAATTGTTGAGTTTTTTTACTGAAAATTCTGTCAGTCAGCATCCTTGCTAGACTCTGAAACTTTTGAGGGCCTTAATGTGGTGTGTGTTTCTTTTTGTTCCTAAACCCTTTAATCCAAGGAAAATTTTTTAAACTGATCTTTCTGTCTTATGTTTTTGTTTTAAGGAAACAAGTCTGATATGTGCTAGTTGGAGAAATGTACATTGCTGGTATACATTAGTACATGTACTCTAATTTGAAGTCTATTTTTCTGATGAGTATTGTCATGGTCTACATAAAAGCTTACTTCTAGAGTAGAGGGCACCTTCTAATACACTGTGCTTGCAGAAAATTGAGCTCAATATACAAGTTGTTGACTATGAAGACAAGATTTATGCTCTTGTTTACCAGAGAGAAAATGTCAAGGACTTGTTGGATTATCTGAAAGATCAACAGTAATTTTTTGCATTTTTCTAAAAGTCTTGATGACAAGAAATTGTACTTATGAATAATTTTTTTGTCTAGATAACTAAGATGACATGCATAGTGCAATTTGTGGTTTACTTTACAGGCAAAATCTGTGTTTGAGATTGGACTTTGCAGTAACAAAATGTTCTGCTATGCTGTCCTTGGATCTATCATGGGGCAGTTATTGGTCATTTACTTCCCTCCACTTCAGAAGGTTTTCCAGACAGAGAGCCTGAGTGTTCTGGGTAAGAAACACTTCCCTTTTCAAAACGATACACTATAGATTCATTTGTACATACATTACCTGATGTAAGAGCACTTTCTGGCTGTTTGCATACAACAGGACTACAAAGCCTGCTGAGTTTTGGTGGGTTGGTTTGTATCTTTAGGTTTGTTTTTTCCCTTCTTAGGACAAAAAATAATCCTCTTAGGTTAACAACAAATTAACAACAAAACACAAATGTTTTCCTTGGGAACCACGATTTAAATCACTGATCAGTGTGTTCTTAGATTTCTTAGGTGCTAATGTATATTAGGGTTTTGAATATAAATTTTGATGCAGGCAAAAATGAAGCGTAGAGTTTACTGAAATTTTTAAGCACTTAATCTTGTTGCTTAGCATGTTTGTTCTCTAAATATAAACACCATATTTAGAAATCTTATCCTTTATTAAATGATAAATGCATTGCATAGGATAAATAGACATGCGGATTTTAAGAAGCTATAGATACATAATGCTGTTGACCTCATTAAGACTTAAGTTTATTACTTCTGCAGCTTTACCAGATAAATTACTGTCATGAAATACAAGTTTTAACATATTTCTTTTTGTTGTACTAAATTAAGAAGTTTGAAATACCATGCCTACACTTCTGATTTGTGCATAAACTACCCCTGTTAATCTTCTAGTCCTGCAAAAATTGATTCTTGCTTCATTTCTCCTGAACTTAGGTGACGATTGGGAGAAAGTTTGAAAATCTTGTTCTTTCGCAAGTCTGCCAATAGCCTTAAATAGCAAATGTAAAAAAGACTTAATTATCTGTTTCCAGATTTACTCTTTCTTCTGGGACTCACTTCCTCTGTGTGCATAGTGACTGAGATCATAAAGAAGTTTGAAAGAAGCAAGGAAAAGATCCAGAAACGTGGAAGTTCTTCTTCATCGACTTCGTCTTTTCTCGATGTATGATGCATATTGCATTCTTTTGTTTGCAAACTTAGGGATTGCTATCTAAAGACGTAGGAGAAAGCAAACCAGTATTTGGAGGATAAAGAAATCCTCAGGACTTTTGACAAGTTCTTTCTTTTAGCTAATGACGAACATTCGTGTTTCAAGACTGTTTAGAATTTAACTTCCAGCTGTGGGAGTAACAAACGAAATTATGCAACTTTGGTAACATTTTTCCTCAAACATTAATTTACTTTTGAGATTGAACGGGATTTTGTGGGGGGAGAGAGGGGTAATTTTAAGAAATATCTAAGCCCCAGTCCCATTTTCTGCACTTAAAAGGTATAACTGTAAAATCCTTCTCCTAGATATAAATATTTTAGTTGTTTTTATTTAAACCATTGTACTATTTTTCTTCTATGGTGATGGGACTTTGTTACTAATACAAGGGTATAAAAGTATTTCAGAGGCATTCCACTGGGTTTAGAGTCTGTCACAACAGTGCCATATTCTAGCTACTGTATTTATTTACTTTATCCTGCAATGTTTAAGCAGCTCAAGTACCTGGTCCTACAGTTTTTTTGTATCCCAAGATTTTTTTGGTTTTTCTTTTGCACAGGATGTGACTGCTGTCAGATCACTGTTTTTCTTTTCTGTGATTGAAAAGCCTATACTGCAATTCGAAGTAAATGTTTGCTTTTCTTAAAAGTGTGTTGTTTCTTTGCTTGAAAAGTGGCATTTACAGCAGATAAGCTTCCTGGTTTGCTTAAAGCTTTAGATAGAAGCTTTGTGTCATGTCATGTTCCATATTTACTTTACCTTAGGTCTTTTAGATCACTTGAGTGATTACAAGACAGTACTGTTGCTGAAATGACTTTTTGGTGTGGTAAATTAGAAAATGAACACACTAATCCTCACTCTAATTGTAAAACCCTGTGGGTTTGGTCTGAGCTGGTGGATAGTCTTCCACGGGGTGTGACTGCTTTGTGCTTGGTGTTTACTCATTGAGTCCCAGGGATTGAGGAAGTAGAGGAGTGCAGATGGATGCGTCTTAGTTTGGAAGTGTCACTGCCCGGTCTAAACAGAGTTTATGAAGTGCCCCTTTCCCAGCAACAGTCTCACGTTCTGAAGAAGGTATGTCAGTCTGGACAAGAAATAAAATTTCAGTCTCTTAAGAACAATTCTGCCTTCTTGCAGGGTGAACTTAATTGAACGTGATTCACTTTAAATATGCCAAATGAAGCTTTGCTGGGTTTTCCAAGGGAAGGTGGAAGAATAACAACTAATCTAGCTCAGTCTCCTTATTTATAAAAAATGCTTAGACTGAATTCCATTGCTATTTCTTTGGCTCCACTCTTGATCATTACCACCTAAGAGCAAGTTTGAGAGATTTTTCTCCAGAGCAATAGAACCAATCGTGGGATCTTTCCACAGAAAGGAACAGACATTCCACAGGGGGTGACAGTAGGCAGCAACCAAGGAATTAGTTGCTCTTACTAAAGCACAGAATAAGGAACTTAGCAGTTTTAATACGTGAAAGCTGTTTATTTTTTACAAAGAAGATTGAAAACATATGACTTGAAAAGGAAAACTGGAACACGTAATTTAAAATCTGCATAGTAACCCTAGAATCAGTAATTATTTTCTTCAGCATACAGGATTGATGTTTGCAATGAGCTGTATTTCATTTTATCAGCAAAAAAGAACAGCTGAATTTTGCACAGAGAACGTTTCCCATAGAGTAATTCTTAATCACTGAGGCAGCACTCCCAAAGGTGGTCTCAGAATGCCATGTGATCGTAGCAGCGTTTCTTATGCAGAAGAGGAATATTTGAGTTTATCCCAGTTTTCTGAACTTATCTAACTGAAGACGCTGCTTCTTGGGAAGGCTCAAGAGTTTATGTCCTCCAGCAGTTTTTGAATAGGGGATTCAGATTAAATTGTGATCTCTTTTCTCACAGCACAAACACAGCAGAATCAAACATGTCTGTATTGCTTATATTTGTGACTTTTTCTGATTAAAAACTAAGGAACTGCAGGCTTGGTAAAATGAAACAGGGGATTGTGATGGATCAGAGGATGATTTGCACGATTAAGGTTTTTAAGTTTTAGTTACTAAAATTGAGAAATTTAAATTTAAGCCCTTTCAACTTTATTTCAAGTAATCTGATGGAAATGGGGGTATCAGCTGCTGCAAATAGAATTATATTTAGAAGGGGTTGTGAAGCTGTAGGTAGGGTTGAGCATAGGTGCCATCTGCTCGTAGTTTCCCCACGAGAAAAAATGTTAAACATTACTATCACAGACCGCATCTCAAAACCAGTTTCAGTTTTCTCATAAATGTAGTAGATGTTGTAAAGCTCTTATGGCAGTATCAAGACTCAGCTATATGATACTGGGGATCCCTCTTGTCAGTCACAAGTGAATTCCTTCTGGATAGCTGTCAGGACCTAACCAGGACTGAAAATGGAAGAACACAGTGATGCAGGAATCGAGCTTGAATTCTGTTGGCTGATGGGCAAAACTTTCATGATTAAAAGTGGAAATCATGATTGTTCTGAATGTAAGAAAAGATACATGGATTCTTGAGGAGAAAAACCAGAAATGTCATCATTAGATTGCACATGGGAAAGAGACTGGCAAACCAACAGCTTTAGAAGAAAAGTATTTATGTAAATTGATTCATTTTGCTGTAAAGGTCGCTAACAAAGCACTGAGAAATACTGCTGCTGTAAGATTTTTAAAAATTATTTTTCAGTATTACTGTGTTGGTAGTGAGGGTTTGTCAAGTAACTTAGTGCGCATTGGGCAAGCTCAAACATATCTGTAATTCTAGCATAGCCATTAGGAGAAAGGTGGTTAAGGGGAATGGTAACAGTCTGTTAATGGCAGAAGACTGTAAACAGTTCCTCTGAATTGAAAATTCAAAATTGTGAAACCATGTGATGGCTTTATGTGTGCATGTAATTACTTAACTGACCTGAACATACCAAAGAGGGGATGATGGCATAGAAGCTGTAGTTTCTCCCCGAAAACAGGTCAGTACCTATACTACTGCAAGCATAACTTTGTCATCACCAAGTAAAGTCAGCTCTCACCAAAAGTACAAACACTCTACCTGTAAAGACTGATTCTACAACATTTAAAAACTTGTCCATTTCCCTTGTTATTTGATCTGTAAGATAGTAATTGCTGTCCTCCTCAAACACAAACTTAAGATTAGATTTTCTGGAAATTAGAAGTGCTCAGTGGGATGAAGGGATAGCCAACTGTAAATGTGCAGGAAAATAATTACTCTAAAATAGTCCAGCTCTGAAATGCTGAACAACTTCGCTCTCATTTTCAATTAGACTTAATCTAATCTAATGATAGCTTTAAAGAAAAACAAAACACCACTTTTATGCAGTACTTCTTTTATAAGAGTGTTAGTTACAAAAAAGTAAATAAAAACAATTCCCTGAAGCACAAATTGTTGGTAAAGATTGAATGAGGAACTTGCATGAAAACAGCTAAGCAAATTCCAGTCATTCACGTAATTTCATCCATTTGTCTGGCATTAAGTTATTTCAGGCATAATGCTTTCAGTCCTCCAATTCCAGTGATGCAAACCTGTTAGCAGTGTGTAATTGCAGAGTTTCTGGTCCAGCATATCTGACAGGCTTTCTGGTCTTCTTAGATGCTTGCTTCTTTTTGCAGGACTCAGATTTGGTCTTGGTCATCTTCTGAAAGAAGTCTGGAGATACAGCTGACTCCACTGTATTTAACAACAGCTGATAAAGCCGAGTCATTTTTGGAGATAAACTAAACAGATTTTCCACTGGAGGTGTTGATTTAAGTTTCTGACACAGTCTGTGCACGAGGGTTCCACTGTAGAGCCTGCTCAAAAGAAGGAGAGAACCCTCACTTGGACACAGTACATGACAGGTACAGAAACATGCTGCCTGAGGGAAAAAACAGGCCTTAGCTATATACAGCATCCAGCAGTGGGCTCTTGGGGGATACCTGTTCTACTTTCTTCTCCCTGTTAATGCCTCTGAAGAAGAGAGTTTAAATGCAGTAGAACTGGAAAAAGGAGTTTGACACACATAATAAAACAACAGCTTAACAGGTTCCATCAGGGGCTTGTGTGGAAAGCAGATCTCGGAAACATCCTTACCTACTCAGGTCTGGCTCAGAGAGAGGACTGCAAAGGAGCTGGTTGAGGTACAGTCCCATCTGGAGGCAGCACTGCCACTGGCAAAAACTGTGTGCAGCATCCAAATCAAAGTCTTCCCTTTGCAATTTCTCTTCCTTCCATTTTAGAAATTCACTATATGCAATACTGTCATCTTCAGCACGTAAAACTATGGAATCTAGGTAACCAAGAAAAGGTGACACGCAAATAAATGCTCTGCTGTGGACAGTACAAAAGGTATCTGCAATGTACAGGGTCTTCAAACCTCCAGCTCCCTTTAAGGAAGCATTAGCAATATTTACAGTGAACTTTAAGACAAAAAATTGAGTAAAAATTTGAAGTATGAATATCCATGAGAATCTGAAACTGTGAAATCAGGAATTCAGTGTTAGGCAAATTGCTTGTTCCAAACAAGATACCCATCTCACTCCAACCCACTTGAGAAGCAGATAGTAACCATGTCAGAACCTAAAGATACAGTATAACCATGGCCCACATAATTCTAGCCAGCAAAGGGAGGACTCCCAAGAGGAAATGCCACTGATACTCTAGCAGGTATCAATAGGACCGAAACAACCGGTGTGCTAATTCAGTACTTCCAAATTCTTGCTGTGCACAGGCAGATGAAGGTGCCAGTGCGATTCACTGTTTTTCAGTACAGGTGATTTTAGAAAAACTCATGAGGAAAAAAAAATACATGTGTCTGAGTGCATCAATAGTTAATAGTTAATCAGTTTTGGCCCATGACTTGAGCTTATTTTTTGGAACTTTTATATCTAAGTGAATCTTTTAGTCCTACAGAAAGCATTTCTAAAAACAAATTAATACTTTACAAGATGTCAAAGGACTGTTTTACATATATAAATTGTTAAATTGATGGCTAGCACTGTTTCTTTGTATCATTGCAAAAATGTGATACCTTATACTGTAAATCAATACGAATTCATCTGAATTTGGACAACTCACCATAAATGAGGAAAATTAATTATTGTATAGCAGCTGAACACCTAAAATTGTATTCTTTGGAGACATACCTGGGTCATTGGTTATCCTGTGCAGTTCTCCAGATACTATCATTAGAAGTAAAGCCTTTAACTGATGGAACTTAACTGGCGGTTCTGAATAACGTATCCAGTAACACGTCACAGCAGCAGGGAGTTGCAAGTGATGGGGGATAGGTTCTAGGAAACTCATTTTCACCCCTAGAGTCTCCAGCAAAAGCATCTGACGGCATGACATGGGCACCTGAAAATAAATTGAAAAAAATGGAGTGGAAAAATAGAGGTAAGAGACTTTATTTGCTGTGAGCGATTTCCAAGAGGCAAATCGGCTTGTGTTTAAACTTGCTACTACTACATGTTTTCAATTAAAAAAAAAGTTTCACAGATACTCTGAACAGGAAATATTTTTTAAATACTACTTAAGCTTTAAAAACTACACAGTTTTTTAATAGATACTAGGATAAAAGTAATTTTTTACAACTGCCTGAGGTTACATTCTTAAGAGGTTTCAGATTCTTCTTCAAATCAGGTGACTTAATTAAAAAATCTACAGATAAGCTGACTTGGAAAATTGTGTAGTCATAATGCATCAAAATTACTTTGGTATGGTATATATAAATACATACCAAATAAATACATACATACCAAATACATACATATAAATACATATATAAAATCCCCTTCATTTTCTGCCTCTTACAAGTTACTGTTGCTTTGTGAGATAAAACAGTGATGTCTGTTCTTGATAGATTGAAGACACACTTGTAATCTCAATGCAATCTGAACTGTGAAGCTTCCTTTTTTCACTTGCAGCATATTAATTCCTAGCACGTGTTCCCTCTTAGTTGTGCTATTTAACTTCAAAAGTGTTATAAACTTTGTCCCTAACCTCCTCTGAGGCAGAATCACAGCAGGCCCTTCCATTGTACTTTGAGCGATTTGTAGAACTCTGTTAGGATGGTTTTGCCTGTTCTTAGGCAGACATCTCCACACTAGCAGAAAAACCGTAATCGGTTTTGCCTCCAGCACTTTAAATGCAGAATAACCTTCCTCTTTCTAACCATCTGTTGAATTGGTAATTTCCATACGTTTGCCAAGGAGAGTTGTTACAATAGTGGAAGCTCAAATTCACTAAACAAATGGTGTATTATACCACGACCAAATTAAGGTGTCACTGATGTTTCTTAAAATCCCCAAACATCATTTTTTAAACTCTCAGGTGTTTGCACATTGCTCAATGTCAAAGGCCTGTAGCAATCCTATGTGTTGGCCAGCGGAGCCACAGCTATCTAGAGCACTGAATGGTCACAACAGCAACAGAGTTGGTTGTGTTACAAATAGAAACCAGCATATGATAAAAACATTTAGCACAGCCGAGGCACACCACTGTGTTAACTGATCTGAATGCCAGAATGGATAAAGCACGTGGCTTCAGTGTGCAACGTTAAAAGGCACAGGCTCTATTTCCAGATGTTTCAGAAACCACTGCATACAAACCCATTATGCAACTTTTGGAATGGGAAATGACTTTCCATTCACAGTAAGAGTTAGTGTCATATTCGTTAGAATGTCTGTTTATGCTTGTGGCGACTGGAACTAACCTAGCACAACTCTCCTTTGGCTTCAAGCTGGTTTTCAGGTGCTGTTCTGTCTGGCAAGCAGCAGGCTTGCCACATTAGCAGGATGTGTACTTGTGGCAGGTACGCACAGCTGGCCAGCTGCAAGATTCCTACATGAAATGGTGATTTTAGTAAATAAGCATGGGTCAGGTTTTGTTTCAGAGCCATTGCTTAATCAAATATAAATTATGTCCTGTAGTGTTAAATAGCACTCTTCTAAGAAATTTCATGAAGCTGAATTCCTTCCTGTAATTGTAAGAACATTAGTGTAACAGAATACATAAGATGAAAGAACAGCTTCAAATGGAAAATTCAGGCAATGCTGCATATACACACAACTAACTCATCAATTCATTGTCTTGGTGCACTTGGTGGGGGTAGGATGGGAAGAAGGTAAAGGCAATCTGTGTAGCTTCCTAAGTATCACAGGCCAAGGTGCCTCTGCATAAACAGCTACTTACTGAGGGCGCTTAGTTCAGATACCACATTTAGTGATCAGTTGGCCAGCATGAGCCCCAACTATTTTTTGTCACTCATGAAACACTTAACTGTGATCTGTTGTGACAACCATTTACCTCCATTAATTTGTCCAAAGGAAAATGGTCATCACAAAAGCCTGTGGGTAGGCTTGGTGCTTGAACAAATGTTTTTTTAAGCGTGTCCTGGAGTCTGACAAATTCACAAACAACTGGCGGCTTGCTACTCTGCTTACTTAGAGAAGCAGCTTTGGTACTTTGGGATGCTTTCAGTAGCAGTCTGTATATAACCTGTCGAATGGGCAAGGCTGTGCTATGCGCACTCGGTCTCTGCATGTGCTCCACCTGAACTTGCAGGAAGGTACTTCTCAGTATGAGGACGTTACTGATGAACGGAGCCAGCTCACATTTTGCCAAAGCATCGAGCATCCACTGTGGTACCTCCGTGATCCGGGAGGCCTCGCACTCGTACCTTCCACCCTGAAAAAACTCCTCCAGGTTCGCGCTCGACGGAATGTAGTCCTCCATTGACACGCACAGCAGCTCCCTTACTTCTTCCCTCTGGTGTGCCTTCAGGTGTTCCAGCACTCTGTCCAGGGCCTGGGCGGGCTCGGCGAACTGCGACAGCCAGCCCAGCAGCCCCCGCAGACGGGCGTGCCTCGGCCGCCGCCCTGCCGCGCAGCCCCGCCGCAGCCGGCTGAAGAACACCTCCAGAGCACCCAGGCCCAGGTAGTCGTTCCCGCTCATGACAGCGAAAAGCGGCAGCAGGCTCTTGTTGAGGGCCCCAAAGTGCTCGCAGAACCTCTCCACAGAGAAGAGACGGGCGGGCACGTAGCAGCCCCGTGGCTCATCGTCGGCGCAGACGCTCCGCCACTGGAAGTGGCTCAGCGGGTAGTAGCCGCCCGACAGGTCGAAAACGCAAAAGTCGGTGTCGAGGGAGAGGACGGGGCACCCCCAGTGGTTGGCCAGCCCGGCGATCTCCCGGTCGGCCTCCGCAAAGCACTGCACGAAGGGCACGCCGAGCCACCGCAACGCCTGCACGAAGGCCTCGCGGACAAGCAGCGGCACCAGCCTTCCAGTGCCGCCCCGAGAGAGGCTGTGTGCCGTCCGCAGCCGGTCGGCGGCGCGCTCCCGTAGCGCGGCCAGCTTCCTGTCTCCAGGGCCGCGCCCGCCATCCAGCACCACAAAGGGAGCGACCTGGCAGCGCCGCAGGCTGCTGAAGAACTCGCTGACTACCGTCACAAAAGGACCGTAGTCACCACCGCGGCGAAAGTCGGTGGCGGAGTCGAAGCAGAGGCAGTGATAGAGGCTGCTACCGTCAATGACTAGCTTCGTGTCGCGAACCCGTAGCTCGATGAGAAACATACCGCACTCTTCCACCAACCCCATCAGCCCCTGCACGCCCATAGCAGCGGCCGCGGGCGGTACCTTGCCACCGGAAGTGGCTCTGAGTGACGGCCGAATGCCGTCACTGGCGTGTCCGGTGCCTCCTTCCGGCGCCCATAGTGGGAGCGACCGGAGGTTTTCCCGCAGTGTCCGGGGACGGTGCGAGGTGCTTGGCGATCGCTTTTACTGGGCTGGCAGCGCCTGCCTCAGGCAGGACTCTTTAAGGGACCCCGAAGAACCGCTGGGCGCGTCGTCAGGCGCTGGGGGGCAGGAGTCAAGTGGGACCAGAGGGGTCTCTGAGCGTGGCCTTACCTGGGGAGGTGGAGTGGGGCCCGCGCAGAGCGCAGCGGGGCGGGGAATGGGGAGACTGCGCGCCCCTGTGCGTAGGGCGGGCCGTAGGTCTTACACGGTCTGTTAGCGAGGTAATACATTAATCTAACATACAGACAAGGAAATTGCAAAGCAAGGTTTCATGTAGTGCTGTAGTTACCTTTTTATTTTAGAAGGAGTATTTCCAGAAGGTATACTTACCTGTTTACTTACGTATAATCTGCCTTTTGTATGTGGTGAGATTTAGATCTTTTTACTTGAAAGGTGCCTGTTTAAATTGTGCATAAATTGAGAACGAGAAAAATATATTTCTACCTGACTATTGTTTGGAAATCTAATACAGTCTCATGCATAGAATAATTAATAGATTGGCAGTAATTGGTACTCTTGGGCAGATTCAAAACAAAGAATAAATATTAAGTTGGCATGGAGACAGAATTACCCTCTGAGCATTATGCTGTTTTAACCAAAGTACTGTGGCTTACTCATTAGCCACAGTAATTTGTTCATTCTTGCATGAGTGGCACGGAACGAGTCTCTAGTGCAGCTGCCCTGTCTTGTGAACAAAAGAGAATGTTGAGCTCCATTGCTCACCTCGATAGCTTTCGTTAAAACTGAATTCACTCAAAATTATAGAAAAGTATAGATGTTTTGTTTCAATCATCTTGGTGAGCTTCTTTGGCAGTTTTCTTGAATCAAAGTCTTACAAGCAGTATAAACATTGCACGACACAATTGCCAAGCCACCCTGGGTAGCTCAGAGGGTCATGCAAGATTCGACCAGGGACCCTCACTGGGACAACAAGAAGCCTACAAGTACAAATTGGACCTCCCTCTAAAAGGGGAGGCCACAATGAGCCTACAAGTACAATTTGGTTCCCCTTCACCAGGGCCACAAGAAGCCTACAAGTACAAATTGGTTCCCCTCACTGGGACCACAGGAAGCCTACAAGTACAAATCGGACCTCCCTCTAAGAAAAGGGGTGGACGACCTTAAGGAGCCTACAAGTACAGGGATCAACTCTCTTGTTAGTACTCAGTGGACACTTTTCCCTCCTCCCTATTACTTTGACCTGGGGAAGAAACTCACAAAGGTTTGGTCCCAACAGCTGCTTTACTCTAACAAGGGAATCCTGCTGACTACGCCAATTTAAATGTCAGAATGCGATTGCTGAGCCACCCTGGGTAGCTTGGGTGGCCATGTGAGATTCAAAAATTCCCTTGGAGTAAATTTAGGTGAAACAACACCAAACAGCTGAATAATTTGTTAGATTTATTGCAGGCAAGGAGTGTACTTTTTAAAGCTTTTAATCTCTCTAGTGCCTTAGAGATAGAAAAGAAAGAGGAGAGAAGAAGAATGAGGTATCACCACCCTTGGTTCCAGCAAAGTTTTGTAGGACTGGTCCCTCTCGGGTGGTGGGTGCAAATCCAGGGTTGTTGTGCAGAGCCGGTCTGGGTTCCGAGTTCTTTCGTGGTGGATGCACACTGACCAATATGCCACCATCCTTTTTATACATCCAGGACATGGGTGGAATGGCCACAGAAAAATTAACTCAGGAAAAAGTTGGCCCAACTTTGCAGAACTTATCTGTTCCCTATGTTAATTTCCTTCTGTGCAAAGGGGCAGCTCTTGCTTCAGGTCAGGTGGGAGCGGGGTCGTTGCTCTATTTCACACCTCCCCCCTCCAGGGAGGCCTTTCTTGTCCCCTACCCAGGTGACAATATTGTTTCATCACCACTCAAGGTTTGAGACATTACTCATTTAAGGAGGTGTCAGGCTCCTACATCAGGTAAGTCAGATTTCAAACAAAAATGCCTCATGAACCTTGGATTTCATATTGTAACATACATTGGACTTCAATAAAATACAATTTTTACGAAGTAGTTATTTTAAAAGTTGCATTATTGTAATAAATAATAAACCAAAACTAGTTGTACTTTCCTGCAAACAGTTATTTCTCTCTTCACTGTGCTCTCAGCTGTGACCTAAGTGTACATACACTAGGGAAATCTGAGAAATAGAAATAACGAAAGCAATCAGTGCCTGTTTATGTAAGCATTTCTAGATGCTAAGCTGTTATTTATATAAGTTACTGGTGTCTTTGATACTCTTGATACCAAGAGATGGGAAACCCCCTATGTACTTCATTTGTTAAATTCCTTACTAACTTCATTATACTGTCTTTCAGTAAATGCAAAACTGGGTTAACAAACTTCTTCAGAGTTTCATGGCAGTAGTATTTCAATAAATCTTTTATGATGTTTTTGTTTTCCTTTATTAAACACAAAATTGAGATTAAATTAATCGTAGGACATTAAGAATAGTCTTCTCTGGTTGAAGGCAAAAAGCCATCCAGTTCCTTGAGGGCACATGTAGTACTTTGTTCGACTGCTTTTGTTCCCCATAGACCTTTTAAAGGAACTGTCCCCCAGCTTAAGGGAGTAGTCACTAGCCTAACAACTGTAGGTTCTGTACTTCTATGCATTTTTCATGGCACCGTGTGATTGTGTGAGGGAACACATTGGGACTGGGATTGGAGCCTGCTGCACTTCATCTGTCCTCACCTGGATAGCATTTAGTCCCTTGTGGCCAGCTGACACCTGTTTGAGCAGCAGCTGAACCTTGGGCTGTTGATACAGTTGGCTCTGTATGGTCTGGTGCAGCATCTGGAATGATGAGTCATCATTTTCAAGGGGTGGGGTAGGCTCAGACACAGCCCATCTTATTGCCATGCAGCACATTACCTGTCCTGGTTTCAGCTAGAGTGAAGTTAATTTTCATCCTAGTAGCTGGTTCAGTGCTGTTTTTTGGCCTTAGTGTGAGAATAATCTTGATAACCCACTGATGTTTTAGTTGTTGCTGAGCAGTTTTTAGACTCAATCAAGGACATTTCAGCTTCTCATCCTGCCCTGCCAGCTGAGGCTGGGGATGCACAAAGAGCTGAGATGGGGCACAGACAGAACATCTGAACTGAACTGTCCAAAGGGATATTCCATACGAATGACATCATACTCAGTATATAAACTGGGGGAAGCTGGCCAGGGGGATGCTACAGCTCCGGGATTGACTGGGTGGTGAGCTATTGTATTGTGCATTACTTGTTTCGTATATTCTATTTCAATATCCTTTCCTCTCCTATTAAACTGTCTTTATCTCAACCCTCAAGTTTTACGGGTTTTTTCTGATTCTCTTCCACATCCCACCAGAGCCAGAGGAGTGAGCAAGCAGCTGTGTGGGGCTTAGTTCCTATCTGGGTTTATCCAGGGTTAAACCATGACAATACCCAGCAATTCTTTTTTTCTTTCCTTCCTCTACTCTGCTGCAAGCAACCATAGGGAAGCTGTTGAACATTTGGAGTTGCAGAGAGGAAGCAGCTCACTGAGATCTCCAGGTTCCCAGAATAGCTTCTCTGTGGGAGCGGCAGGGAGGCAGATAGAGCTGAAGCCATATTCCCTTTCCCAGTGAATGAGACGGTTCAGACATTTCAATTAAAAATTTGCAGGATGTCATCAGGAAACAGATTTTTGATACATGACAAAACATTTTCTTATTTTTTAACATACTCTTGAATGTTGTAGCTTAGAACCTCAGGGGCCACAGAAATTACTGTAAATTTATGTCAAAGTGCAGATCAGAAACATTTGGATCTGCAAGGACAGAACCTACTTATTTTGTAGAAGTATGAAGCACAGTGGTGCTGGGAACAGAAAAAAACAATTGCTGAAGCGCTCATCAAATGTTGAGGGTCAACAGTGTAGATGAGGGAGGAGCTGATGATGGGAGATGGTGATACAGGTACAGTTGGACAGGTTAAACTATTTTCTTATATATGGCACATAAAACTTCTGATTTTATGCAGGATGTATAATGTAAAACTAATGATTTATGGAGAACAAGCTGTCCTGATGTAATTAGTCACTAGAGTACAATGAGACTCGCAGTCCTCTTGCTCTGGGGTTAGTTATATCAACACAGTGCTTGCTACTCATGTATGTATTATATAAAGTGGATAAACAACTAGTTGTCAACCATCTGTCTATTTTTTTAACAAAATGAAGAGTTTTCATCTAAGTCTTGTTAAAAACCTCTTTCATCATGCTGTTGTTCAATTGATTTTTCCAAATGTCTGCCTTACAGTTTCAAGTAGTCTTTCTCTGTGCATATTTTCTGATTTATTTTCACTGCCTACTTGTCATATTGCTCAATTTCTAGTGTTACTTCAAGGTCAATTATAGTTCTAATGAACTATTTACAATAACATGCTATGGATTCTTGAAGCTTCAATTTTGCTTTGTTTCTGACAAAAGTGAGTTTGGAAAGTAATGAGACTGTATTGTAGTTCTGAAGATAACAACACTGTTTCTTTAGTGCTAACGTGGTTATTTCAGCACGATAAGTGAGAGTGTGTTGGTTGTGCAGTGTTTGACTCCGGTGAAAATACTTTTCCAAGATTTATAAACTTATTTGAACTGATCGGGGCAGAATGACTGTGCTTCATTTCAATGTCTACATATCAACCAGTCAGTGCAGGCCCTCATCATAAACCTCTGCAGAGAAACAGCATTTCTCCAACATGATCCTCCCCTTCCTAAGGTGGACAGCTGAATGGCAGAGATAACTGCACTGCATGGGTGCCTGTTCCTTTGTATTAACTCCTAACCCTAATTAACCTATTAATTAACCTATTAGGGAGTTAGTGACCAGCTCTGATGCATGTGTCTAAAGTGAGGTGATATGAAGTGAGAACAGTTGAAAACTTTGATGATTTGTGTAAGACTAAGAGAAAACTGACCTACCTTCTCTGTGCAGTCTGGCCCAAGGGCTACTGCTTGTACAATCTCTTGTTTGATTTGCTCAAAAGCTTGTTTTTGTTCAGGTCCCCAATTAAACTTGTTTTTCTTTCAGGTCACTTAATAGAGAGGCTTTACAATTTGACTGTTAAAAACTACATTGAAAGTATTTGGGGTGGAACCTTTAAGAGCTGGGACAAGCATTTAGCAGAAGCCACCTGGTTAGTTAACACCAGAGGACCCATCAATTGATCCAGTCCTGCACAATCAGACCCTCTTCATACAGTAGAAGTGGACAAAGTCCCTGTAGTGTATGAGAGGAATCTCTTAGATTCCTCTTAGAGGAAACAAAACTGTGTGGGTATTTCCTGCTTTAGGCAAAGGCAAACCCATTCGTGGGATTGCTTTCACTCAGGGACCTGGACATACTTGGTGGATGATGATGAAACATGGTGAAGTACAGTGTGTACCTCAAGGGAATTTAACTCTGGGTGAGATTTAGACTTGCCTGATGTTAACTGCTGAATACTAACAGTGTTCAATAAGTGTCTTTCAGGGTATCACAGTGGTGATTACTAGAATTTGTTTCATCAGGTGATGCCCAGTAATACCCTGAGGACAACCCATGGACACGAACCACGGTGACATTCTTCCTTCCCTGACAGATTGTAATGAGAGGTGGAGATGAAGATCTGCAATCATGGACTGAGTGGACTTAACAAACTTTTCTATATAGAGAGAATTATAAACTAATGATGAGTATGACGTAAATAGTGTGGAATAAGGTGTGAAATGTCCTGGTTTGGGTTAGAACAGAACTAATTCTGCTCAGTGATTTTACTCTTTAGTTAACAGTCCTCTGATAAATGGCGCTTTGTGAAACTTTCTGAAAAAAAACATGCTTTCCGAAAGCATGTTTTCATAGACACTGCCAGCTTCTAGCAGTGATAAGGCCTCATGTTTAGATTTACTACCAGGGATTGGGATGCAAAGCAAGGTCACTGCTAAATCTTGTGTCTCATGTTGGGGGGTGCAGGGTAAAGGCTGCTCCTTCAGGGAGGAGCAGACAGGACAGGTGACCCCAAACTGACCAGCTAAAGTATTCCATCCCATACACATCATATTCAATATATAAATGGGGGGTCAGTTCCCCCTTTTTAGATGATTATTCTGGGTTGCTAGATCATTCTCCCTTCCTGGTTCCTTCTTCTCCTGCACTTCAGTGATTCTGAGGTCTTCTGTCACAGTATCAGTGGTGACGTAGTTACCGTCAGGGAGGGTTTGGGTTTGGTATTAGGTTTTGCACATATTTGTATATATTTCATTTATCATTATTATTATTATTAAAGTAGTTTTAGTTTTATTTTCCAATCCACAAGTCTTTCTCTCTCTCTTACCCCCTTTCCCTTCCTGTGGTGGGGGGAGGAGGGAATAACAGGGAGCATCTGTCATTGGTGGTCAGCCCAGACTTGACCCTTGACACAAGCTAAGATGAAGAATGTGGTTTTGGAATGGGGAAAATATCTGGCTTGTTTATATGTGTGTCCTTAAAATATCTCATGTTGCAATATAATAGTTAAAACTATTGTTTTATTTTTAATTCTGTCACAGTACTTTTGTATTAAAATAGGCTTTGTTTCTTCTCTACAGAGGTGTTTTTTCTGTAAGTGTGCATGTCTGAAGGTTCCCTTTTTATGAATATTTAAAATCAGAAAATTTCCTTTGTGAAATATTTGTCTACTAGAATGTAGTGTGTTAGTTGATAATTTTCTGTAGCTTCTGCTCACTTCCACCTTTTCACATTATACTTGTGACTGCTGGATATAGCTAAAAGTTGAGAACAGTCAGCTGTACTTTCAGATGATATCAACCATTTTTTCACCATTAACACGTCCAATCCAGTCAATGGTCATGTCAGGAATCTCATCTCTGTCTGGGTAGCTGAACTGAGATGGATTTGATGTCAGATTCACTCTTGTTCATCTGTATCTAAACAAATATTAGTGAATACATGTAGTCAAAAATATATGGAGAGAAGATTTCAAAAGATGTTGAAACAAGTGAATGTACAGGGAAACTTACCTCCTGTGCTCTTTAAAGAATATTTCTTTATTGCCATTGAAATGAAATATAAACTATGAAATATAAACTATGTATATGACCTTATAGCGGCCTTTCAGTACCTGAAAGGGGATTATAAGGCAGAACGGGGGAGACTTTTCTCCTGGTCTGATTGCAACAGGACACGGGGGAATGGCTACAAGCTGAAGGAGGGGAAATTTAAGCCGGAGGTTAGAAGGAGGTTCTTTACCCAAAGGGTGGTGAGGCACTGGAACAGGTTGCCTAGAGAGGTTGTGGAGGCCCCGTCCCTGGCAGTGTTTAAGGCCAGGCTGGATGTGGCCCTGGATAAGCTGGTCTAGTGCATGTGGTGTCCCTGCCCATGGCAGGGGGGTTGGAACTAGGTGATCTTTAAGGTCCCCTCCAACCTGAGCCATTCTATGATTCTATAATTCTATTTTAGTTTTATCTGTGGTTCCAAATGTCAATCCGTGTAAGTCATTGAAATTGTACAGTGTAAATTAAAGCAGAGCTTGATCCAATATTTTTATAGATGATGTGTTGATCACCCTTTAAAAATTTACAAAGTAACAGAAAAAACCCTCCCCAACTCACTAGCTATTAACTTTCTGCTTTACTTTGCACATTTTATAATTTTTCCAAAGCAGTACCGTTTTCAAACCCTTCCAGGCAAAGTTTCATCAAGCCTCTGTGGCTGACAAAGCCTCCAGACTTCTTGTTTAACCTAAGTTTTTGTTGCAGTGACACATACTTTTCCTGGAAAATGCCTGACCGTCCTTCTTCTTACAGGGACACAACAGGTAGGACTTATCCCATTTTAAACCATGTGTTAGGTGTATAGATTAGATCCTTTGGCCTTAGATTTATTTAGCTTATTCATTAATTTATTTTGTTATTTGAGAGGGTTATCCTAAAAATATTCATGGTGGGAAATAGTGGGGCAGAATCTACACAGACAATGTCAACATCATCCAACTAAATCTGTCACAGAATCATGGATGAATAGGTCTCCCAGCACTGACAAATGCAGAGGGACTATCACCAGCAATGTTACCAGGAAAGCAATCAGAGATCCAGGAGGATTGCATTAAAGTCTCCCAACAAAGTAACAATTTTATGCAGCTTTTATTTCAGTCCATGGAATGAATAAAAATCATTACTCCAGCCCAAACATACATGGGCTTCTCACACTAGTCTAAGAAGAATTGGTATCCTCTAACTCCCAGAAGTATTCAAACAAAGTGAAAACATTTATTTACAGGGAAGAGTAAACTTGTGATGGTTTGGCCCAGGCCTTTTTCCTGGTAACCAGCTTGTAACCAGGGAAGTGGTCATGTTCCCAGTATTCCATAGGATTTTTACATCACCCAGGGTATAAATAAGAAAGGGGAGAGGCTTTTACTGTCTCTTCCCTTCCGGTGGCTCCGTGCGGAGGAGTGAAGCCTAAAAGACCTTGTAGGCCTTGAGAGGCGGCAGTTGCTGGCAGTCAGTCAGTGCGACTCTGCTATCTTAAGGATAGTTGTAAGATTTTGTTTTATTAGTTCTATCCTGGGCTTCAAGTGTACATACCTGTTTTAGTTTCCCTTTTGTTTTTCTTTTCCCTTTTTTCCCTTTCCCTTTCCCTTCTCTTTTCCCTTTCCCTTTGCGGGGGTTCCCTCTACTGTGTACATAGTATTTTAATTGTATATAACTGCTATGTATGTAAATATATATATACTCTTGATATAATTCGGGTTGTTTCAGGCTCTTCAGTTTTTCTTGCAGTTTTTCTATTGCTCTGAGAGGGAAAGGGAGGGGGAAGGCTTTCACTGTGAGTTTGGGCATTTGGCAGGGAGCCAGCTCCAAACCATCACAAAACTAAAAGCAGGTACATGGTGCATTCAGGGCAGTTGTGACTTCTCAGTAATGCATTAGGTGAGTGCTGAATTTTTTATCTAAATTTTTCTGAACAACAGAGATACCTTTGTTATTTCATTATCTTCATGCAACCTTAAAACCCCAGACTTTATTAAGTCAAACATAAGACTTACAAATGGTCCTAGAGCTAGAGCGTGCTGTTGTATCTTCCCCAGAGATCTCTCTGGTTAGAGAAAACTGGGGATTCCCAGATCTTAGGACTTCGATTTTAAGCATTCTTGCTCATCTGTGCTTTCCCACAGCTTGTCTTTTTCTTTATTATTAACAATCCAAGTATGGATTATGTTTTTGTTTTTGCTGCCAAATTTTATGTAGAATGGTTACCAAAAGTAGCAGTAATAGCAGTGAGGACCTGAAAAGCAGTGCCTGAGAGAGTTGTGATGTGTGCACATGCACATGTTTCTTATAGACAAGAGTCAACAAATTCTTAAGACCTTCTCTTATGATCAGACGGAGAGATATAAGCCACAAAAGTATATGCATTTACATTATCTGGCTTTTGGAGTTTAATTTAAAAGCTATCTTGGATCTTACAGCCCTGGAAGAACTATAACATGCTTAGGAAACATCTACAAAAGATCAGATGATGTTCAAAGGACAACAATATTTATGTAAACAATTAGCACCAAAAACCTCAGGTGTTTTCTCCTGAGAAGAAATTAGAAGTCTGTCAGTTGATTTCATAGAGAATATGCTGAAGCCTGTTGAGATGCTCCTTTTTAATTGAGCATAAGTAGCTTCTGTGAGAGACTATACTTTCACTATGTTTCAGTATGTCTTGAAGCTTGCTGGCATAATGATTTACCAGAAGCAAAGTTACTGCTTAACTGAAACAGAGCTACTGCTTAACTGAGGTGAGACAGCTGTGGTGAAGAAGGGAGCTAAGACAATGCAAGGACATTTCAAGATGACAGCAAACACTCCAACTAGACACTGGAGACATTTTGATATGTTCCAGCTAGACACTGGCTCCGTACGCATTGATTGGGCCTGATTATCCATCACAGAATCACAGAATATTAGGAGATGGAAGGGACCTCAAAAGATCATCTAGGCCAACCCCCCTGCCAGAGCAGGATTCCCTAGAACAGGTCACACAGAAGCACGTCCAGACGGGTTTGGAATATCTCCAGAGAAGGAGACACCGCAACCCCAGTGCTCTGGCACCCTCACTGTGAAAAAATTTCTACGTGTATTCACACAGAATCTCCTATGCTTCATCTTAACAGCCACTGCCCCTTGTCTTGTCACTGGACTTCACTGAGAAGAGCCTGACCCCATTCTCCTGACACATACCCTTCACATACTTAAAAGCATAGATGAGGTCACCTCTTAGTCTCCTCTTCTCCAAGCTAAAAAGACCCAGCCCCCTCAGCCTTACATCAGAAGGAAGATGTTCCACCACCTGAATCATCTTGGTGGCTCTGTGTTGGACTCTTTCCAGCAGCTCCCTATCCTTCTTAAACTGAGGGGCCCAGAACTGGACACAATATTCCAGATGCGGCCTCAGCAGGGTAAAGAGGGAGAAGAACCTCTCTTCACCTACTAACCACACCCCTTCTAATCCACCGGAGAATCCCATTGGCCCTCCTGGCCACAAGAGCACACTGCTGGATCATGGTCATCCTTCCATCTATCAGGAC
>VWZX01009206.1:0-85662 GCA_013399015.1 Galbula dea | reverse complement strand
TTCCAACTCCTAACATTCTGTGATTCTGTGAAGTGTTATAGTATTGAGTTGGATTTACTGTGAACCCTTGTTCTTGGTTTGATAGGGAATACTTTCCCAAGGTCTCTGCGTGGTTTTAGGGCTGGAAGGCAAAAAAACGAACAAAAAAGCAAGTAGTTTTTGTGTGAAACACTCATTAAGGGTTCTTCTCTCTTGCAGCTTGCACTTGAGAAGTATGAAGAAATGTTCCCAGCATTCACAGACTCACGGGAGTGCAAGTTATTGAAAGTGAGTAAAGCCAGTATTAAAATAATCATACACTGCCCTTTAATTTCTGCTTTTTCACCTTGCCATAATTAGGTCATTTATTTGAACATGTGAGAGGATATCACACACACTTTGTGCTGGATTTATACCAGACTTGTGGAAGTAGCTGCAGCAGAATAATAGATAGAATGATAATTCACTAACTCTCACCAAATTATTTCTGTGTTCATGGTGAGTGGTTCAGATTGGTTGTGAAGGTGCTACTGCTGAACACAAGTGTCCACAGGGCAGATGCAGGGGTCTCTCTTCCCTCCAGGAGTTGAGGTGCCCTGCAGGAACACTCAGTAACAGCATTCTCTGTTTTTTAATGGTATTCTAGAAACTGCTGGAAGCCCACGAGGAGCAGAACAGTGAGGCGTACACCGAGGCAGTAAGTAGTCACAGATTTCCTCAGGATGTGCTTAGGGTAACTTGAGTCCTGTGACCAAGCAGGGCAAATCATGGGCACCTCCCTGTTTTAACAGCATACAGCCTGCAGGAGAGCTGGGCCTTAGCTGCGTTGCTTGTGCTGTAGCAGGTCCCACATTAAAGCAGCAATTTTAGTATTAAAAAGTATTTTTCTGTGAGAGTTAAGTAAAGATCCTGCCTGGTTTTGCTCCAGCTCCTTTGTGTTTGACAGTGGCTTGAAGTGCCCTGGGTGGTTTCTGGCTAGATCTCGTGTCACATTCTGTTCCATCCTGTTTTATTGTAATGATCCTAGTTATTGTGCTGTTTTTTCCTAATAGGTAAAAGAGTTCGACTCGATATCGCGGTTGGACCAGTGGCTCACAACCATGTTGCTTCGCATCAAGAAGTCAATCCAAGGCGAAGGGGATGGGGACCTGAAGTGACGTGTCCGTGGTGTTTGTGGCATGCAGCCCAAGTAATCTGTTCTGTGTTACAGCCAAGGACCACTATGGGATACCTGATCAATTATCTCGCTTTCTTTTGTTGCTTCCCAACCCAGTGACTTGTGTGTTTCTTTAGTACCCTGCTTTCATGACAACATGGGTAGATGAGACGCGATGCTCTGGGTAGCACTGGCAGGTCTTTCTGAGGTGAAAGAAGCACTACTGGCAGAAATCTTGGTTTATTAGCCGATGAACCCAAAGCCTGCACTTGGCAGCTGCTGGTTTTTCCCCACTGTTCCAGTTAGATTGGTGTCAGCTGTCACAAGTAGACCTTGTCACCAGTGTATTTTGTATTTCAGATCTAAATATAAAACATAAGTGTCTTCTATATTTTGTTGGATCTATTTTTCCACTTAATTTATTTTGTGGTGCATCCCATCCCTCCTGCCCTAAGATGACTTGACCCAAGTAATAATCTATTTTTCTAACTTCTCATTGCTGTGAACTCCTGCTGCCATCTCTTTGACAGGTCTTCTGTGTGTGCCAGGTGATACCCCCATAGTTCCTGACCTCTCCGCAAAGCTGCCTTGTTCCTGCGACATGCAAAGGTGTTACCTGGAGACTTTGATGTTTCACAGACACCTTGTCTGGGTGACAGGTGAAGCAAGCTTGCTTTGAGGAGGGGTACAAACATTTAACAATTCCTGCAGTAATTTTAGAGAAGTGTTTTAAAATATCTGCAACCACAGCTCTTCTGTGCAGGGCTTTGTTTAGCTAGAGATGATTAAGCTATCTATTATGTCATGTGCATATATTAAGGACTTGGGTGTCTATGCAAGTTGTCACTCAGTATTTCTCTGCAACGAAGAGATTTTCAGCTGCACTATAGATGGTCAGAGAAAAAAAACCAAACCCAACTAATTAACTGCTTTATTTGGCACAATTACTGGTTTAGCGGGTCCTCTTCCACCCAGCAGCTTTGGGAGGCACTGCTGCACGCTCTGGGCTCTGTCTGTTGCCTCTCTTGATGAAGTGATAGTCTCTGGTGACCAAAATGCTGGCATTTTCACTGGTTTGTTTTTAATTTTAGTTAGTTGAGTAGAGCACAGTTTGGCTTACTGGTCTAAGGGGTTTAGTTCTATTAAAGTGGTACTTTACCACTGGCTTACAAAGAAAACCAAAAAGCAGTCCTGGTACATGCCAAATTATTACTATTTTTTCATTTTCCTGACTGATCTCCTTGGTCACTTATTTTCCACAGACTGTTCTGTGCATCCTAATGTGTTACAAAAGCCTCATGAGCCAAAACTGGCCAGGATGATGCTTGTTCTTCCACACACCTTCAGTTACATCACTTCTCAGCAGTGTTTTTAAGGCTGCTGCTGCTCAAGATCACCCTCTGGCTGCAACAAAACCATCACTGTAACTCAGACCACCATCTGTCCTTCCCACAACCTTGGCAAATACATACTTGAAATCCCATTGAGCATGCGGTCCTGCTGCCTCCACTGGAGATGTTCTGACATGGGCACACACCTCTGCTCACCAAACAAGGACCAGTTGAGATTTCCCGAGGGCATCCTGTACTGTACCAAAGTCCTTCACTTGTGCCACCTCAGCTGGGCAGAGAATATACTGGGCTTAGGATGCAGCTAGCATGGTAAGTGGGTGATCTTGCTGCTAAAACTGGATCTCATGTTGGAGAAGATGTAACTGCTGCTGAATGTACCTGTGGCAAAAGGATGGGATTGGACCCAGTTTGTTTAATTTATCTGCTTCCTTAGCAAAGACCCTCGTATTGACTTGTGTCCAGCACCTTTGGAGCCTTGGGTTTACTTTTCCTAGCATCGTGCAGAACCAAGGCAGGTATTTTCTGCCTTTTTTTGTTCCTTTCCCAGTTGTCAGTATTGTGCACAGTTCTGAGAAGCTGCTTGTGGAGCTGGTGGAGCAAAAGGCTGTACCCATGGGGTCATGTGGTCTGGAGTAAATACCATTAAAATCCAAACATTAGTTCTGTGTCAGTAGGCTACAGCATGCCCTCCAGTGTTATCAGTGGTCAGTTGTGACAGTTTTACAATGCCAATCTGCCAGTCTGCTGTGTTTTCCCCCAGTACACAAATCTGTACTATGAAAACTTACTCATGAAATGGCCTTAGCAAGAATATGATGTTTTGTGTGAATCTGTACATTAATAAAGTGAAAAATCACAAATGTCAGTAGTGATAAGTGGTCTTTCCTGGGAAATACAAAAGGTAATGCCTGATGGAGCACTGTGGGTGTAATGATAAAAGCCAGTATGTGTAGCGCTTCTTCCCAGTTACCACAGTGACCTGGTAAGGTAGAACCTAAAGGCAAATACTTGTATGGTTTCACACCACTTAACTGCCTGTGGAACAACATTCAGGCCTGTGGTAGAGCTGAGTCAGGACTTACTTCTTTGTTTGTTCACCAGGGTTCTATGTCCAGGGTGTAGAAACATTTGATTACCATCAAGTCACTGGAAGGGTCAGCGTCAAGGTTTCAGTGTTTTAATAAGAACAGGTCATATGAGTAACTCACTTCTGTACATTCATGGAGTACAAAAGTTTCCCCCACTACAAGTGCTAATGCTTGACTTTAAATATATCTACAATCTCTTTATGTTGGTCATGGGGAATACTGAGCTGCAATGGGAACAGCATGCTGGAATAAATATTTCAAATATAACTTCTTGGAAATGCTCTCTTAAAAATTCCCTTTCTACAGATTAAGTTATGCTTCCATAGTAACACATCAGAAATCCCTTTAAGGTTCAAAAATAGCTCTGTGCCACAGTTTGGGTTATCTTTATTGCTTTGCCAACACCTAATAAGCCTTAGAACGGGCCCTAAAAAGGCTTGATTGTGCTTACCTTTACACTAAGCTTCAGCTGAGAAATTTTCTGTGGAAATACTACAACAGTAAAGAGAAACAGAAAAGCCAAACAGAGAAATTAATTAGAAAAGCTCTAGGTTTTTAGGACAACCAAAGTAACTTTCACATTCCAGTCCCACTTCAGTGTTAGCAAAGGAAGCACAGAAAATGCTTAACCTGGGCAGATTTCCCCATGCAAGAGCTTTCCCAGGACTGGAAGTGAGTGGAAAGAACCAGGGGCTGTACTCTTCAGGGAAGAGGTACTAAGGAAAGATCTGTCTGCCTTGGTAGGAAATGCCCAAATCAAAGCGTGACTCTGAGAGACTGGTGGTGCTGGGATCCAGACCCAGCAGGTTCAGTGAAGGTATGGGCTGAAAGAGAATTGTACCCTTAGTCCCTGTGCTCCCTTGGTCACATCTACTTACTTTAAAAAAAAAAAAAAAAGCATGTTGCCAGGGTGAGTCTGCTAAAATTTAGCAGCAGATGCTAATCAGGAAGAGCCTCTGAACTGTAAATTTACCATCATTTATGTTCTTAAGGCCTGCCTTAGCACCATACTGGGGACAGCAAAGACAACAGCCTAGAACTACCGCTCAGATTCCAATATGGTCTGACAAAGTACTCACAAACTGGGAAAGAAAGGCCTAAATCCCTTTATCAGTCCACTACATTTTCCACTTATTTGTATCTTTTTAAGCCTTTAGCCATACAAATCCATTTGTGAACCGAATTTAGCCCTGGAGACTCACACTGCTGGAATGAGCTGTAGCAACTTGACAGCAAAACAGTAGCTGACTCTAAAATTGGGTCTGTAGCTCTGTTTTAGTGCTGACCTCCCTGGACTACCAGAAAACAGCTTCAACAGATGCAAGTTAAGAGGAAAATGCCAATAAGCTGTTGTTCTACACAAGCTGTTCCAGTCAGAAGATGAAGACTGAACTGTAAAAATAATCCCACACCCTTTACAGACGCAGCATTTGGCTCCCACTTGCTCACTTTGCTACTAAACTACTGCAATGAACCTTCCAATCTTTCTCAAGCTTGCTCTCACCCGTATTCTCAAGAAGCAAGCTGAATCACTGCTGGGATCTTTGGCAACAGCAGAGATAAACCAGTATTTCCTGAAAAGCAATTTAGCAAAACTTATGAATTCCCACTAAAGAGAAAAATAATTTCACTAAGCTCCTAGGCTGAGAAACACAACATGATTTCTCCTGATTGTACATGTGTCATCAAATTGACTGGAAATCAAACTCCCACCTTCTTCACCACCTCTTGGAATGTAGGTATGGACTTTTCACTGCAGAGCAAGCAGATTGAACTACACACACCCTGAATCCATAGAGAATAAGTTTCCTGGGACTTCTGCCTCCTCTGCCACCACTCTGGTGTGGTGTTACTTCTCCGCCTTCAGGAGATGGAGTAGTATACACTAAGTAACAACATTTTTGAGGAACTTCTGGAAATTCAGTGCATGTCTTTCACATCTAGCCCTGCTTCCTTGTTACAGCTTCTGCAGCAAGTTATTGGCAAAGTCAAAGGACTATACAAAGGACGCAGCTTAAACTGGATTTTAACTAAATTATTCCATATTCACCATAGCGTGAAGCGGTGGCTGAACAGAGTCTGTCTGTGTGTGGAGCACTGTTAGCTCACTTAAAGTGGTAGCTATGAGGGCTTCCTGCGGTCCCAGAGTCCCATCAGACTTATAGTCTGTTCCCATAGCAGAGCCACTGTCATGCAAGGTGGTCATGTTCCCCGGGACAGCAGTTAAGCTTTGATAATGGCCATTCTCGGAGAAAGACAGCAGCTTCTCTGGGATTTTAGGTGGCACATCGTATTCTCCGTCAGGAAGCTCCGTTTTGTGACCTTCATTGTTCTTAGATGCTCCTTCAACAATAACAAGAAAGGACTTCCAGGGTGTGTTTTTGTCGTGTATCTGGAAAAACAAAACAACACAAAAAACCCCCCCAAAAACAAAGGCTGAACACATGATGACTGTCCAGGAGAGAAAAGCTTGGATAGAACTCATACGTGATGCTGGTAAAAACATCTCTCTTTTCATCTCACATAACTATCCCAAAACAAGATCAGTATAGAATCACAGAATCATTTTGGTTGGAAAAGAGCCTTAAGCTTATTGAATCCAACCATTAACCCAGCACAGCCCAGTCTCCACTAAACCATGTCCCTCAAGCACCACATCTACATGTCTTTTAAATCCCTCCACAGATGGAGACTCCACCACTTCCCTAGGCAGCCTATTCCAGGGCTTGACAACCCTTTTGGTGAAGATGCTTCCAGTATACATCCATTACAGTATTTTAATGCCATGTCAGCATTAGGCATTTAGGACGATGTGCTAAACCCAACAGAAACCAAGCAGAAGTTCCCTCCAAGCCTAACAAAGTTGACAGGTCACTACATGGCCACAGGGGAAGGCTCTAGTGCTACGAGATGACAGGCTCTTACTGAGGTGTGCCGTCGGAGGGTGGACTTGTCGGTGAAAGTCCGTCCACAGGCATTGCACATGAAGGGCTTCTCCCCTGTATGGATCCGATGGTGCCGCTGCAGTGCGTTCAGCTGTGTGAACTGCTTACCGCACTGATCACAGCAATAGGGGCGCTCACCTGAAAGCAGAGCATGAATGTGGTTATGTCAGGATGTTACAAGTCCTGCTCAACAGGGAACCTCATGTAACCCTTGTGCTTTGTGAAATAAGGCATGCACAAGCATCCTCAGAAAAAAACCAAGATGTTGTCAGAATTCTCAAATTTGGGTAAATTTTGATCTATCTGAACTAAGTGGGTACTTACAGAGTAAGGGCTAGACCCACAGCCTGTATAAATCTGTGCAACCACTGAAACCTCTACAGTTTTTACATGTATTTTCCATTAGCAACTGAAGTCCTGCCCCAGAATACAAGTTTTCCTCTTTACAAGGTACATGCTGTGAGCATGAATACAAGAGCTGCTCACAACCATTAGGTTCTATCCAAATACATCAAACTGTCCCTGCTGCAGTCACTGTGTTAAACATTTTTTGAAATGACCACGCATTTACTCCTTCCTTGATTAAGGTGGAAAAATCATTGAATTTTTTAGGTTGGAACAGACCTAAGATCATCAAGTCTGATGATGTGGTGAACTTGGTGATCTTAAGTCTAACCCAGCACTGCCAATTCACCACTAAACTATGTTTCTGAGCACCACATCTACACAGAATCGATACCAAAGAGGGATACGAAAACACTTTCTAACAAATGCAAGCGGTGTCACAGAAAAACAGAAGACACTCCAGAACAAGAAAGAACCATCCACATCAGCACTGCCATGCTAATGTCCCCTGCTTTGAGAGAGTAGGAAGAAAACTTAAAACCAGACACTGAAAATACAGCTAGGAGAGGATGCAAACATGAAAGGTGTGCAAGTGGACAAGAAAAAGATCAGCTCTCTGCAGTGCTTTGCTCAGAGCTAAAATGGATGCAATTCTTCAGTCATTAGTAATCCCAGCAGCATTAACAATAACGTGCATTGCTGTTGGAAGTATTTCAGAGGATTACTGTAACTTGCTAAGAAACACAGGAGCATCAGGAGAAGGGGAGTGGATGACAGAACACTGCATTAAGAATAAAAATGTGCAGGCAGGATAGGAATGAAAGCACTGGGAAACCCTAGCTGAGAAATCCCTTGTCTGAATTAAGCAACTGTGAAGTCTATGTCTTTAAATGGTGGTTACAAACCAAAAAGCACCTCCTACCTGTGTGAACTTTTATGTGCTGGCAAAGCGAGTTCCTCTGTGCAAATGTTCTGAAGCAAACTTCACATTTGAAGGGTTTGGATCCAGTGTGGATTCTGTTGTGGTGTTTCAAGTACTCCTTAGAGGCAAAGCTCTTCCCGCATGTTTCACACATAAAAGGCCTTTCCCCTATAGCAAGGGGGAAGAGGAGAACTGAACACCACATGCAAAAACAGACTTACTGTGCATGCCTCTGATGAAAGGCCTCCACCCGTAAGGAGCCAATTTTAGCTACAAGCATCTCAAAAAGTGTTCTTGGAACTACATTTCATTGTCATTTAGTGTTTTCTGACATCTACATTTAATGACCAGTAACCAGCAGAAGGCGGTCCACTTTAGGACAGGTCGGTTAAGAGATGCAAAAGTACCACACACAGCTCATGGGTGGCAGGAAGGGTCAATTCCAAACACCAAATTACACCAGGAAGGATACCCTGCAGAAGGGCTAGCTGTTTTATATTCCTTGGGCAAACCATTCCAGACATGGAGAGAAACGGGGTTATTGCTCCCGGAAGGCAGGACCCTATACCTGCCCTTGTTGAACTTTATTAGGTTCCTCTCCAGCCTGTCCAGGTCTCACTGAATGGCAGCACAACTGCACAACCTTCTGGTGTGTTAGTCACTCCTCCCAGTTGTGTACTGGAACCTTTCTCAGTAAAATCATGTCTAGGGATGAGACTATCTGATAAAAAACAACAACAAAACCAATATATACTGAATAAAAAGATCTCCTAGTTTCACAGCAGGCCTCTTGGTAAAGGTTCTTACATTGCAAAAGCAAGCCTTACCTGTGTGACACCGTTTGTGATATATGAGCATGTGATTCTGAGTGAACCTGGCACCACATTCATCACAGACAAAAGGTTTTTCACCAGTATGGATTCTGAAATGAGAAAGCAACATTAGAGCACCGAAGTGTATCTCCTTCCTCTGCAGCACGACACAGGTTGTCTTTACTCTGCGGCTAAAGATTTCAGTGTCTTTTAAAAGACAGGAAGGACAGCTTACAGAATTATTACTGCCTATACCAGAACTCCAGCTTAAATTCTAGCTGAAATGTTGAGCCGATGCACATTTCAGGGCTTTTTTGAACAGTGCTGCAGGAATACAGCCAACACTGGCCAGTTTTTATAGCAATACATCAACAGGAGGAGCACAGATGTAAAAATATATAGAAAAAGATGAGCAATTCTCACCACAGACTATCACAATACACAAGTGTGGAGCTTCCAGCATCCAAGAAGCTTATGAAGTCACAGTGGTAAATAATGGAGGAAAAACTCAGGCCAAAAAATAATGGTAGACTGATAAAAGCAGGCTGAAGACCCCAATAGCTAGAATTTTTGCCATGATTAAAAATGTCTCACCCATGAACCTTCAAGCTGGTGCATATGCACCTCCACCCTTGAGTCTCACTACAGCTGATTCCATCAGCTCTGTGTGGGTGTCTTCAGAGCTTCACTCACCTCCAGACAGTGATGTGTCAGCCTGTTTCTGGTCACGTACCAGCTGTTTTCTACACTTAGCACCCAAATCTAGTGTTCTTCAATATAATACACAACCAAATCTTTTTAGAGTATTCTTATACTTTTTACATAATGTTATCCTATTGACTATAAAGAGGCATCAAATTAGCTGAAATCATTATAGCCCTAATCCTACACATAATTCAGCATGGGTGTTGCTTTTCTCCTGTGGAACATCCCACAGACTCTTAATAGGTCTAATCCCATGAGAAAAGTTCACCATGCACTTCAGCAGCAGCACCTCTACTTCAGCTTAAAGAAAATTACAGCAACTCCCCAAAATTGAAAAGTAGGGGGGAAAAAAAAAGAAGCTCTGAAAAAAGGAAATACAGGCACTTTCCAGTCAGTCACGTTCTACAACCCCACTTCACTTGAAGGCTCAAGGTGTGTTCCAGGGGATTCTGCTTCTCCCCCCAGAATCTAACAAGGCCAGGTAAGTCCGTTCATACCTCATGTGTGTTTTAAGTGCAGAAGGCTGAGAAAATTTAGCCTCACACTCTGTGCACCCATAAGGCTTGTCGCCTGTATGCGTCCTTTCATGGAGCCTCAAGGCAGTTTTGGAGCTCAACCCCTTTCCACATTGTTGGCACTGATGACGATCCCCACCACCCTCATGAACCTGGAGAATGTGCCTCTTGACGTCCTTCTTCCTCTTGAACTTCTTACCGCAGAGCTCACAAGGGAAGTGGCGCTCGCTGCTGTGGACATGGCGCTGGTGGCTTTTGAGGTTGCACCGGTTGGCAAAGGTTTGACTGCAGGTTTCGCACCGATAAATGATTTCAGCTGCAATGCCATGGCTGTGCTTTATGTGCTTGAGAAAGCTCTTTTCATACAGGAATTCCTTCTTGCACGTACTGCACTTGAAGTTACTGCCTCGTTTCTTTTTATCCTCTTCAGATTTCTTCAAGTATTCTTCAGATTCGAAGTTGCCATCGCATTCTTCACTTTCAGGTTTGATGCTGTTCTCAGCTTGCTCCTCCTCCCTCTCCATATCACACATCTCCTGCTCTTGAGGACACTTGTTTTCTTCCACAGCAACCTCTGCATTCTTCTGCTGCTCTCGCAGCCGCCTTGTGTATTTCTTCTTTGGGATTTCCACAAACACTTTCCTCCCAGCCAGTCTCCCACCTGCCCTTCTGATTTTGGTGTAAGGAGGCTTCACCATTTCCTTCTTTTTGTCCATTTTCTCTTTTGATTTGGTAGCTGGTGTCTCAGGAGATGCTCCATTGCTGGGCCAGTCTGCTGGAGAATCTGGAAGAGCCAGAGGACAGTCTGCCTGGTCAGCTTCTGCCACAGCAGCTGCTTTGGACTCAAGGAAAATGCTTGGCTGGGTAGCGCTCTCTTCCTCAGAGTTCTGTGATTCAGAGAAGTTTTGCAGCTCCAACAGCACCGACTCAAGCATCTGCTTCTTTAACTGAAAGCAGGTTTCTGAGAGGTCCAAGCACTTCAGCTTTTCAGCTATTTCTAGCATACGTTGCACTCTGTCTTCTTCCACTTCTACCTTAGCAGTGTAGACAAACTCAAGAAATGATGCAAAATCAGCAACCTGGACCTCATTCAAGAACACGTTGGTCCTTGGGCCATCCATGCCCTTCTCATTAAGGAACACCTCCTTGAAAAATTTGCTTGTTGCTGCCAAGACAGCCTTGTGAGCCACAAACTCTGCCCTGACACCTTGGTACTCCACGCTGACAGTCACATCGCAGAGGTGGCCCAGGAGACGCAGCTGATGCATTTCATTCAGCAGGTTGATTGGAGAGGACTTGGATTCCAGTAAAACTGCATTACTTTCCATCTTTCTTCTCTCTGCAGAAGGCTACGAATGACATTGTATGTTAGATAGTTGTACCAAAACTAACAGAACTTAAAGGTTTTAGTGGCCAGAATTCACATAGAAACTTTGGAGAGCGCTTCACTTCAGCTTTAAGCACTTGAAGTGCTTAAGCTTAAAACACCAGACTTTCAAAGGAGCATTGTGAAAAGTCACCAAAAGATGCCACCAAAGAGATTTCTCTCATGTTAATTTGAGTTTAAATCTCAACCATAAGTTTACCTGAAACACTAGAGACTACTAGAACCTGTAAGAGGGACAAAGCAAACAGATTAAGATCACAAGAAATGTTCTCATTTAAGGCATGTGAAATTAAGAAATTATTCTCTCTCCAGATCAGGAAATAATAAAAAGGTAAGAATAAGGAAAAGTTAACTGCAATCCTAAATAAACACTTCCTTAAACAGGTTTTTGAGATAAGACTTTTAAACAAGACTGGGATAAAACTCCAAATGCTTAACCAAGCAAAGCCTAGGAGACTGAGTAATTGTATTCTCAAAGCTAAACCCAAGAAATTATAAAACTTCCTCAAAGTGATTTCTAAAAAAATTAATCACTTGGACTTACAGCCTCTAAAGTTTGAAAGCCCATTTGCAGCCTTACAAGGGCTTTGCCATCTCCACTACCATTTGGGTTACATTGTATTTCCCAGTAATGTTTTAAGCTGCTCCACTTTTACAAGCAAACCCCAATGTTACGCTTCAGACAGAAACTTTATATGAATGATAACGGCACGATTTGACTCCTGACTGAAGAGCTAACTCTTACAAATATGCATAAAAGATAATGTTTAAGCTTTGATTTCCTTTCTCCACAGTCACTCTGTGACCTTTTTTTCTCCCAGTTATGTAACATGCCTGCACTCCAAGTATTTCAGAATGAATTATACAAACACTCACTGAATGCTTTATCTGAAATAATCAATGATATCCAAAGGTAGCTTTCTTTCCCCCAATGCAATTATTTTTGAACTACTTATGTATTTCACAACTCTCCATCCATTTTCCAATAAGCACACAGCAAAAGCTGTGGTCACACAGACACACTTCCCTAGCAGGAAACAAGAACACAAACCACAAACTTCACCCACTGGGGCAAACAAAGTCATAACCATACTCAGGAGCTGACCACAGGTGTGTTAACAGAGACTTTGTACTAATTCCCTTTTTCTTAATGCTGCAAGGCAGAAACCTCCTGTTCTTTCCACCAAAGAATCAAAAGCTACCGTGGAAACACATTGCTCACCTGATGCTGCTTTGGAATTTGTTCAGGGGAGGAGCAGTAATCCAACACAAATGGTCAGATACATTGAGCTGCAAAGACTTTTCATGGCCGCTCCTGGGGCAAGTCTACCAAGCTGCAGAGCACAGGGCTGGCAGAACTTCTTCAGCACAAATATGATATGTTCATCTTAAGAAGGACAAGGCCTGAAAAACTGCAAACTGGGCCTGCTCACTAAGACTGGCCTGTGAAACCGAGATAAATAAAAGTAACTCTTGCGTAAGGTCACTCATACACTGCGCATGTGTCCCCTCCCAGAGGCAAAACTAGCTCAAAAGAGATAAAAAGAACCAACTAGATGTAACAGATTATGGACCCACAACTTGTCTGCTCTTCTGCACCAACAACTCCCTGCAGACTAATAGGAGACATTACCGCCTTGTTTAGGCTTCCTCCAACTACAATAATGGCAACACACCAACATGCACACTGTGCAGGGCTGAAGCAGAAGTTAAATCTACAAATAAAAGCACAGCACACTGCAGCAAAAGACCCAACTCGACTTCTAGATGACTTCAAAAAGACCAGCAGTCTCTGTGACAGTGCAGCGGCACTCAGAGACATGCTGACCCCGGACCAGGCCAGGAGACTGCTGCATGGAAGGAGGATGGGGCATCGCCACGTTTCCCCACAGCTCACACCACAAGGCCAGTCACCTTCTTCCTCCGCAGCAGGCTTCTTCCTCGGCGACACAGTGGCCCAAAGATGGGCCAAGGACCGGCAACAGCCCACAGCCATAGAGCCAAAAGAGCAAGCAGCAGCCCCCAAAAGGTGGCAAAGAGGCAGCCCGCACCTAAGACAGTAGATGAGGCTGCTGCTGAGAGAGATCACCACTCCCTGCCCTCCAGAAAGGGTCGTGGGTTGTAGGGGAACGCTGGAAGCACGTCCTGCTACCTCCCCACGGCAAAGGTAGGTCGAAGAGCAGCTCCATGCCGAGGGGAGAGGGCCGAGGGCCTCAGCAGCCACCCGGCTGTGAGAGGCAGGGCAACGGCCAGATGTTGCGGGAGGCAGCAAGGTCACCAGGCGTGGACCGGAACCGGCCACACCATCGCACCCGCCCTCCAGCAGTCCGTGAAATGCCCCTTCTGCCCCCACACTTACCGGGCAACCCCGCAGCCGGCGCGGGCCGGGCCGGACCGTTTCTCACCGCTCAGGCTGCGGGCGGCGGCCGGAAGTGCTACGCACATAGCCCCACCTCCCCAAACCCTCATAACGGCCAGCGGAAGGGATACTGCGCAGGCGCCGCCACAGAAAGTAGGAAGTGGCGCCCAGCGGCGCGACGCGGGTTGCTAGGTAACGCGGCCTATCGGAACACCATCACGTAGAGACCTAGCCCCGAGTTTGTTTTCAGGAAGTTAACGAATTTCACGCAAATCTGTGCAAATAAGATGGCCACTTACGTTATGAGCCCATCTTTATTAAAAAAAACCCAAAGCAATAATTGACAACGACAGCACCACACCCATGCCTGTACACATAAATATACTTTCTTTAGGAGCTAATTTCCCCTGGTTCGACCTGGTGACAGTTGACATTACAAGAACAAAAGGGAGTGGTCAGTGTCCTCTGTGTTACTAACACTAGATGGCAGAGGATCTACCTTTTTCAGAACAATGCTTTCTGGTTTATAAAGTTTACCTTGGTCAACTGACCAAATTTCCAGTGCAGAGTCTTCACCAGTACAGGCTTCTGATAATGTCTCTATTTTGGACCAATTATGGTCTTTTTTGGTTGTGAGATCTATTAAGAAACTTCTCCAGTGAACATTCCGGTCATGAATCTAGGAAAAAAAAAAAAAAAAAATGGTAAAAACAATTACATCTGAGTTTTCCTTAACAATAATTTTACTAACTGAAGATTTAATCCAGTGCAAAATCAAACAAGCTCCAAGGTTTACTCAGTGACACTGTGCTCAAATGCAAAAGCTCAACTCTGAAATGCAAGAACAAGCATGTTTTTCCAACTCTGCATGGATTTTCTGGCTCTGATGTCATGAAATGCTTTCAGAAGAACCCAGACTTTTGGCATACAGGTAAACATTACCTTAAAAACCTGTAACTGGAAAAAAAATCCCCAACACCTTATGTCCTGTCTTAGCTGTCACTTCAACGACCTGAAGGTCTCTTAAAACATTTTTCAGCATATTGCAATGTTGGAAAAAAGTCAAATCATATTCATCAGCAACATAAAAATGATATCAACCACATTATTGCTTTTCTGTTAAGAGGCTTAAAAAAATGCCAGAGACTGAGTAACACGCAATGTGGTGCCATTCATTTTTAAGAAAAGGATTCAATCAGAAAAAAGCATTTAAAATAAGCACTAAGATTATGTTTTCCTTTACAACCAGTTGAGAGGTGACTGGTCTGACAGCCAGCAGTGGGAGCTGCTGGGCCGTTAGATGGAGGAAAATTCTGCACGCTTCAGAAATACTATTTTTCTAAAGCTGTCTGTAAAAGGTAGCTCAAACCCCCAGTCCTAATATTCACACTTCTGCATTTGTTTTTAGTAAAGAACGGAAGTTAAGCACTACAGTGAACTCTCATTAAGGCAAGAAACTTCTCTTGGTAGTTAAACATCATGACTGCAGCCTGCCTGCCACAAAGACAGCTGATGGGGAGCGTACCGACACGTGTCTGCGCAAAGTGGACATGTCAGTGAAGGTCCTCTCACAAGCTCTGCACTTGTACGGTTTTTCCCCGGTGTGAATGCGCTGGTGGCGTCGGAGAGCACCCTGTTGGGTGAAGGTTTTCCCACACTGCTCACAGAAATATGGACGGGTCTCTTTAATAACAAACAAAGCACAACACCAGGAAGTACACAGTTAGAAAGCAGGTTCTTTTGGTCCCTCTTTCAGCACACAAAACAGCATAAAGAATCTTTAAAGATCAATATTGATAAAGTAGTGTATATAGGAGATAAATGCTTGGGGCCCTGGTTATGTGATAAATGTTTCTTGGCTGTGGGGGAACATTTGCCTGATCTAGCAAGGGAAATAGAAGCAACTACAGCCACTTTCTGCTCCTCCAGGAGCATGAAACAGGCCTCAGGCTTCTGAGCAAGTGTCATTTGATATGACAGATGATGATATAACCTGAGAGGAGGAGGTAGCAAGTCATCATCCCTGGAGGCATTTAAAAGATGTGTAGATGTGGTGCTGAGGAACATGGTGTAGTGGTGACTTGGCAGTGCTGGGTTAATGGTTGGACTATCTTAACTTATCTGGTTAATGGTCTATCTTAAAGCCCTCCTCCAACCAAAATGATTCTATGATTGTGTGATATTGTGCCCTGTTTTAACAAGCCAGGAAAGGTATGAGCCCTGCTTGTCCCCATCACTCCATTTAAGAAGCTTATAAAAGTGATCCTGGAATGTCACCATCCAAACTAGGAAGTACTCCAGGCCCAAGCTTCCAGTGCCGTTTATGTTCCCTGCCCTGATGCATTTGTTTCATTACCTGCATGGACGTTGCTGTGCTGGGCCAGCGAGGCTCTCAGCCCAAACATCTTCCCACAAACCTCGCATTTGTAGGGCTTAGCACCCATGTGGCACCTTTTGTGACATTTTAGGTATTCATTGGTGGCAAAATGTTTTCCACACACATCACATTTAAAAAGGCGCTCCCCTGAGAGAAGAGGAAACAAAGACATTCTGAATTCTATCAGCAGAATTTTATATTTCAAAGATGGCTTTCACTTGTCTTTCTATCCCTTCCTGGTACTCGAGTTCTCTTGGTACAAAACCGAGTGTGCATGTTCTTCAAATCTCAACTAGCAATTTCTAGCAGTATGAAGAAGGTGATGGGAGAAACCAGATTGAAGGCACAAAAGTATTTAATGCTTACCTGTGTGAGTCCTTTTGTGGCCAGTGAGTTTGCCTTTATCAGCAAAGCAAGCCCCACAGTCCTCACAAATATATGGCTTTTCTCCTGTATGGGACCTAAATGAAGCAAAATAGGAATATTAATAAATTTGCTCTCGTAGTGCATTCTTAAAATGATGAGGTTTAAATTATGTTCTGCACACTACAGGCAGCACACAACTTTTTAAATGAAATGGAAAAAAGTACACTTGAATCACTCAGGAAATACAGTGTTTATGAGTAGAGCTGCGACATTGCAGCACTAAGATTCCCATTTAAGGTTTACCTTTTTCTTACTCTACAAAAATCTACCTTTCTTTTGCAACTTATAGCTCCTAGTATTAGCACTGGAAGGCAGAAAACAGATGCTGCTGTGCTAGAGACTGAAAGTGCATCCAGATGGTCTCCTGGGACACTGTGGGCCACGTTCCTGGCTTCCCGCGATCCCTCAGTGTTGTGCTCTCTGGCCTGCAAGCTTTTACTAGCAGGGTATTCCCATTTTTAAGACAAAAGGCACTAAGTTAGGCAAGCAGTGTTTCTGAATGCATGCTGGACATCTCATTTTAACTAGCTCAAATTGAAGAAAGTCTGAACATAACTTTTGGTCTTACACTGTGCTGACTTGTCTTACCCCAAACCAAGCAGTACAATGTACAAAAGTATGCATAATTGAGTTCCCAGGCAAAATGCTGCAAATACAAGACAGTCAGTTACCCAACACAAAGCCCACGAGTCACAGTTTTGTTGCAGTCACACTGCAGCTCTGCTGCTGCGTTTCAACCAATGGAGATTATTATGACAGATGTTCTGCTGGTCTTCAGTCAGTGTACCTCACAATTTTTAAATTGCTTTAAGAACACTTAGGAGGCAGAAGAAAGCAAATGTTCCCATTGTAAAGGTCCACAGACTCTTAACTGAGGTGAGGGAAATCCCATTTTTAGCCCTCCAACAGTTAGCCAATTCTTACACGCTAAGGCTCCCTCTTTGGGGAAAGATGGGAAATTCCATGGGATGATTCACCTTCTGGGAGAGGATGCATTTAATACAGGGACCACCCCAGAACAATTCATCCAGTGACGACAGAAGGTGCCCAGATGACAAGTCCAGCTTTTGTATTGCATACAAGAAATGAAATCCTGCTAACTACATCAGTGAACAAGGGAAGAGCTATGGATTTTGGCTCTGAACAATCTGATCTACTTACAGGTGCCCCTGCTCACAGCAGGGGGGTTGGACTAGATGACCTCTAAAGGTCCCTTCCAACTCTAACCTTTCCATGATTGTACGAAATTACTTGCTCAGTGATAGAGAGCATGTGCAGGGCTCAGCATCTGTGTCTCTGAGGTCCGAGACTAATTCTTCAGCCCATGCTACTCTTCATTGGTGAATGCAACCATCTTATTTGAAGGCTGTCTTAAAGAACTGGCTTTTGCTTACAGGTTAGGATACAGCATGTTGCAAAATCCTTACCCAAACTGATGCAATGACCAGCTGCAGACAAAACCTTTACATAAAGAATTAATCACAGATACTACAGAACAAATTACATCACAGCATTCCTGTTTTAAGGATGCACAAGGAGAATGATTCAGAACTGGGAAGTCAGAGGAGGAAAAAGTGTAATGTGCACCAGGCATGCAGGGAATGGGAACAGGAGAAGCAGTACTGTAGGCTGACCTGGTGTGGATCTTCAGTTGTGACGGCTGAGCAAATCTGGAGTAACAAATGCCACATTCATAAGGTTTTTCTCCAGTATGTGTCCGCATATGGAACACTAGTGCTGTTCGGGAGCTGAGGATCTTCCCACAGACAGAGCAGAGAGGGCGTTTGACTCTGCCTTCGTGCTTCCTCATGTAATGTGTCCTCACATCTCTCTTTCTTTTGAAAGCAGCATTGCAGAGGGTGCAGGCAAACTGCCTCTCTTCAGTGTGCACACATGCTCGATGCTCTTTCCAGCTGTTGTAACTAGCAAAGGACTTGCTGCAGATGTCACACTGATAGACTTTGCCAGGCAAGCACTGGTGGACATCTCGACAGTGATCCACGTACTTTTTCCGGGAAACAAACTGCTCGCTACACTTATCACACCTTATTACATAGGCAGATCTTTTACTTGCCCCACTTTTATCTTCCTTCTTTATTTCAAACTCTTCATCTAATTCATGTTCTTCATCAACCTTCTCATTACAGTATTCATCATCCTCCTCAGTGCAGACCACCTCATTACCTCTACTCTCTTCAACTTTTGAACACCCTGCTTCATAATATACCTCTTCCTCACCCTTCACATTCATTTCACCTTCATCTTCATCCCCTTCTTCACTCATTTTTTCACTTCTTCCTTCAGCTTTCTTCTGCTTCTGTTCTTGTTCATTGCTACAGTCTGCTTCAGGAACAGATGAACCCCCGGGTTCCTCCTCATGGCCTGTGGCCTCTTCATGCCTTGCATGCTTTGGTTGTTCAGCCTCTGATATCCCACCCTGTGTCCCTCTGTCAGGGTCTTCATCACAGCTTGTTGCATTTGGTCTATGCGCAGGTGGAACCACCATCCAATAGACAGGTGTAAGTTTCCTCTCTTGCTCAGACTTATGGATTTTTCTGTTAAAACAAACAAAAACCAGAGCACAACTTCAATAAATGTAATTGTTTCAATTCAGGCATGTTTGCCTCAGAGGGAGATGTTTCCTTTTAATTGTTCTTCACCTCGGAAAGCCAAACAGGAAAATTCTGTGTAGAGTTGGAAAGAATTAAAAGGTCTCAGTTCATCAAGGATGGGGCCTCTCAATTATACACATTTATCATCTGACTAAGTAACATAGGATGGACTGCACATTTTCCTCTGGAGCCATGCTGGAAGGACCTAAGCCAAAGGAGACAGATTAAATACCCACATGGAAAACTAAAACAGATCCCTTTGTAAGCCATCAATTATAGAACCATAAAACCATTTAGGCTGGAAAAGACCTTTAAGATCATTGAGTCCAATCTTTAACTGCCAGTTCACCACTAAACCATGTATCTCCACACCACATCTACATGTATTTGAAATCTTTCCAGGGATTATGACTCCACCACTGCCCTGGGCAGCCTGTTCAGGGCTTGATAACCCTTTCAGGGAAGAAATACTTCCTGATGTCCAACCTAAACCACCCCTCGCACAACTTGAGGCCAATTCCTCTTGTCCTATTGCTTATTCCTTAGGAGACTAGACTGACCCCCACCTTGCTCCAGCCTCCTTTCAGGGAGTTGTGGAGAGCAAGATGATCTCCCCTTTTCTCGAAGCTAAACAACCCCAGTTCCCTCAGCCACTCCCTGTAAGACTTGTGCTTTAGATCCTTTACCAGCACTGCTTCCCTTCTTTGGACGCATTCCACCAACTGCAGCAGTTAACTCTACTTACTACTATTCAGTCTGTGGAACAAACTATGGCACTGCACTTGTGACACATCTGGAACGTTTTCTTCTGCTACTGAACTAGAAAAAAATGTTGACATTTTTTAATAGGGAAGCTGGGATCTGGTAGAAAAGCACCTATCTCCTGAACCACACAGGCAGGCTATGGAGATTGAGACATACAGTGGCTTCTGCAGTTCTGGAAGCTATCGTGCAATTTCAACAGCTTGTTTTCAATCAGGCCGTGCTTCAGAAGCCTATCTGGAAGCTCGTGCTACCCAGCAAAATGGCACACAGGACATGTGGCCCATGAAAAACACACTAAAAAGCACCACACTGCCTTGATGTTTATCAAACAGGCATTTCCTTATGCTCTTTAAACAGATGCAGATTCTTTTCAGGCTCCTATTAAAAAACCCAAAGCTGAGGCTTCCAAAATCCACGAGTTGCACAAGTCCCCTTTGATTCAATGAGAAATGTTCACTTAAATTCCCAGTGTGGGAGACCTCAATTGGGACCGAGAGCTTGATGAGGTCAATGGAAAAGAAAAAAATCTGTGCTGATTTCAACATATTTCTGATCAAAGAAACTCTGGAACTAAAGAAGTGAGGACTTTGGGAAGGCTTTTTTCCCAGCTCCCATAGAAAAAACCCACATCTTCCCGTGTATGCACAGACACGCAGACACAGGGACACAGAATGAGAATGCTGTACCTCAGGTGAGTGTTGTAAGCAGACCTCTGAGCAAAACTGGCAGGGCAGTGCTTGCATTTATAAGGTTTCTCCCCAGTGTGTGTTCGGATGTGGACTGTCAGGCTGCACTTGGATCTGATGACCTTGTCACAGTAGGGGCAGGCCTGGGGATCCTGCTTCTTCTTATGCACCCTGCGGATATGGTCATTTATGTCCTTCTGGTGCTTAAACCTCTTGTCACAGAAGATGCAGGAGAAGTCCTGTTTGTCACTATGAATGGTGAGACGGTGCTGCCGGAGGTTCTGGTGAGTGGAGAAGAGCTGCTCACAGGCATTGCAGTGGTACTTGACAGCCAGATTAACATCATGCTTGAGCTCCATGTGGGACTGGTACTGCTTGACAACCCGTAACAATTTGTTGCACTTCTCGCACGCAATCTGTGGCAAGAATTTGGACACTTGCTGCGGTGATTTCCCATGTTCCGTTTTACTGGCAAATTTGGAAATTAAACTGTTTTCACCTTCCCACTGCTCAGGCAGAGTGTTCCTAATTACTACACATGCTTCCTTTGACTCAGGCTGACTTCGGAGAGAATGACTAGTCTTGCTTTTGAGACTAACGAGATTCACACTGATCACGTTTCCGGAGGTATCTGTCTTGTTACATTTTAGTAGCTTTGCTGTTCTGGATTTTGGCTCTGGAAAAGCAGTGTCCTCTTGCTCCAGGGTTGCTAGTTGGCCTTCAATAAGTTCATAGCCAGCCAGCAACTTGTTATGCTCTTGCCTGTCCCAAAGTTTCCTCTGCACAGGTATTGCTACAACTTGGGAAGAATTACTCTGTTTATGGTTTTCCTCTTGCTGGATGCAAGTCCACAGTGCCCCACCATTTTCACACAGCTGACCTTTCAGATGGAGGCTCAAATCTAACCCCTTCCTGCCCTCTGCTTTCACTTCTTCACAAATGTCAAGCAAATCCTTGCATTCTAGTCTTTCAGCAATTTCTTTCATCCGCTGCAGTTTTTCTGCTTCTATTTCCACTTCTGCAGTGTAAACAAACTCCAGGAAGGAGGTGAACTCTTCTGTGTAAATGTCTTGCAGAGTCACTATTGAGTTCTTAGTGTCCAGCATCTCATTGTGCAGGAAAAGCCCCTTGAAATAGTTGCTGGAAGCTGCCAAGACAGCTTTGTGAACCAAAAACTCCTCCTGGATTCCCAGATGTTGTGTGTGAACAGTAACATCACAGAGGTGACCAAACTGGTACAGAGAATGCAGTGACCTCAGGAGGTTGGGAGCAGCAACCTTGGATTTCATTCGAATTTTCTTCTTCTCCATCCTGCCAGAAAAACAGACAAATCTTTGAGTGCATGCTCTCCCTTTTTTGCTCATAGACATTATCAATCACTTAAGAAAAAGGTCAGTGGAGACCCATGTCCTAATTCCTAATACACAAAACCTAGTAAAGACCTTGAGGTCTTGGTTTATATGAATGGTTTATCAGAGTCACAGATTTAGATTTACACCCTAGGATAACCCTTCAGAACAAACATTCTGCAGCACAGATGGTAACAGCAACAAAAAACAAGTAACATGATTGGCCCAGCTTAATAATGAAACATTCTTCATACCAACACTTTTGAACTGTCAAGGTGACATAAGTTTATAGTAGAAACAAACATCTTTCCCTGCTCTTGTACCAAGGGAGAACTGAAGCATAGCAAGTCACTTCACTTCCAACTGTTTCCCAGCTGGTGCTGAAACACCACCTTGTGTTTTCACAGTCACACCATGTTCCATTCCCTGCACGAGGCACCCCCTTATGCCAAAAGAGGAGATAAATCTTTGGATCTGGTACAGTTTTGTTTCTAGTTTCCCCCCCCCAACTCTCACCTAAACAATTAGACCTAGAGGTTAATAGTGACAGCTAGCAAGCTTCGTATGTAGAAACAGCTACACTTTTTTTGAGGAGGTAACAGCATTTCATATTAAAAATTCTTCAAAACTGCTCCTTCTCAACCAACAGACAGAAGGGTTGGGGTTCTTTTGACATTTTCACAAAGAACAAATTGCATTTCTCCATCAGCTCCAGAGACAGACATTAGCTGTTATTACAGTGATTCTGATAACCAAGAATGCTGCGGCTTTCCTGTCTCAATCCATATGACACCAATCCTGGTGGAACAAGAGATCTCCTTCACCCTTGCTCATAAAGCACTGTGATGATGCTGTCAACCTTCCTGAGGCCTAATCTGATCCTCTAAGCTGATCTTCCTGATCTAGCATAGCTTTTACATGCCTGTTATTCAACACAAATACTTACAACAGATTTGTAACCAAGGGAAGAACATTAGGCCAAAATAAACAGATGAAGCAGCTTGTTATTGCTCAAAGGCTCTGTTTAAGCTTGGCTCGTTGTGCTTCCCTCTCACAATAATAATGGCTGGCAGAAAGACACCAAACTGCACTTTCACTTCTCATCTAAATTGTGTTTGACACTATATTAAATACACTCCTGGCAGATACAAACAGCCTGATTAAGGAGCCAAATGCATCTTCAACATAAAGTACCAGGAAGTTGAATACAATACATAGTGTAGAGTGAATAGGTTTGAACAGCAAGCTTAAGAGATAGCTTTGAGAATTCTCTTCCTATTACAAGCTACCACAGCAGACACTGCAGAGGATAATCATCTTACTAATCTGCAAGGCACAAGTCATTCAATGCTTCTGACACCCCAAATAGTGTTTTTATTAATGTTTTTAGCTGCATTTAAAGGTTTAAACCAATTTTCTAAAGACCTCATTAAGTGCCACTAGAACGTGTACAGATAGAAAAAGGACAAGATTTCTACAAGATATAAAATCACTGTAAATATGAGTTATGCAGAACCTCAAATATCTGTACTTAATTGAGGGTTTGATGCTGAGTACTTGATGAGCAAGTTCCACTCCAGTCAATGGGACTCTTTGGATCTCAGACTTCTCATCTGGCTGGTACAGAACCTCCTCACTTTCACACCCTTCACTGCCAGCCAGTTCAAAGAAGTTTACTCAAAGAAAAGAAAACAAAAATATTACTACTGGAAAAATACTTAGGAAAAGTTAAGTAGAAGAAAAAGTCAGAGAAAGCATGTGTTGAAACACTCCACAGAAGCTGGAAATTGAAGAGGTGGATGTACAAGACAGCACTGCCTAAATTCTGTCAGAAAAGGACTGCTCCCATCCAGACAAACGCCATCTCTGCCTCATGAATTCTGGCCAGCATTCATCTCTGAAACACTCCCAACCCAACCGCTGTCAACTATTCCCTACCAATGATCATCAGCTATGCCAAAATATAATCCTAACAGCTCCCATGGTAAGAAGTAGGGCAGACCAAGAGGTCCATCTATATTCGGTCCAAAAATTCACAAAAGCTTCCACTTAATCTCTCCCCTGGCCTGCTGTTAATGTTTTCTAACAGGATATCCTCCATTTCAGCATAGACTTGACCCCTGTGCTGTGAAGCTTGCTGATCGGTAGTGCTTCAAAAAATCAATGAGCAAAGCATGTGCTAATTTCCTCCTTCTCCTTTTCAAGATCCCCCTCTGAGATAAATTCTAGATATGTGCTCCCACGTGAGCTCTAACAATGCTAGTATCTGATAAAAAGCCAAATGGAGAGGTACTTTCCAACATCACCTCTTTAGTTCAGCTGGTTCTAGATTCTATCAGACCAGAAATGGTTTACTGTAATGTCTTTCCAATGAAAACCATCACAAATTAATCAGTTTTCACCTTCCCCCCCAAAAAAAACCCCATGGGACTATACTTTTGTTACAATTTGGGGAGGAAATTGATCTTTAGGTTTCCAAATTGGTGTTGAATACAGTTTGTTTTCACGAATTTTACAGTTTCATGAGGTTGAGAGTCACACACAATGTTTCAGGGCTACGAAACAGTAAGACTATCTTCCCCCCACCCCCCCAAAGAAAAGTTGAGGTAATAGAAGATTTCCAAGCATTTTGCTTTCACTTTGGGGGCTAAGGAAGCAGCTCTCTTATCCTCAATGAATTAAGAAAAACTATCTTCTTCTTACTCTTTACAGTTGATTAACACTTAATGACAAGAGAAGATTCTTGAGGAATTCCCATCCACAGCAATGGGAACAAGGATGACAAATGTTGCTGTAAATCATCCAGCCATTGAATCAAAGAGAAGGACCTAGTTTGTTCTAATTGCTGATTAATATTGTCTTGAAATAACCACCAATAACCAAACTGCAAAAATAATGGTAACATCATGAATAGGTTTAATTCTATCCCTCTGTGAACACAAGGCACCTTGGTCTTCATAATCCTAACTTTTGCTCCCAAAATGAAGCGCTCCCAGGCTTAAGAGCCCTAATAAATATAATTCTGCTATACTCTGAAGATTCTGAAAGCAGCAAGCTGCTGGACTCCAAGACACTTAACTTCAATAAGAAGATTTAAATGAAAACATTTTTTCCACATATGGCATTTTACAGGTTTAATTTCTTTGACAGTTCTCATTTTGTACAACAAAGGATTCCGACAGTGATCATGTGTATGTAGCTATTGAGTGTTGAAAGGAAACCTCCCTGGGAAAATAACTGGAGGAAGAATTTCCTCTTCATTTTTCTAAAGAGAAACTTAAGATCTAATTGAAAAGGCTCTGGGAAAACCAAGCAATAAGAGATTATCTATACTTGGCAAAAAAGTGCATAGTAGATTTGAATGTCAAAATAAGAGCATGTAACAGCTCCTCTTGATGCCTGGGCTACCACTTGGTGAAAGAAGCCCAGTGTGGGTAGATCATAACAGCAGTGCAATGCTCCAGATGCTGACCGATAAAACAGCTCAGGAGATCAGATTATACAGCCACAGCTACAGTACAAAAGGCAGAATATTTACAAACCTCCCTAAGTAAAGGGCAACAAGACTTACTGCCACAGATAACAGTCCTCAATGGAGCCATACCTGTGGGGTTTTTCGCCTTTTTTTTCTCCTGTAAAATCAAGTAACATCTGCCTGTCTTAAAGATGGATTGTGACGATAAAAATACATTAATAGCAGCATGATAATAAGCTAACATAGGTGAGAAAGAGCATTACAAAGACACAAATAATGGCTGGAATTACTCAACTCTCTTTACCTGAAAAATTAAACTTATTCACATCCACTCCCACATGATGGAGCCACATGAAGCTATATTAGGATACCAGGCTAACAACAGAAACAACTACACTTCTTCTGCCACAGCATCTGACCTGTCTGCACACTGCTGGTAAGCTGAGAAACTACCATCCAGAGCATCCAAATTTTGGATTTGCACTGCTGGACAAATTCTTCCAAGAGCCACTGAAAGTTAATTCCTTTGAAAAAAAAACCCCAAAACAAACAACCAAGAAACCACACAAACCAAAACCAACAAAAAACCCCACCAAAAAAACCCCCAAACTCCACCAAAAATAACCCACTGATTTCTGCCCTGCTGAAAAACAAGCCATACTACCTTCTCCTCACATGTGAAAAATCAAGGCTGACCACTCTTAACAGGTGGAACAGCCCTAACACTCACAATCCTATCTGAAAGATACCACACCGTGTTGGTCCATATACCACTTACAAAACACAGTTGCGATTGTCTTCTGGTTTTCACCAATTATTTTCCAACAGATTTCTATGCAAGTAACGTCCTGCAGTTCGCACAGGGCCCCCAGAGCCTTACAAAGATATCAGAAACCAAAGACATGTCTCCCTGTGCTTGACAATAGTGTGCTTCCCCGTGGCATGGCAGGCGGCCGGAGCTCCGAGCAACAGCGGGGCAGAGACGTGGGAAAGCAGGCTGGCCGTCTCCAGCACTCACACAGGTGACAGGTCCCCACCAAGGACACCGCAAGGCCGCCCCACGACCCGCCTCTGGCGAGGCTTCGCCGCCGCCATGCCTGCCCGTGAGGTGTCGAGGCCTGGCCTGCGCCCCAAGAACGGTGGTTACCCTCTCGCCGGGCGGGGCACAGGTAACAACATCCGGACTCCCTCCCCACCCTACCAGCAGAACTCCAGAGGAGCCTCTCGGCTGCCTGACCCCACGGTTCCCTCACGAACCCCGCCCAGCCTTACCCTGCCAGGCGGGCCGGGGCGCCCCGCTCCCGCCTCAGCCGTGCTCCTCCCGCTTGGGAGCCCGCCCTAGGCTAAACCACCGCTCCACCTTCTCCCTCTCCCCCCGTCCTCAATGGAATGGTACGGCCTCACAGGACCCCGCTGCCCGAAAGTAACATGGCCGCTACAGCCTTGCCACACCAGCCCCCTCGCTTTAGCGGCCATCCTGAGTGAGGGAGCGGACAGCCATCTTGGGTGAGGGGGAGCTGTTGGGCAGGGTCGTCTGACAAAGCCTTCAAAATTCCCCAAAATTGCAGGCGGAGGTCAATTTTACACCATTATTTGAATACCTGCGGTATGCTGTTCATTGTTTTCTCTTAAGAAACTGCAGCAACTCCACTGTTAGTGAGGAATACCACAGGGTGCCTTGTTTTGTTTGTGCCTATTCAGAGGCCACCTTATAGATTTCTTTTGGTGAGAGTATCCACCTCAGGCAGAAGAAAATCACGTATCTCTGCGCTAGTTTTTGTTTTGTTTTGTTACTGTTCTGGGAGAAGGCAGGAAGCTTTGCTCCGGGTCTCACAGCAGATCAGGTTTCAGGGCCCCAGAGCTCAAAACCAAATTCAAATTGGCTGCCAGGGCTCTCAGTTCACTCTGGTGTGGCACAGTACCTCTAAAATTAACAGTTTCTGTGGAAACTGCATTTTTCCGATGATCCGTATACGTTAGGAAGAGCTGAGTGCAAGAAATCCATGAATTTTTGTAGCTTAAGTTTAGCTGTTTCCACAAAACTGAAAAAAAAACCCCAAGTAAAAACCAATTATGTTTCACATTTGCAAAGCGCAGTGTTTAAACAGGTTAAATCACTCCTATTGCCAATGGCTGGCATGGTGAGTTTGTTCCTCAGTCACGTTAAATATCTTTACTCATCTCACAGCCTGGTTCAGTCTGCCAGCTTGATCCAGCTACTTACAGTCTCCCATTGTGGATACCGGTAGATTATTTCCAGTGTTAAGAGAAAGGTTATAGGAACAAACTTAAAGGTCCGAATTTTGGTGGAGTAAATCTGGGCTTAGGAGAAGAACCGATGTGGTTTCACATCTCCCAGAACCTCTGTTCCTTCAGGACAAGCTGCTCTTTCTCACAAGTGACCCCATATCACAGTCATTTATCATGTTAAATAATTTTAAACAGCCAACGGATGGAACAAGTCACTGTAGGCTGCCAAATACTTAAGCATATGAATCTTGTTTCCAAAACAAATGACAGATAAATTCTTCCTTGGAAGCATTTTTTAACTTAAGAGCAGGTTTTAATCTTCAAATTTTAACTGCTTGTAAAAATATTGGATGATGATTGTAATTGCTCAAGGTAATATAAAATAAATTCCTCTGTTAAAAAAGAGGTAGAAATCACTGAGTGTTGTGACACTATTTACCTTTCTTTTCTATACTTCTGTCACACAAATTTGAACCCAGACCCTATAACTTACCAGGTTGCTGGCCAGATAGTACAAAACGCTCACACGTTTATTTGAAAATGACAGCACCATAGGAAAGACAGAATAAAAATAACAAGTACAAACTCAACTTGCTTAAACTTGTACAGGCTGAGAGGCAAATCTAACCTGACAGATAGCTCCCACCAAGGAGTGCACACTTCCACCGTGAATTTGGTTTTCAACCCTGATTATTTTGTTTGTACTCGGGGAACGTTTCTATTGTCAAGACACAGCTCTAGGAGTGGATAGAATGAGCAGCAATATGAGTGATCCATGCTAAAATGTCAGGATAATATTCCTTCTTAGCACAAGGGAATGGTGTTTGCTTTTACTTTATCGGAAACCTGTTCTGCTCAGCAGTTCTTACCCAGAGGAGTTGGGAGAGAAGATGAAGTGCAGGCTCCTGTCCAATTTAGTCTTGCTTTCATAAGGATTGAGTGAATTGCTGCAGAAGCTGGCAGCACTGGGCTGTATCAGTGTGTCAATCTTCTCAGAGATGCCCAGGAGGCATTCTCCCATTGCTCCTTTGGCATACTGGCAGCTGCATGACTCCAGGCTGGATTTCATACTAACCTCTACCACCAGTCTTATTTCTCAGGGCAAAGGAAATGAACTTGGTTCTTCAGATGTCCTGGTGAATGTTACAATGTGGCTTCTTAGGGCAGAAAATTGAGACCTGTACCCCTCAGCCCTGATGTGTGCCCTGATTGCTGGGTGGGGAGAGGAAAAGAAGAGCATCTTATTCACTCTCTCTGAATCATTAATTCTTTTCTGCATAGTTTCAACAGGAGGAATGAAGCAGCTGGGAGACAGCAGACAGGTGTCTGCATCCTCTTGAGCTGATGAAGACACTGAACCCAGGTGACCTGTGCATGGGGTAATCGCTCCAGATACAGGGTTTTTGTAATAAACGAGGACACAACAACCTGTTTTGCCCTTTAAGCCAAAACACAGCATAGGATTGTAGCCTGGGAACCCAAATTTGAGTACTTCCTTTGGCTGGGAGCGAAGGAACACTTCATTTTTTGACCATGCTGACTCAGACCAGGAAAAGGGGAAGAAGTTGGGAAAAAGCTCTGCGAGCCAGGTTACTCCACTCTGGCTATAGGACCTGCTCCTGTGGCACTGAACCATTAGAAATTTGCAGATGCTTACCCAAGGTCAGCTGGGACACCTGCAACAGAACAAGGAGTAGAAATATAGGCCCCAAACGCCAGGCTGACTGCTAAGCTGCCTCTTCTTCTCTGGAGGAGCAACACCTGGTTGGCTTTAGGGCATTTGCCAATTTAGCTCTTCCCACTCACATTGCAGATGGGCAGAACTAGGGTATATTTTTAGAGGCTTTAAATCCAGGTCATAAACCTGTGGGAGTGTTTGCTTGCAGCCACAGAAAGTTGAGTGTATTCTGGGCAGCATAAAAAGAATCGTGGCCAGCAGGTCAAGAAGCGATTCTTCCCCTCTACTCTGCTCTGGTTAGACCAAGTGGCAGTGCTGTGTCCAGCCCTGGAGTCCTCAGCACAGGAAAGTTGTGGGCCTGTTGGAGCAGGTCTAGAGGAGGCCATAAAGATGAATGGGGGCTGGATCACTTCCTGCGAACAAAGACTGAAAGAGTTGGGTTTGTTCAGCCTGGAGAAGAGATTGCTCTGGGAAGAACTTCTTGTGGGCTTTCAGTACTTAAAGGGGACCTATAAGAAAGACACATAAGGGCAATCTTTTTAGCAGGGCCTGTTGTGACAGGAAAAGGGGTGATGGTTTTAAACTAAAAGAAGGGAGATCTAGGCTAGATCTAAGGAAGAAATTTTTTACACTGAGTGTGGTGAGACAGTGGCACAGATTACCTAAAATGGTAGTAGATGCCCCATCCCTGGAAACATTCCAGGTCAGGTTGGATGGGGCTGTGAGCAACCTGATCTAGTGGAAGATGTCCCTAATCACTGCAGGTGGGTTGGACTAGATAACCTATAAATGTTCCTAATCTATGGTTCTATGATTGAAACCTTTTCATGGCAATGCAGGACAAAACCTCATTGTGCCTCTCCCCTGCATGTCCATCCTTTCCTCGTGGCTCCGCCAGAGGATGCTGCTGACTTTGGAAAGAGCAGCCCAAGACTGCAGCCCTGCTCACCCTTTCCAGGATGCAGAGATCTGCGGCTGGTGTCTCGCTGACATTGGCCTCTCCATCCTTATGTGACAGTCTCACAAAAGGAGCCCAGCCTGTGCCATGCTTCCTGTTTGCCAAGAAGAAAGTGAAAAGATGTGTTAAATACTTAAGGAGCCTGGAATGGAAATATTCTGGGAAGGATAGAAAAAGGACAATTTGAATAATTCCCCTTGGTGGACAAATTCATCTTCCATGCCATTCAACTGACCGTTACATAGAGACGATTCTGACCATGTGCCTGCAAAGCCTTTGAGGAGGAGGGAGCTTTAAAATGCATTTTCCCCCAGGTTTGGAGCTTATGAAACTGAAGCTTCCCTGAATAGGAGCCAAGCCACCACTCAGCAAACCTGAGTGTTGTCCCCAAAACAGAGACAGAGCTTTCAGCATAGTCTAAAAATGCAAATACCAGACAAAATCCTAATGAAAAACAAACAGCAGGCTTTTGGTCTGTATGACAGTGGTGTGTACTGGTTAGCCTCTAATGCTATTCTGCATAATACATTTTGGCATGTGATTTTGCTAAGAATCAGACTTACCATATATACTCCCTCTTATTCCACTGGTCTGCTAAGTCTTGAGAAGCCAGAGTTATGTATATTCTGGCAAAAAATTCCAAGACCTTGAAAAACACATGGAATTATATTCTTATGTGTTTTTTTGTCTTAAAAAGAAGATATTACAATGCTGAAGAGCAGCAAAATTTCCTTCTCAGCAAGATACAGTTTGTTTCACTGGAGAGAAAGTAGCCACAGAAGCAAACCAAAAAGAAATGTTGACTTCTACATCTCCATATGAATTCAGTTGCTCCTTCTACAGGGAAAGCTTTGGGTAGCTGTAGCTACACTCAGTAACTTGCTGACATGATGGTAAAGGAGATCAGACTAGATAGACTAATAGCCCCTCTTGTCTTTAAAAATCTATGAATGTATCATTTACGTAAGATGCATGGTGTTCTCCAAGCCTACACTAGATGAGTCGGTTCAACTGGGTGGTTAAAATCATAATCTCTTCCTGTCTGGGGCTTGGCTCCACTATGGGAGCTTGGGGCTTTTCAAAGCCAATGACCATAACATCTTGTATCAAGACAGTGAATAATTGTTTGCTAAGTTGTGACTTGGAAAACGTGTTTGTCATCTTTCTGATATCAGACTTTGAGGTAGTTTAGTTCATGTTCCTCCCATGGGGCTTACTTTGACTAATGCAGTAAGCAATTTTGGGTGCTGATGCATAGGAAGGAAAACTGCTAAATGAAGATGGAATAAAACCTCCTAAATGACCCCTGGTTTTGTGCATGGGTGGTGAAGAGAGGTCTGGTGTACTGGAAAAAGCTCTTTTCAGCACTTCTTGTGCTATTGAGCCAACAGTTTTGATATCAACTATATGTGGGGACACATGCAAAGCCTATGAAAGTCACTGGAAGGGCTCCCACTGAGGTCAAGGGCCCTGGGCAAGACCCGTATTTGAGAAGGTCTCTCAGAAGTGAACATGGATCCGTGTCAGCATCATCTGATTGGCATTAAGGCGCCTGTGGCTTGGCTCTCTCCTGTGAATTACTGGTGCAGAGCACTGCTTTTCCCCCCTTTTCTTTGTAGCTCATCCCTGTGTTAAGGCATTTGTGATAGGATGTATTCTCACAGCTTCAGGGGGGAGGGTGGAGATTGCTTTTGAGCTAAATCACTACAGTCCTGACACCACACTCCTGACAAGTGGTCTGTTAGGTTGAGGGAAATCCAAATGTAAGAAGATGTTTCCCTTTGTTACCAAATAAATCCCACACACAACTCGTTTGTTACATGCCCTTGTTTATTACACATATTTAAGCTGTTGGCACATTGCAAACTTCTGTTTTCTCCCTGTATCTTCTAGAGAAGCAAAATATTTTAACCCGTGCTAAACTATAGGCATCAAAACCAGCAATTGCCTTTGGAAGTGTATGATTTTTGTATCACATCCCAGGAATACTGATCCACTGGAGAGCTCAGGAATGTTTTCCCTCTCTATGCAAACTTTTTTTTAACTTCATAACTCCTCACATTTCCAGTCAAGCCCATATTATAATAGTTTCATGAGTCTTTGTGAAAGACTATTAAGATCTTGTTTTTCTGTCCAGAATCTAGAAAGCAGGTGGATAATGTTTAGTCTCTGGCTAACAAACACTACTGCTATCTGCAGGATGCTAGCGCTTTCTCCTATTGGAAAAAAACCTGCTTCCTGCTTAGTTACAGACACTTAAGTATAACAAAAATATGCAGAGGGGAAAAAAAAACCTACAACATTTTTTTTCTCTCCTACATCATGCCAAATGGACTGCAGAGGATCACAGAGAATAAATTAGTATTAGCACCTTGCTCCCAGCCAAAAACCCCAAAGTTATTCTTAATGGCAAGAAAATAGTGGGGTTTTTTTGGCCAGATTTACAGTCCCAGCCTCTGTTAATGTTATTGTTCATTATTTTCAGAAAGACTTCTATTAAATTAGCTGTTGACTTGATGAGGGTGATGCCAAACTTCACCTGATCCCAGCTGCCGACCAAAGAGAGTTAGGGCTTGACTAGTTGTAATTTCCCTTGATCCTCAGAAAGCAGCAAGATCCCCAACTCACCAAAATCAGTGCAAAACCCCTCCTGCGAAGCCCATGCAGGCAGTAAATAATCCCTGATTTTACATCTGGCTACATCCAGGCTATGTCTGCCATCAAAATCCTTGCTGTGTACCAACAGGGATCCCTAAAAGGTGGGCTACTACTGCCTGGGACTAGGCAATGGTGGGGCAAGCCAATACTTCCCTGCAGCTTCTCCCCAACCAAGCTTGTTCTACCATAAGAAAAGTAAAGATACTGTGCCTCTTTCCTTGCCCCTGGCCATAATTCAGTGTTGTAAAAATAGTGCAGCCATGAATTTATACAAGGACTTGATTGATGTTTCCATACATATCTCTGGTGTGAGCCAGCTCGTGTAGCTTCACATACAGCAGATGGGAATATGTCCAAAAGATAAGATTTGCCTGCAGAAAGGGCCTGTCCCCTCCATGTCATCTTAGAGAAGCCACCTGAGACACCTGAGTTAGCTTATACATTTGTTTTAGTACACACACATCTCCTGTCTACATTTGTTTTGACACACACACATCTCCTGTTTTCAGAGATACAATGTATTTTTTTCCTCACAGTGATTTTTTTCCATAATAATGAGCCCTCGTAATGATCTGAAAATCCAAATCATTTGGAAAAAGATGAGAATTTAGGTTTGTATCTGGTTGCTCTCTCTGGAGGGGTAGAACCAACATCCTAGACCTGTGTCCTCAGGAAGCTGTGATCTGGCTCTGGACTTTTTGCTGTGGGCGTACTCGTACCTTGCTTGTTCGCTGCCTGCGTGAGAAAATCCCCTTTGTATCAACAGGTCGGGTGTGGAGCCTTCGCCTGCAATGATTAAACATGCAAAAGGCAGCTGCCTGGAGAATAGACACCTGGCAAAGTATTTTTGGGAATTTCAGGATTAGTCATTGTCTGTGTGTTCCAGAAGCATGGATCCCAGCTGTGCGGCTTGTGTCTTGTTCCTGGAGGCTACATCTGCAGTCAACAGGTTTTATACATTAACATAGTCTTGTTTTTCCAGCATGGATGCTGGTCTAAAGATGTCCCTTTCCTACATCAGTTGGTAGTAGCTTTGGGGACTAAACCATTGCAAGGCAACCCTGGCGAGAGCTGATGGACCCACATGGCTGCTCAGAGCACATTTGCTGATTTTACATTTGTGTAAATTGCCCAGCTGTTGAATCTCCATGAGGATGGACTCAAAGGTACAGCTCCCTGAAATTATGCAAGCATACCTTGTGATCTGAAAAGAAAGCCTATGCTACAAGGACTTACCAAGGCCTGGCAGATATGAACTTGAGCTAGTAAATGCATCTGAAATGTCATCTGAAGGTTGCTCTGCATTTTGAACACCTCCCTCCAAAGCAGGTGGCAGCCCTTCTGTGGTGGGTGGCCAAAATATTGGGCTAGACATGGACAACAGCATATAGTGGTGGTCAATCCCTGGTCATAACTACGATGTCCTGCAGTGCCATGTTCTCCCTTTGGCTGGAAATCTGGATCACAGTCAGCTCAAGTAGCCACATGTACAGCTCTGGGATTTCGTTTGAGAAACCTGATACATATACTTTGAAATACAAATAAACAAGCAAGCACACTGCAGACAGGAAAGAAGAGACAATGTGGAGAAGACACACGAAGAGAAGGTAATGTTACAGCAGAGAAAGAGGGAGGCATTGAGGGAAAGATGTTTCAGCCAGTACTCTAGAAGGAAAGTTGCCCTGTTAAAACCTTCAGTGGAGATCTGTGTTGTTCCCCAGCTCCAAAAGCCCTGCTGATGACCATTGAGCTCCAGTCACTTTGTCCTGGAGAAAGATCTCCTCTTTTTAACTGTGAAGGTGGTTTAAGGGGCAGGCTAAGGTCAGTCTGCTGTACAGTCTCCATCCTTGGAGATACTCAAAAGCCATCCAGATATAGCCCTGGAAACCAGCTCTGGGTGACCCTGCTTGAGTGAGGTTGGAGCTGGTTGAGGGAACAAACTCTATATTTGTACACCAGTATCACCTCTGCACGTGCTCCCTCAGGAAACCTGCACCAGGTGGGTACTGGTGGGCTTCACCCAGCCACAAACCAGTAAGATGCAGCCTGAAAGCCTTAGGTTTTATTGGCACAAGATATCTTTGAATCAGATCTGTCATCTTACAGCTGCAGGCAGAGATCAGAAGCATTTGCTGTCAGACTCAAATAATGCTCTTCCTGCAGGTAAATGAGTTCTCATGTTGCTTCTCACTTCAGAAAGACGATTGTGTGGTAAAATACAGTAGTACTGCAAAGAGGGCAATGGGAACTCTTGACAACAAACTGCTGTTTTGTGCTGTGGCTGCTCATTGAAGCACGTCACGTTTACCAGCACCGGATTGGGAGTGAAGCCTGCCTTTTAAACAAGATTCACATCCCAACAGCATTACTTTTTTAGCTTCTATTTTTGTTTTCAACAATTTATCAAATTATCTGTTGAGTCTAACTCCAGAGGTTTGTAATTTGCAGTATGTCCTCTGGTAGTACCAAGAGCTCTCACTACAGCACTGAGCATAATTATCTACCAGGTATCAAACAGAAAAGAGATGTGAAAACTTCTTTAAACTACTTAAATAATATTGGCTTTGTGTTTCCCACAGGCATAATTAGATAATAGATTAATATAAATGGAAGCACATGATGCATCTAATCTAGCTGTGATACTTCACTGGCATCTAAAGCTGACTTGAGTTTCCTGGCTGCACAATCAGCCCAATGCAGTTTTCTCCATCTTTTATTCTATCTTTGTATTCTCCTTTCAGCTGTCCTGCCCAGAGAAGGGTCACATGGAGATCTCTCCTTGTCACTGCTAATAGAAAATGCTGATGGAACATTGTGATCTCTGCCCAGTGAGCTTCAGTTTCTGTGCATGTGGGATGTTCAAGCTCTTTAAAAACACCATTAATCCCCTTTTAGTCATCCATATTTGTTCCTGACATGGTCGTTAAATACAGAAAAGAGGAGGGAAGTTTTTTGCTGGAGGTTAACAGGTTGTTTAGTTTTGGACTCCTCCGAGAGAGCTTTGCTTTCCCTCTGAGCCCTCCTTGCCCTCTCCAGTCCCCAAGGCTCCATGTTTAGATGGCAAATAATTAATTATTTCACTTGTAGAATGACAGCAAAGAGGAGTAAGGGAAGTAATGAATGTTCTGCTTGATGAGGTGCTGGTCCAGCTTTCTGGGGTGGGTGGAAGCAAAGAGATCTGATTCTACGATTCAGCCACAGAGCTGCAGTGATGCCCCACTTCTGAAGGAGCTCTCAGTGTAGATGGGATTGTTTGATCTTGCAGATATTTGTAGCTGAGGGTTATGCCAGCCATGGGGTTAAAAGAGTGGGTTGGGAAGGCAGCTCTGGCTGTTTTGCTTTCCTATCTTGGCTTTCATTTTACCCTTTTACCCACTGTTTTTACAGCTTGTATTCTTGGCTATAGAACTGCTTATGTCCCAGACCAGCAAACCTCACCTAGGGCCCTGTGTGCCATACGGTTGCACTGCCTGAGCATATGAATAATTAAAGCAGGACTGATCTGAGGGGATTAATGAGGGGTCAGAAAAATGCAGTGGAGTCTGTGCAGGAGTTAACAGACTGAACAGGCAGAACAACAGCTTGAACCAAGGACTGGGTTTATGTCTGTTTTTGTGAAGAAATGGCTTGCTTTGTAAATTGTGAAAGTCAAAATTAATCCATGAACAAGGCAAGGGGCTTTATTGACTCCAGCTGAAGAAAGAGAGATACAGAGTTTTTCACTAAGGTTGCAATAATTTACCAGCTTTCTGCTTATTTCAAATAGTTACATGGTACTAAATCTCAGGGACAATTTTCATGGCTGTAAGCAGGACCAAGTGCAAGTTCAGCTGGGACTTCTTACTCTCTACCTTGCTTTTCAAATAAATATATAAAATATATAGAACTATTTCCAGACAAATATAAGAATGCTTCCCCAACTACCATTAAAAAATATTAATGTTCCTAGTGAGTGATAGGGCTAGTAAGAGGCCATACACCCTTCGGTATAGCAGCAATGCCTTGTGTTCAGGCCATGAGCTCTTTGTTAGAAGCATCTGCTTTTACTTCAGGATATTTGACGATTGTAGAGCACCAGGAATGCACAAATTCAAGAGCTGTAGAAATGCCAAAGCAGAGAAAGTAAAAATAAATATTCCTTTAGGCAGAATTTGTGTTTAACAAAGTTTAACTTCACCTTAAATAAAATCCCAGAACATCATGCACTGATTGGCTTTCGCATTCTTATTTCATTACTTTATATGATTATAAACTGTTATTGCAGGGAAATGAAAAAAGAATGGTGCTGCAGACATGCTTTTGTAGAACTTTAATGCAAACCTAAACCTTTTGTACCCGAAGGAGGAATTGTGCCATGCATACATGGCACGGCTCAGCTTCCCCTGCTTGCAAATGGGACCAAGCCAGTCTGTCTGAGGCCAGGATTTGTCCAAAGATACCCCTTATTGAAGTGGCTCAGCACCCAAATACTACAGATCTGACCATTCCTACACTGAGCATCATCCTTCCATCTCCATCACCCCAGGGAAACCACGTTTGTAGGGAAAAAGCAGTTTTCTGAGCATAACTGTACACAAAGCAGCCCTGTTTTGTGTGCATGGATACACTGACCAGCTGGCAACCACTGTGCCAACGTGGTTTGCTTTCTTAATCCCACATACCTATACAAAAAGATGTAAGTTCAGTTCCTAGATTGTACTGGCTGCAAACTGTCAACAAATGGAGGGGAGACAATGTCAGACAAGGATGCAAGCAATCCTGTGATGCGCTGGAGACAGCACTGCAGGCGCAGTTTGACAGGGAAGAAGTTGAAATGCACAAAGAGCCAGTTTTACTTGAATTCCTTCATGACAAGGGCCTTTAAGTATGACTGGTTGGACACTGCTCATATAATCTGGAAGGAAAACCCAGCAAGAACTCCAGCAGGCTGGGAAGGAAGGACCAGATATAGCGTGGTCATGACCAGGCAGCTTCCTATCCTGTACCTGACACCATTTAATTTACTATCCTGCTCTGCTTAATTGGGAAATGAACCATTGTACCCTGTGTGGCTGGAGTCTTGTTATTTCTGCTCCCTCCACCTCTCACCTACAAGGAGAAGAATCCATGTTTTACCGAAAATACACATGAAAAAGTAACACTGCCAAGTCATAGAATGGTTTGGGTTGGCAGGGATCTTAAAGACCTTCTAGTTCCAACTACCCTGCCATGGGTGGGGACACCTTCTACAGGTCACCAAGCTTAAACACATCCTGTCCTGAAGTTGCAGCTTGGAAACCCCTGCTTTTCCACTAATTGAAGAAAAAGCAGGTAGCTCAGAGCAATGAGCAATACTGGCTTATATCAGGCTGAAGTTTCTGTTCTGTTTTTGTTTTGAGGACCTGCATTGCACCCCAGCCCTATGGTTTGGGTTGGAGTCTCTCTTATTGCTCTCTAAAAATAATAAAAATAAACCTCCATTCCAGAAGCTCTGAAATAAAGCAAAGGTCAGTGCTCTCATTCATCATCCTGGGACATGCTTATCTGTCTCCCTCCTTTGGTCATCCTCCTCACTCACCTAACACACCATTGACAGAAGCTCACACAGCAAAATGAACAAGCTCAAGGGCTGTAACATGCCGCAGCCACCCTCAAACACATGTAAAAACCTCAGCTCGATTTAGTTTGGTTTATTTCTAAGTGTTCTCAGAAATGGGACAAACACAGGGGTTTTTGGTTAAATATGACTAGGTGTGTATTGTCTTTTAACACTCCTATCCATCTTCAGAGTTGAGCCACATCAGCAATAGTGTTCTGACATTTAACAGTAGTCTCTAAGCAGTCATATCACTTCAAAATGTATTTTTAATTGCCACATGGTCCTGGAAGTTGCAATTATCTTATGGTTAGGAAGCTGTCAAAATTACATTCAGAATGTAAGAGACCTGGGCATAGTGGAATCTCCTGAAATTCAACAAGGGCAAGTGTAGGGTCCTGCCCCCAAGGAGGAATAACCCCATGCAGCAGTACAGGTTAGGAGTTGACCTGCTGTAAAGAAGGATCAGGGAATCCTGGTGGGCAACAAGTTGCCCATGAGTCAGGTGTGTGCCCTCCTGACCAAGAAGGCCAATGGTGTCCTGGGTGTGCATTTAAAAGCGTGAGACCAGCAGATCAAGGGAGGTTCTCCTCCCCCTCTTCTCTGCCCTAGTGAGGCCACATCTGGAGTACTGGGTCCACTTCTGGGCTCCCCAGTTCAAGGGGGAAAAGGAACTACTGGAGAGAGTCCAGGAGAGGTAGAAAGATACTGAGGGGCCTGCGGCATCTCCCTGATAAGGAAAGGCTGAGACCCCTGGGGATGCTTAGCCTGGAGAAGAACCAACTGAGAAAGGATCTTCTCAATGCTTATCAGTATCTAAAGGGGAAGGGTCAAAAGGATGAGGCCAGTCTCTTTCCAGTGGTGCCTAGTCACAGGACAAGTGGCAATGGGCACAAGCTGGAACCCAGGAGGTTCCATCTGAACACAAGGAAAAACTTCTTTCCTGTGAAGGTGCTGGAGCACTGGAACAGGCTGCCTAGAGAGAGGTAGTGGGGATTCTGTAATCTGTGTAAAGCAGCTTAAATTACTGGTTCCTGCAGAAGCTGGACAGTGTAATGAAAACACTGGAGGGGAAAGAGATATTTTGTATCGGCTTACAGAACAACATGGGCCCAGAAAAGGACATGAATTTACATCAAAACGTTTTTTTTTTGAAAGAAATTACAATGGCAGAGAGATCAGGTTCCCACCAGTGTCTGAAAGGTGACAAAAAAAAGCAGGTGGCACTCTGTGTATGTATTTTTGCAGTGCAGAAGTTGTCAGAGCTCTTATTTCAGAGCTCTCTCCAAGCATATTAAGCAGTATATTTTTATGTAGAGGAAGAACATTTTTCACATATCCTGTTGAAATATAATGAAAATTAATTAGGTTGCCGTAGCAAAGCCTTCCTCAGCGCCAGTGTGATGATACTTGTTATGGATGTGCCAGAGCATCCCAATTGCACTTACACAGAGTGTCTAATGATGGATTTATGGAGCACTGTTCATGCCAGCAGAGCATCCCAAAATCACTCTAAGCCCACAGAGGTTTTGCAAGGAGAGATGCCATCTCAAGCCACAGTGGGCACTATCACTGCACAGCCAGGAGGGGTAAGTGTTTTCTAACCATGCCAAGCAAGGAAGGAGAGACAACTTAACCATCCTCCCTCAGCAGCAGCTGAGCTGCAGAAGCACTGCAGCATGGCAAGGCCTTTCCACAGCTTGGAAGCTATTGTAGGCCATTGCTACTCACAATAAAATATTACAGAGTTGTATAGTTTCAAAGATGGGGTCCAGATAACTCGTGTCTTGCTGAGAGACAAGGGAGGTGACAGGAGTCCTACTAGCATGCTGCTCAGTTGCTAGGCTGTCTTCTCTCCACCCACACCCCACTAAGACACATTTCACATGCTGAACATTTCACAAACAAAATTATAAACACAAGGTTTCCAAACTCGCTATCACAGTTGCTACAGGGTGATTTTCAGCTCCGAAGAAGGGGAACACCTCAGCTTGAATCCTTGTGTGGTCTCACTAGGCTACCATGGGCATCCCAGCAGAAGAGGTGGGCTCCTGAAAGCGGAAGCCTGCCAGGAACGAGGAATCCCCACCACAGCCTCTACTGAGGCACAGGGAAGCACTACAAGCTCACCCCCACTGTTCTATGCAACCAGTGCCTCTTTTCTGGTATTTTACTAGTCCTGGTCATTCTGCAGCATGTCATTAGCAGAAAGCAGAGGAAGGGATTAACGTGTTTTGTTAGAGGACCCGGCAATTCTTTTAAAGGCTTTCCCTTTCCAAAGCCCACCACTGTTTTTGCCGGGGGGCTCAGCTCCAAAGTCAGCTGTCTACCTCCAGGGATCTCAGCAAGGGGACAACAGGGTGAGGGCATTGTGCAAGAGAGCCAGGGTGCGAGGAAGGGCAGGGTGTGCTGGCCGTGCCTGCCAGCCTTCCTGCACCACCCCAGGCAAGTCTGGCTGCATCCCCATTCCTGTGCAGGATACTTTCCTCATCAAAGGCTGTTCTGAACATCCCGTATTTCCTCTTTCTGCTCTGGAGATGTACACAGCTTGCTCCCCACCCTGTACTTAGACTGCAAGCAAAGCACAGCTTGCTGCACTGACCCTGCTCCCAGCTTTTACAGTCATAAATTAGATACATTTATGGTGGATAAATAAATGTGTCTTCTTGGCAGACAACTAGTCAAAATCTCTGCTGCTGCCACAGCTCCATGGTCCCTGGACATTGTGAGCACAAGGATGATACTGGTCTGGCCACAGTCATAGAATTGTTTGGGTTGGAAGAGACCTTTAAGATCATCAAGTCCAATTGTTAATCCAGCACTGCCAGGTCACCACTAAACCCTGTCCTTCAGAACCACATCTACACATCTTTGAAATCCCTCCAGGGATAGAAACTGCAACAATGCCCTGGGCAGCCTCTTCCAAGCTTCAACAATCCTTTCAAGGAAGAGATTCTTCCTAATGTCCAACCTAAACCTCCCCTGGTGCAGCTTGAGGCCATTTGCTCTTGTCTTATCGCTTGTTCCTTGGGAGAGAGGCTGACCTTCATTTCGTTCCAACCTCCTTTCAGGGAGTTGTAGAGAGCAAGAAGGTCTTTCCTGAGATTCCCTTTCTCCAGGCTAAACAACTCCAGTTCCCTCAGCTGCTCCTCAAAAGTCTTGTGCTCTGAACCCTTTACCAGCTTCATTGTCCTTCTCTGGACACACTCCAGCACTTCAGTGTCCTTAGAGCAAAGGGCCCAAACCGGAACACAATATTTGAGGTGTGGCCTCACCAGTGCCAAGTGCAGGGGAATGATCCCTGCCCTAGTCCTGCTGGCTACACTACTGCTGATACAAGTCAGGATGCTGTTGGCCTTCCTGGCCACCTGGGCACATTGTGATAGTCAGGATGCTGCACAGCTGTGCAACTAGAGGTGCAAGTGAGCCAGTCCAGCCTTGCTTTGGGTGGCTGCAGAGCATCCCAAAAATATGATGGGTTTGTATTTAAGCCCTACCTCCCAACGCATAAAGACATAAAAAACTCTAGCCTTTTAAAGGGAAAAAGAAAACAGGCTGTATCCTTAAATTGTCAGAGAAAAATCTGGCAGACACTTAAATGTCTTAGCAAGGTTCAGAGGCCAAAAGGAAGTGAAAAACATCCAAACCTACGTTTTAAGCTAATCTTGTGAGTTATTGCCGCTTAGGCAGAGACCTCTGAAGGCAGAGCTTGCCACAGTGTCTTAAAAGGCTGAAAGATGGAATTTGTCCCCAGCATGCACTGGTGGCACAATAAAGAAGAGGAACATCAGAGGCCACAGAAAGCCACCAGAAATGACTGTCCCCATATACTTTCTGCATTTGTTCACAGCCTCAGAGAGCTGACAGACTCTAGACTTCAACCATTTACTGCCAGCAATATATCAGCTTCCTTATGGACCAAAATATTGTCTCCATATCACCTGGTTTTCACTGGAAATTGTCACCATGGTGGCACACATTGCTCAATCATTCACTGGGTACAGGTGCTGCACTTGGAGCCCATCAGGTGCTTTTCCCCTCCTCTGTTAAAGACTTTATAGTTTCAGACAAATCACTTGAAGCTCTCTCAACATCAGCACTTCATTTTTAAGTCCATCTAGCCTAGACAGACGCCTTGGCTCTGGGGTCAAGGAGCAGACTGGCTGCCTCCAAACACAGCAGACCTTTAACCCTCACCCCAGGCTGCCAGGAGACGTGGCAAATTCACAATGTGACATTTAAAACTTCCCAAGGGAACTGTGCACTCATCAACAGAGGCTATGGAAAAGTTTATGAGTGGATCCATGTGAATGTGGCTCTGCAAATAGCACCTTTCTCTCCAGAGCAAGAGGTTGGGAGTTCAAGACACACACCTAGAACCGATATAGGAGCAAACAGCCATTTATAAGCCCAGAAATCTCATGTCAGTAAATGCCAACCATTGGGCTGTGCTAATGTTTCCTGCCTTTTTCCGGTGCTAAGCAGCTGACGAGATACCTGCAGCAGCTGGACAAGATGCACAAAGTCACACCATACCCATCACTGTCAGTTGATCCATAAGGACCAGGGTGGGAATTTTGTTCCTCTGGAAAATGTTAGTGTGTGGGAAGGAACATCCCACCTTTGTTCCTGCACAGAGCAAAGCAGTAACCTCACCCTTTTGCTTAAAGGATGGGGCACAGCACCTGCAGCATGATGTTGAGCTGCTGGATATCTAACTCTCTGGCAGGGATGGAGCAGAGGAAGATGGCTTGGCATGATGCTCTGCTCCCCTCCTCTGAACATTTTATATGGGATTGAAAGAGGTTATTTTACTGGGATACGCAAACCAGAAAGATAAAACCAAGAGGCTGGAAGATCTCTAATCCTTGCTACAAGCCTCTCCTACAGCATCCTTAGAAAAAACTCCCTCCTGAATCACTCCTGGTGTGCATCAAAGATGTGCTTTCCTCAGCTGGTGTATTTCACCCAAATCAACACACTCTGCAAGAGCTGCTGTTTCAGCCATGGCAATTTTTAGGGGACATACAAGAGGGGGAACCCTCCCAAAGGAGCCTTCTTCACTTGAGCAGCAGGACAAATATGAGTCTTGTAATTCCCTTTTCTCAGAGCAGCAGTGTGCAGTTTTAAACAGAGCAGCTGTTTATTTTGGCAGGGCTATGATATCTAGGATGGAGTTTCCACCTTGGAACTGCTGGTAAAGCAACCCCATGTGCTCACGAAAGCACATCATGTCCCCAGATGCTTCTGGGGATGTGTTTTTAGGGGAAACCACTCTGGCTACCTCAAAAATGCAGCTGAGAACACACTAGTGTCTGGGGACTAAAGTGACAAGGACTTTTGTGACACTAGCATGAAATCTGCCCTTCCAAAGAAGCTGCCCACCTTGACCCTGACATGCATGCACAATAGTTCTGCTTATCTAGGTTTTGTGAAAATACAGAACAATCAGCTCATCTGCAGAGTTGTGGGCTGGTGCGCAGAACTTCGTGCTTGAAACTAGCTGATGCATTTGATGCAACACCCACTCACAAGTCAGAGCAGCTCCATCAGACAAGAAGTACTGTCCCACCTATGCCACATGCACTCACTTCAAATACCACATTTAATCCCTTAGGAAGCTGAAAGTCACCCAGGTTGGGTTGGAGGCAGCATGCAAGCCATGACAGAGGCAATCACACCACCTCAAACGCTCTTGTGGGGGACCCATTTCCGCTTGTTTTCTGTAATCCTTTCAAGTTGTCCCATATTTGAACTGTTTGCAGGATTTGAGATTTGTATGCTCATGCCATTTCTCTGAAGGAAAGAAGCTGCTCCCTCTAATTGCTTCCACGCTGCTTGGAGAGATGGAGAAGTTTTTCCTGACAGCTTTCCAGCAGTGGCTGTTCCAAGCCTGCTGTACCATAGCAGTGTCTTGGAAAACCTGCCCAACAGAAAGAGAGCAACCCCCAGATGCCACCCCTGTGTAAGAGCTTGCTGCAGCTCCTTTTGCATTCCTCCCAGAGACAACTGGGATACTTGAAAGGAATCACAGAATGGTAGGGGTTGGAAGGGACCTCTAGGGATCACATAGTCCAAACCTTCTGGTACAGCAGGTTCACCCACAGCAGGTTGCCCAGGATCATGTCCAGGTGGGTTTGGAATATCTCCAGAGAAGGAGACTCCACAACCTTTCTGGGCAACCTGTTCCAGTGCTTTGGCACTCTCACAGGAAATAAGATTTTCCTCTAGTTCAGAGGGAACCTCTTGGGTTCCAGCATGTGGCCATTGCCCCTTGCCCTGGTGCTGGGCAACACAGGAAAGAATTCTGGCCCCATCCCCTCTCCCATCATCCTTTTGATATCGATAACCATTGAGAAGATCCCCTCTGTCTTCTTTTGCGTAGGCTAAACAGTGCCAGGATTCTCAGTCTTTCCTTGTCAGAGAGATGCTCCAGGCCCCTTAGCATCTTTCTAGCCTCTGCTGGACTCTCTCCAGTAGATCCTTTCCCCCCTTGAACTGTGGAGCCTAGAACTGGACCCAGAACTCCAGATGTAGCCTCACTAGGGCAGAGTAGAGGGGGAGAAGATTCTCCCTTGATCTGCTGGCTACACCCTACTGAATGCACCCATAATGCTCCATACTGCTTCTCATGTCATAATTTTTCTGTCTCCTTTGCCAGTTTAAAGCTATTTTCACAGATATCCAAAAATAACTTCACTTTTTCTAGCATGATCTTGGAATCTTGTGTCAACAAAAGGGGTAGTAAGAGTCTTTGGACTAGATGATCTCCAGAGGTCCCTTCCAACTCACCATTCTGTGAAAAGCCCATGAGAACAGCCCAAATGAGAGCAGGTGCTTCCTATTTCTTGCTCCCTGTGTTTCTGAGGAGTTGCTGCAGGCAGCATAATCCTTCTTTTCCTTAAATTTGGGCTAACAAAGATAAGCAACTAGGAGAAAAAACACAGCCTTTTTTTTTTTTTTCCAGAGATCAGGATGTTCCCAGTTCCCTGCCAAGCTATTAACACCCAGAGCACAATTTGTGGGGGATTATTTCACCTCTCTAAAGGCAAAAGTATGCACCATGAAGGGGTTCATTTTCCTCTGGCACCTTGCAAGGATCTCTGCAAATCCCTAGTGCAACACACACCCTGCATGCTGATCTACACTGGTGTCCTTGGCCACAAAGCCAAGAGAAGTGCATGCCAGCAGAGGCAAGGGAAAGAAGGATGAGGAGGTGAAGAGGGGTACAGCCTGTGGCAAGGTGCAGAAGAGGAGACTTGCTGTAAGAGGTGCAGCAAATGAAGAGGGGTCCTTGCTGCCAGCCCTCATGGTCCAAGTTGTTACCCATTTGTGTTCAAGACATGCTTCTATCTGACAAACATACTTTTGGCTTTAAACACACAAGTCCTCCAAATGCTCATCTCCTGTGACTGTCTAGTCCAAGAGGTGTCCACAAAACTGTTCCCATTGACTCATCCCAATGGTTTTCCCTACCTGATACTGAGGCTTCCCTGGGACAGCTGTAGGAGGGTCCTAAGAGGATGCCTCTTCCTTCCATCTTGTAATTTGGGCACCTGCCTGCCTTGTCTCCAATCTTCTTTTAGCAGACCAGCTTTTATCACAGAGCCTAAGGCAGTACAGCTTCATTTGCCATAGAATTCTAGAATGGTTTGGGTTGGAGGGAACCTTTAAAGGTATCTAGTCCAACCTTTCTACAGTGAGCAGAGACATCTTCAACTATATCAAGTTGAACAATCTCACTAACCAAACCATATCTGCTCCCATTGGCTTTGGGGCTGAAGGTGGCATGACTAAGAATATGGAAGCTCCTTTGGGAAAGCAAGCAAACCACAGATGACCCCATCAGGCTCTGCTGATGTAAACCAAGAGCTCATTGCCATGGCAACAGAACAAGGACCACAACATGTATTTTTCCAGTGTGATCTCAGCAGCTCCTGATTCATACCAGAATGCCTGTTCTCACAAAGGGGGGGTTTGCTCTCTCCCCTTTGGCACCAAGAGACACAGAGGTAGCTCATGTGTTTCATGCACAGTTAGTTCAGCTGTGGAGCATGAAGAGGGTTGCACAGGCCCTGAGAGTCCTGGATAAATGAATAATATCCCAGCCAGCCTACAATGGAGGGAGGTATAGCTCAACCCAGGAATGGAGGGGAAAAAACTCACCTTTTGGGGATGCTTTGCACCTTGTTTCCACAGAAAACACTCATAGGGTTGAGATCCCACAAAGCCCTAAATGAAGCAGTGGGGTGAGAAGGATAGAAAAGCAACAGTGAATGGATGGCATAGCAGCACCTCATTTCTGCCCTCTGAAACCCAGAGCTCACAGGCTAGCCAAGTGACCAAAGACACAGACAGCAGAACAGGAGTGTGTTATGTGACAGCAAGGAAAGGCTTAGGCAGGATTCAGGCTGTTGCTTAACACTGGCTACCCCTTAGATGCATGCTGGTGTTTTCAGTGAGCAGCTGCAGCTGGAACATCTGGAGACTGAAGCTGAGGCCAATGCATGCAGATTGATCACATGTAAATAAAACACTCCTCCCCCTTACTGTTTCACCCCAAGACAGATCTTCTGAGGACATGTTGGATTCTCAACCTTTATAGTATTGTAATCAAGACTAAATGCTTTTTTAAAGCTAAGTGAGAGTTCAAACACACATTTCTCTTGCTCAGCACCAAAACTACCAGGCGAAATTTATAGCTTGAGGTCAATCTCACATGCTATGAACTCTGAGACATATGTTCAAGCAAGATCATATCCACAGTTCAGGCAGCAGCATTATGATGCATACAGTGATTTGTGGCTTTTGTACATAAACCAGAGGGGCTGAAGGAATCTGCTCTGATGAGCCAAGATGAGAATTTGCTGAGGATAAATAAAGGAGAAATGCAGATCATATCATGCAGGGGTTTTAATTTCAGCAGGTGAAATTTATCATTACCTAGAAGGGAATTTGTGCTTTGGATCAGGCTCCAATACTGGCTTTGCTACCCAGGTAATGCAGAATATTGTCAGGAGCAGTGTTACACCATCACCCCATGGCTTGGTTGCTCTTAGTGCCATCCATTCACAGTAAAAATTATAAACTCAAAAAACCCCCCAAACCACAAAACAAACAAGCAAACCCTTGAGAAATGGCAAGGAAAAGCTCCAAGGGAAGAGAATGGTGATGGCACCAGCACTGCACATTCCTACAACCACTAGCTGAACCGTGAGAGGCTGCATTCCCTGCCCCCCCTTCTTAAAGGGTCATGGCTTTAAATTCTGTCAATACAAAAATGCAATTAAAAGTCTTGTGTAACTGATAGCAATTCACCCACCCCCTGCAGAGAGGACAAGCTGCACCCAAACTTGGGTGCTGTAGTGATACTGGCAATATTATACCCCTGATTGCATTCCTTTGGAAGGTGATTGGTTTCTTTGCAAGATAGGAATCATATTCTCCTTATTTTCTGAATTACTTAATTTACAGCAAAACGTGATTCCACCCCCCCCAGCACAAACACACCTTCCTAAGAATTATCTTGGGGGTTAATATTCCTGCATGCCATTAGAAAAAAAAAAAAAACAAACAAAAACAAACCCAAAAGAGCTCCAGCTGTCCAGTCCAGGTGTTAACAATATCAAGAGGCGGAGCTGCCTAACAAGGCTTTGCCAGCCAGCATTTCCCCAGAATCTTCTGAAAAAGCAAACCACACCACCCCACAGAATGAGCTGTTTAACACAGAAATGAATCAGCTTTGCTGGGAGGCATTAATGGGAAGCCCAGCATGGTGCAGCACTTTTGCTTGGTCCCAAAGTGCAGTCTTGTGAAAAAATAAAAAGAGTTTGAAGCTATTACTTTGGGAGTGGCAAGGGGGCTGACTCCCAGACTTCCTGTAGCTGAAAATGCCCACTTTTGAGGCAGCTCTAATCTCACTTGGAGTCCTTGTAGGGTCTCAGCAGTGAGAAAAAAGGGTGCTGGTTCATCAGGAAATCCCAAGAGGGCTTTGGGGATGAGCTAAGCTTTTAGGCATGGGTTCATCACGTTTTGTCACTGCTGAGGGCAGGCGTCTTTCCTTAAATCCTTTTGCATGCCCAGTCTATCATTCCCCAATCCTTTCCTTCCTGCAAAAACACGGAGGGGGAAGGAGTGTTTCCCCAGTGAGGTCAGTAGAAAGGCTGCACTTGCCTCCAGCTGGGCTTGGATCAGATCAGAGCATGCAGGTGTCTGGGAGGGATAAGGCACCACAGCATGGCCAGAATTTTTCCTTTTAGATCCCTGAGGATTAGCAGCAGTTTGCAAACAACCCCAAAACAGCCCCATTGCCTGTAAGACCACACTCGGACCCTCTCTGCTCCCCAGACCAGGCCCATCCCTTGTTCCTCCCAATCTTTCTCCTCCCGCTGCTCCTTTTTCGATAACAATGGCAGGATCCAGATGCTTATCTGCAGGGCTCTTCCCACTGCCACCACCCTGCACTTCCAGTAGGATGATTATCTGTCCCTGAGCCGCACTGTCCTTCACCAAAATCCGTGTGGATGCTCCAAAATCATCCACAGAAAGCCTTTACAAATAACTCGGGTCCTGGGAAGATAAAATATTTGGGAAATACAGCAGGAGAGGGAACACCCAAGACTTGTACAACATAATCATCAATGACCCAGATGAAGGGATGGAGAGGACCCTCATCAAGTTTCCTGATGCTATAAAACTGAGAGGAGTGGCTGACACACCACCAGGCTGTGCTGCTATTGAGCTGAACCTGGACAGGTTGCAGAGTTGGGCAGAGAGGAACCTCATGAAGATCAACAAGGGCAAGTGTAGGGTCCTGCCCCCACCAGCCCATGCACCAGCACAGGTTAGGGGTTGACCTGCTGGAAAAGAGCTCTGCAGAAAAAGATCTGGGAATCCTGGTGGACAAGTTGCCCATGCGCCAGCAGCGTGCTCTTGTGGTCAGTAAGTGTCCTGGGGTGCATTCAGAAGAATGCAATCAGCAGACTGAGGGAGGATCTCCTCCCCCTCTACTCTCTCCTAGTGAGACCACATCTGGAGTACTGGATCCAGTTCTGGACTCCACAGTTCAGGAGAGTTGTGGGAGCTACTGGAGAGAGGCCAGCAGAGGCTAGAAAGATGCTAAGGGGCCTGGAGCATCTCTCTGAAGAAGAAAGACTGAGAACCCTGGCACTGTTTAGCCTACACAAAAGGAGACGGAGGGGATCTTCTTAATGCTTAACAATATCTAAAGGATGAGAGGCAAGAGGATAGGGCCAGAATTCTTTCCTGTGCTGCCCAGCGACAGGACAAGGGGCGATGGGCACAAACTGGAACCCAAGAGGTTCCCTCTGAACTAGAGGAAAATCTTATTTCCTGTGAGAGAGCCAAAGCACTGGAACAGGTTGCCCAGAAAGGTTGTGGAGTCTCCTTCTCTGGAGACATTCCAAACCCACCTGGACATGATCCTGGGCAAGCTGCTGTAGTAGAAGGTTTGGACTAGATGATCTCCAGATCTCCCTTCCAATCCCCAACATGCTGGGATTCTGTGGCATCTGAAGGACTTCGTATCTCAACTAAATGATAAACATAAGAATGAGATGAGGTTGGTCATTATTCAATCAGATGACAAAGAAATCCCATCCCAGCTCCAGCTACGGTAGGGTGCACAGACAGCTTTGACCTGTCAATGAATCAAATTACAAGAAAATATCGAGCTTTGGAAAAGGGAAGCATCCCACCTCCACATAGTGCTGTCAGTAGTAGGCAGTCCCCAGAAGGTCTGGTTACAGCCCTAATTCCTGTGGCTCTGCTAAGAGCAGCCAGTGGGTTTCCCCTTCCCAAAGCCACACCAGGACCCCTCTCCATCCCATGCATCTGAGTCCTCCTGAGAAGATTAGTGAGCAATTTGGAAGCAATAACAGCATCATGGCATCTCTGGAGATGGAAACTGGAGCCCAATACATCATCTTGTCGTGGTTTACACTTTTTGGCTGGTGCCAGCAGTCTCAGGATATAACTGTATCAAAGCCCCAAAATACCAGTGACCTCAGCCCCCAGCTCCGTTAATCAACCATCCCTGTGGTAAGTGAATTGAGCAGCGGATGCCTATAAGACACATGTTTATCATAGTGCAGGGGAGGAGCCTGTCTATAGGGACACAAATAAATAGTGCTGTAAAAGAGATAAAATGCCTTTGTTTTAAAGCCCTGAGTAAGCATTTTCTTCACTGCTTTTGGCAGTTCAGTACAGAGGGTGGAAAAAAAACACAACAAACCTGGAGTCAGGTCCTGAGTCAAGGGGAGGTTTTCCTCTAGCTGAGACACACCCTAAAGCTCAGAGCTTCTCCCTCCCCAGGGCAGACAAGGAGTTATTCACTTTTTATTTACTTTGTTTATTGCTAAAGTGGTCACGTTTCAGCTTGGGCACCTAAACCCTGGCACCAGCACCCAGCTCCTGCTGTGCAGTGATAAGGAGGGAGGAACTCATACTCTAGACAAAGGGTACATGTTCTCCGGCCAGAGAATGGTCCGGGAAACCTTTCCAGCTCTTATCTTTATAGCCCACGTTATGAACGATTGTCACAACCCCATCTTTTGTTTATGAAGTTCTTATCCTGGAGATTAATAACTATAAACAAGGCTGCCTTAAGCATCTGCGTACAGCTTGGGCCACCTTCAGATGCACCATATACCTGCACGCTCATGAAGGGTGTAGCCAAGTCCTGAGCTCTGCAAGGATGTAAGATGTTGTCTGAACAGCTTAATTCGAGCAAAAAATATCAAGTCTCACTTAATAATTAAAACTAATTGCAAGATGCATTGTTACAGCAAAGGGGAAAAAACTTGTAGCTCCCTTATCCTTCACTCTGATGGTGCCTGTAGGGTGCAGCCCTGCCGGTCCCAGTTCCAGCCAGAGGTTTGATGATGGCTCGGAGCCAGTCAGTGCCTGAGCTATGACTGCAGAAAACTGCTGATGTTTTCCTGTATTGCAGGGTCCCTCCCTGCAGGAAATATTGCATTGTACTGTGGAGTGCCTTGCTTTCCTGAAAAATCCAGGGGAGAGGCTGGCCCTCTCCCCTGCCCTCCATCACCAACATGTCACCATCAGCACTAGGACAGAAGAAAAAGATTTCACCTTGTCTGAGCCATGTTGGAATTGAAAGGCAGTGTGCCCCTTCCTCTCCAAAGGGGAAACCCTGGGAGGCGGTTTAAAGCAGAACTTGGCAACTCCAGTAAATTAAGTCAGTCTTACTGACCTGATCCTCAAGCAGTGTCAAACCATGCCATGCAGGTTTTTTTATTCATTTAACTATGTCCTGCTGCAAACAGCTCCCTTTTACTCTTTTAACCCTCATGGGCTATGATGGGAGGACCACAGAAGCAGTTACTCCTCCATCCTATTTAAATGTAAGGAAACACCTCAGGATCCCACCACCATCATTGTAAGTGGTATAGTAAGATGGATGAGGAGGTCACCTTTCAGCAGATGGTGATGCCGTGTAGGGCCTGGTAGCCCCTGCCTTCCTGTGATTAAAATGCTGAAAAGTTCCATTTCCATGGGTAAATACATGATAGAAGCTGTAAAAAGTTAAATGAGGAAAAAAACAGCAAAGGAAAGAAAACTTGAACCAACTTGAGCACACGGAAAACAAAAACCATGTTGGAATTGCTCTAGATATTCCACCAGATCATAGCAGCTCTCCCAAGCTGTACTCAGGAGTGCAACTCAGTGTTCATTTTCAATGCAGAAAAAGTTATCCTGTTGTTTCCACCTTTCCCTCTCCAGACCATGTCATCATTGCTAATGTAAACACTTTCTAACAGCACAAGGGTTTTTCTTCCCTCCTTTCTACATGTTTTTTTAATCCATCTGCTCTACCAAAAGCTATCAAAACCACTGTCAAAATAGATTTTCCAGGAAAGCCTTTAAAGCAAAAAATAATACAAAAAAGTAGGTGAAAGGAAATCTTTTCCCCCAGAATGGAAACTCCAGGATTTCTAGAATTACACTAGCTTTCAAAATGATGCAGGATGCTCGCACAATGCTCTGACACTCCGGAAGGGACTGTGCAACCCCACTCTGCTTAGCAATCCCAGGCTGAGCAGGGCTCACTGGCCCCTGTGAAGCTCAGACAGAAGAGGGCATGGCTGATTTGGCTGCTGAACATATTTGAAATGTAACACAATGACACCTCCTATGGGGTCCAGTTTTAGTTAAAACCACTGAAGTGGAAAGATTCCAGTCTGGCTATATTTCTAAAGATGCAATGGTGTGGGAAGATTCTCCCCTGGGCCTGGAAGGGGTCAATGCCTGCCCAGGGAAGGCTGGGTTGCCATCACTGCCTGAGTCACAGCCCAGCTTCTGCTCCAAACTATGACTTAGGATCATGCTGATAGTATTTTTCTTCTTTTTGCTTTTTTTTTTCTTCTGTTGTTGTTGGTTTTGTTGGGGGAGTTGGCTTGTTTTTAAGCTGTTTTATTTGCTTCTGGGGGTTTAAGTGCAAGGATGGGGTTGGTTTTTGAGTGTTTCTCCATCACCAAAGGGACTATAAACTTTAGGGGCTTTAAATCAATGCTGAAGCATCATGTAATTCCAGGGACAGAGGTGTGAAGGAAATGTTTACACATCTATATACTTACTTTGGCCCAGGTGGGAAGAGACATCCATTTCCCACTCTGCAAAATGTTTGCAGCTTGTTGCTTGCCTGTGGTTACATGTGATATTTCCCACATCAGCAAATGCAGTCATCAGGTAAATGACTACTTTAGGGATTTCTATGCATTTGAGAAAGGAGTCAGAGCAGAACCCTGAAGTGAATAACCAGGACTTCCTCAAAACAGGGGCTAGTGTTTCAACACATCCTGAGTGAGAAAATAGACTCAGAAGCAACTTTTGCCACCTCCAAGACTCAAATCCCAGGCAATGTGAGCTAGAAACAAGGGAACAGCTATTCCAGTGTGTCTGGTGGACTTGGGATCTAAAACCAGTTTAAACCCAGAGTCCTTGCAGCATCCAGGTTCTTGGCAATGAAGCATCATCCACTTCTTACTAACTTAAGTGTGACTTCCAGATGAACCCTGTGCCTTGGAAAACCAGACCATCAAAAAATTGGGACCAGCTCACATGAACAGGGCATATCTTTGGCTTCCTCTTGACCTTCTGTTTATATAGGGTTATATTATGAGACTTATTTTGAATAATGTCAGCTAAAGATAACTCACATGTTTATACTGGAATCAGCTGGCTTTGATGACACTGAAAATAATGCCGCAGCAATGCTTACCAGCTGGCTCCCAACGCATCTGCAACTTCTGCTGAGCTCCCTGCAACAAAACAGAACAGCTTCTTGCAGAGAGATAGGCACACCAAAGCTCAACCAAAACCCAAGGTCATGCTCTGCAAAAGCATGCAGCCCCAATAAGGGGTGGTCTGGTGCTCCCAAAAGCCGTGCTATCCCCCAGAATCTAATTCCAAGAATGTATGGAAATAATTAAAAGGAAAAAAAAGAAGAATTGGGAATAAAAAGCCCACACAGGTAGAGGCAGCATGGAAAATATGCCCAGAATCAGTATCCACACTTGCAGGAGGGAAGCGGAAAATGAGATGGGCTAATATTTTAAGCTGCGCATCAGCTATAAATACCCAACTTCTCTCACCTCTCAGCAAGAAAGTTCATTAGCAGAACAGAAAACAGATTTTTCTTGGGATTCTTTTCATGTCACTGAAATGGCAACTGCTGCTGTCACTGCACCCTCACATCCAGGGCAAGGCAAACCTGCTCCTCCCTGGCTCTCTGTCCATCCTCCTCATCTTTTGAGAATGAAGGTTTGTTAGGTATACCTGAAGGAACAGCCTTAAAAAGGCTGTTTGAAGGAAGTTCTCCCCCTCTGCTCTGCCCTAACATCTGGAGTACTGGGTCCAGTTCTGGGTTCCCCAGTTCAGAAGAGATGCTGGAGCTACTGGAGAGAGTCCAGCAGAGGCTAGAAAGATGCTAAGGGACCTGGAGCATCTCTCTGAAGAAGAAAGACTAAGAACCCTGACACTGTTTAGCCCACAGAAGGCAGAGGGGATCTTGTCAATGCTTAACAATATTTAAAGGATGAGGGGCAAGAGGATAGGGCCAGAATTCTTTCCTGTGTTGTCCAGCAACAGGGCAAGGGGCAATGGGCACAAACAGGAACCCAAGAGGTTCCCTCTGAACTGAGGAAAATCTTATTTCCTGTGAGAGTGCCAAAGCACTGGAACAGGCTGCCCAGAAAGGTTGTGGAGTCTCCTTCTCTGTAGAGATTCAAAACTTGCCTGAACACAGTCCTGAGCAACCTGCTCTAGGAGACTGTTTTGTCAGGGGGGGTGGACTACATGATCTCCAGAGGTGTCTTCCAACCCCCATTATGGTGGGATTCTGTAAAATGAACCCAGTTCTAGAAGGCACAAATCATGATGCTCTCTGCAAGAGCAGTCCATGCATGACTCAGACGAGATTCTTCTGCACAGGGTCCCCAAGAGGATGACCTCAATGTTTTCATCTGCTACAAGATACTTTTCTGCAAAGCTTTAAAAAAAGCAGCTCCATACACCCCAGTTAATGACATTTTCTATAGTATTTGTTCCCCCACACTCAGTGACCACCAAGAGGCCCCCATAGTGGCAATGCATCCAGTCCATGTTTTATTAATGATACCACTTTTAGGATTACAGAATGGTTTGAGTAAGAAGGGACCTTTAAAGGTCATCCAATCCAACCCATCTGCAGTAAGCTTGGACATCTGCAACTTGATCAGGTTTTTCAGAGGCCCAGACAACCTGACCTTGAAGGTTTCCAGGGCTGAGGCATCTGCCATCTCTCTGGGTAACTTGTGCCAGTGTCTTACTATCCTCAGTGTAAAAAACATCTTCCCTCTATCTAGTCTAAATCTCCCTTCCTTTAATTTAAAACCATTATCCCTTGTCCTGTCACAGGCTATGCTCAAAAGATTGTCCTCATCTTTCTCAGAGGCACCCTTTAAGTGCTGAAAGGCTGCAGTTTTGGGGAGTAGAAGATGCACAGAAGATAAATTTCCTTGCAGAAGCATATTTAGGAGACTAATACTACTTTTGAAATCAGAGAATTATTCCTCTTCTACTACTTCAGGTTGAGTTTCATGACCTTGTCATACCACAACTCTTGCTCAATCTGTGGTCCTTTGGGCTATTTATTAAATCCACTCTCAAGGCAGTAGAAAAGGGAAGAAAGCAGCACATCCCATGCCACCCCACTGATGCTCCTGTGAATTGGGGAGGGCCCTCTTGTCCTGTCAGAGGATTTCCACCCTCCCTTTCCTTCCAGCTATTGCTGCCCAGGCAGGACAACACCCATCCCCCCCCCGAGTCCCCCAGGTTTGTTTACAACCCTGCCTTTTCCTTCACGTTTCCCTTGGGCAGGTTTCAGCTGCCTCTAAACCCATCTCCTTCACATGAGCAAGTGCATCAGCAGGACATAACAGGGCAAGGAAAAGCAATTCAGTGTGGCTGGGCTGGGACAATAAAAGTAGAATAATAGAAAAATAAGAAAGAACCCATCTGGGCGTGTTGGAGATGGATGTGAAGAGATACTGCCACTGGCACACACCCCACTGAGTCACACTGGGGTGTGGGAATTATGAGTAAATCCAGCTATGCAGCAAGAAGTTGGTGTTTAGGTTGCAAAGTCAGAGTGAACCAATACTGATTCCTTCCTATCAGCACTTTCCCACACCCTGGGATATCAGGTGGTAAACCTCAGCTAGGAAATTCTGGGGAAAAGATACAAATGCAGAAGCTAACAGAAGGATGAGGGAAAGCAGGGAAGAAATTGTGCCTTATGAGCAAACAGGGAGGAAATAAATATTTAATAAAAAAATCCACCACTCCCATGGCTCTGCTCCAGAGAGGAAGCCACAGGCATTTGGAGACACCTTCATTTATGCATGTGCATGACTGTCTTAAACATCAAGTGCCCCCAAGCCCTCCACCCTGGACCCGACCATCCCCACTGGTGGATTGCATATGGTTTAGGCTGCATCTGGAAGTGCTTGGGTTGATGACTCTTCCTTTGGGATTCCTCCTCTGGCACTATGTTGCAGGGGTGAGGTGGGGTGGGAAGGTGGTGGAATACATGGGCAACTACCTCAGACCCTCCTTCTCCCAGTTTTAAGTGAAAACAGGACACTGGGCTGGTGATGTGCAATAGTCTTAACTTGGCTGGGACTCTGCATGCCCCCAGGAGGGTGAGGACATCCAGCCTTGCAAAACACTCCACTTTGTTAATCTCAAGTCTTACTAGAGAATCACAGAATCATTTGATTTAGAAGAGACCTTTAAGATTGAGTCCAGCCATTAACCAATCACTGCCAAGTCCACCACTAAACAATGTCTCTCATCAACACACCTTTGAAACCCCTCCAAGGATGGGGACTCCACCACTGCCCTGGGTAGCCTCTTCCAGGGCTTGACAACACTTTAAGGGAAGAAATTCTTCTTCATACCCATCCTAAGCCTTCACTCATGCAACTTGAGGCCATTTCCTCCTGTCATAATTGCTTACTGCTTGGCAAAAGAGACTGACCCCCACCTCGCTCCAACTTTCTTTCAAGGGAGTTACAGAGAGCAAGGTCTCCCCTGTACCTCTAGGCTTAACCCCAGTTTCCTCAGCTTCTCCTTGTAAAAATTGTGCTATAGACTCATCACCAGCTTTGCTGCCCTTCTGTGGACACACTCCAGCACTTCAATGTCCTTCGTGTAGTGAGGGGCCCAAAACTGAACCCAGAATTCAAAGTGGGGCCTCATCAGTGCTGACCACAAGGGGATGATCAGTGCCCTAGTCCTCCTCATCTACAGCCCTAACCAATTTATTGCTGAGACCAAATTTATTTCCCTTCCTATTTCAAGGGCAAAACTAAAAGCTGAAGCTAATGGTATTGTCAATGCTTCCCTGCGTCACCTGCCACCCCAGCTCAGCTCCACATCAAAGACGTTTCCCACAGCTTGATGTTCCCATGTAATAAGGACAACCTTTTTTTGGCCTGGGAAAGAAATGTTATGAACCATAAGAGGGAAACAAGTCCTCACATATCACCCAAGATAGAAATGGTGCAACAGTATTTCCACATTAGTTCAATATTCAGACAGGCAGCAACAGGCTCACCCACCCAACATCTACTCTTACACTCAGCTGCTCCCTGAGGGCTCCCTGCAGCCATCAGCAAGCCAGCTCTGGATGATCCGTGCTGGATGTGCACCAGTGCAGGAGAGGTGTCAAATTCTGGGCTGGGAAAAACTATTTGCAATGAAATATGTCATTATAGCCCAGCAATCACAAGAGCTGGTCAGGATAGTGCTTGATCCACTTGGGTTTTGGGTAGGATTATTAGAGAAGCTGTTGCCTCATGTCCATACATTACATTCTCTGACAACATCATCATTGCAGCTCCCACTCAGCATGTGTTATTAACCTTTATAGCACTTTGGAAGTGGCAACAAACTAAGGGACCTGTGCTGCATTTGCAGGCAGAAGAAGGAGATGCAGAGAAGCTATGGGTGCACAGTGAGTTCCTGATTCAACCTTACCAACTCAGGTACGTGGCTGCTTTTCTTTTCTCCCATCCTCATACAACATTTCCCTTCTGCTAATTTTTCCACCATGTACTGGGGAGTAATGGTTTTGAAAGTAATATCTGTTTACAGAGGAAAACCTCAAGCTCTGACCCTGCAGTCTGAAGTTCTGCTGAAGTTTTACAGTTTCAAGAGAACAAAAAGAGAGAAGCAGAAACTTCAGAAGAAACCATTAGTGAAAACATTTCTCCCCACACCCAGCTCTTAGGCACCTGGAAAATAAGGCAAACACTGGAGCCTCCAAGGTTTTCCAAGCAAAGGAATGCTTTGCCTCTTCTTTGGAAATGCAACATAAAGCTGCTGGAGCATCGTCACTATCAAACATCATGACCGTGTGCTATTGTGTGACATAGGGAACAGAAGCAGTGGGATTATGGTTGGAGGAGCTGGATGTGGTAAAGCAGCTGCAGAGGAGGGGGGAAACAGCCAAAATTTAGGCTAGCAAAGGCACCTCCTTGGGGGGATGGTCAGCTCATGGTCCTGTGCCTGGACTCTGTGTTAGCCAGGAGCCACAACCATGTCCTTGTTTATCTCACTTCTGCTTTTGGTGTTTTGTGGTTTTAGGATAATGGGTTTTTAATTATGTTTACTTTTCTTTTTAAATATTAGGTCAAGTGTTGCCCAAGGGCTGTTCCAGACTCTGAAGAGCAGGTACATATCTGAGCTTCCAGTATCCATCAGTACTCCATAATCCCTCATATGAGTATTTAATAACATTTTTCATTTGCACTGAGAAAAAAATGCAGCCACCAAACTGAATGAGCTAAAATGGAAATCACTTCCATTATTGACAGGGGAGAATTCCAAGCTATGCCAAAAAAAGCATTACAGTATGTTAAAAATGTTTCCTCACCAGTTTTTTGCCCTTGCATCCAGCTCCCTGCAAAGAACAGACACACAACTTAGGGGGAAAAAAAAACATTAAGAACTTCCCCATGATTTTGCAATTGGCAGTTATTTCAGGGCCAATAACTGCAGGAACAGATGAAATGGCCAAATTTTCCTTTACTTAGGGAAGCTGGGAAGATGCATTGCAATGCCCCCAGTCACGTTGCTCCATCTCCATTACCAGCTCCCCACATTGTCAAATTATCTCATATCTTGCCCTGAAAAGCAGACAACCAGGGTATATAAAGACATTCATGAATAACAGAGTTCAGTAGAGCTGAACTATTTTTTGAAGTGGTGGCAGAGTAAAAGCCCACGACAGGGTGGTAAAACTCATCTTTTCCATACCCCAAGTATCTCAAGGTCCCACACTCCATCCAAGAGGGGAAAGCAGATATCTAGATTGCAAGCCATCAGCAGGCAAATTACCACTCACTCCAGCTCCTCTGAGCTCAAAATCCCACACTGAACTTAAAATGAGGGGCTGGATCATTTGGCTGTACAAAACCCAGAATTTATTTTTACAGCCAGAGGGTGTGTGCATTAGCCAGGTGTCCTGGTGGGATTCCAGCAGTAATATCCCCAAATCTCCCTCTGAAATTAAAAGGAGGAGGTTTGTGGGTTGTTTTTTTTTTTTTTTTATGGCTGTCCTCCTCTTCACCTTCCCCCCTACTGCAGCTTAACTCCCCCAGAAGTATTTGTTGTGTAATATTGCTTGCCCCACCAGCACATCAGTGGGAAGAGAGAACCCTCTGCGTGCAGGCACTAAGGGACAGCATCTGATTTAATTCTTGTTTTCTTAAACTCACTCCATCTGCAAGGAAGATGTGGTGAGAGCTTATTACAACACCATGTGTTATGCATGTTATACACCCCATGGATATGCTGCCCCAGACCACCCAGTGCAAACCAGTCAGCAGTTCCAGCACTTGCAAGGTACAGGACTGAGCTTCCCAACACAAGAAAATAAAACCACTGTAACAAAAAGTTAAGAGGCAAAACAACCCTTTGTGTGAATGAATGGGCACTCTGCCCTTCATCCCACAACATATTTCCTTTCAAGGAGCCTAGTTCTTGCAGAGGATGAGTTCCCAGCCCCAGAAGGCTTCCTAGAATGAGTATCCACTTGTGTCCTATTCCTGCAAACATCTGGGAATGTGCTTTCCAATGGTGCAAACTTGTGTGTCAACAAATCTGTGCTGGTAAGGAGCTCTGCCACCTCTGGGCATATTTATTATGGCTTTCAGAACAAGAATTTATTTTTTTTAGTGATCCAGCTACTAACAGTCATTTCTACAGGACCTGATATTCTAGCTATGATCCAGTCCTTCCATTTGCAGGAAAAAGCAGCTTGGGCAGAGTGTCTCATGTATAACCTAAACCAAATTAAAACCCCAGCATATTCAGAATCTACATGGTTTCACCTCCCTGGTCCTCAAACTGTTCCCACAGAGGGACAGACATGGCCAAAGCCCACAGAGCTCAGACCCCACAGTCTCGTAGCCCTGCATACATCCCCATTCCTCACCCCAGGCCTCAGCCTGCTCTGATGCCACCAGCTTCCCCAGTTATCACAGTGTGGTGGTCAACAGCCACTGGGGGATGGCAGCCAGAACCTTCTGTTTACTCAGCTCCTTCCTGAGTCTGCAGCACAAGTTGCTTTTAGAGAGTAGGAACTCTTTTTTTTTTTTTTTAAGCTATTGTTATTATTGTTGCACGATGTGATTTATTAGTCAGCCACAGATTATAAGTGACCACATTAAAATGGAGAGGGAGAAAGAGACAATGGTTGAAATATCTGGGTTTAGGTGCACAGTCTTGCTGGGGTCAGACCACCACAGAGAGGACAAAAAACCAGACTGATGCGAGACCACTGTGAGCTGGAGCTGTTCTTTGGAAGAAAATAATGGAGGAGTTTTCCTTAGCTGAGGAGGACTGCATCAGAAAGCAGTTAAGCCATCTGGACATCCATAAATTCATGGGGCCTGATGGGATGCACCCACAGGTGCTGAGGGAGCTGGCAGAAGTCGTTGCCAGGCCACTCTCCATCAGCTTTGGTAAGTCCTGGGGAACAGGAGAGGTGCCTGGGGATTGGAGGAAGGCAAATGTCACTCCAGTCTTCGAAAAGGGCAAGGAGGAGGAGCCAGGTAACTACAGACCAGTTAGCCTCACCTGCATCCCTGGAAAGGGGATGGAACATTTTGTCCTCGACTGTCTCCATTTTCAGGGATGAGGCATGTGCCACCTCTCTGGGCAACCTGTGCCATCCTCATCATGAAAGGTTTCTTCCTTCTAGCTAGTCTAAATCTCCCCTTCTTTTAGTTTAAAACCATTACCCCTTGTCCTGTCGCAACAAGCCCTGCTAAAAGGATTGTCCTCACATATCTTAGAGGTCTCTTTTAAATACTGAAAGGCAACATGCAGATTCTGATAACCTTAAGGTACACCACAAAAATCTGCTTAGCAAGTCCAAGGAGTGCAGCACAATTCCTCAGCTCAGCCTTCCTCTGCAGGGTGTGTCCTGTCTCTGAGCAGCCTGGTTGGGGAGGATTTAAGCCCAAAGGCAAGGACATGTGTCCTTATTTGACCTGCAGCAGCATATGTTACCAGTTACCCTTAGAGCTACTAATAACACACTGCATCAGCTCGCTTCCACCTGGCAGAGACCCCACATAACTCCTGCAAATATCTCACCCAAGCAAGCCAACACAGGGGGGAACAGCCAGAGTTCCCACCAGAAAAATACATGGACCACAATGAACCTCAGCCAGTGCCATCAGCAGCTCACAGCACGAAGCTGCTATCTCAGCACCTATTTTGCCTGGAGACATCTGTTAATGGAAGTATTGCAGATCATTTTAGTTGCCACCATCTCCTGGGATTCCCCTGCATGCTGCTAGCTCAGTATCTCGTGCTCCCTCCAGATCTGCCAGCCCCTCTACACCCTCCCACAGCTGGCCTGTCCCTGCTTTATGCATGTCTTGCCCATCAGTTCATGTGTTTGCATGTGAATCCTGTTTGACCTGCATTCTGCCAACATATTGTTAAAGCACAAAAGTGACATTGATTTTGTTGTACAGCTAAGAGCCTGTAAAAATACATGGTTGGGGCCCTGTTTCCCTCACACTTACCAGAAGAGCACATTCTCCAAGAAAACAACCCCAAACTTCAACAGAAAGCATTCAACTAATAACAGGCAACTCATTTTCTGGTGGCCCCCAACCAGGAAACAGCCCTAGCCATCAACCTCACCAAAGGCAGACCCACCAGGGAAATGGTTATATCACTTCAGCTCCCTTCTTCTTGGAATCACAGAATCTTTACAGTTGGAAAGAACCCTCAAGATCACCTAGTCCAACTGGTAGCCCTACACTACTCTTATCGCTAAATCATCCCCTGAAGAAACACATCTATCCTCTTCTTAAAAGCCTCCAGGGATGGTGACCCCACCACCTCCCTGGGCAGCCTATTCCAATATCTCACCACCCTTTCAGTGAAGAAATTCTTCCTAATATCTAATCTAAACCTACCGTGGCACAACTTAAGCCCATTCCCTCTAGTCCTGGAAGATGCTAGTGCCAATAGCTAGAGATGTTGGCTCTGGGCTCTCCCAAAACAAACCCACTGCAGCCCTTAGTAGGTCACCGTGAGCTAGCCTGAGCCTTACCCGTTGCCTTAAGTCAGCAGTAGGTCTTATAACCAAGATGAAGAACCTAACATCTCAACACAAAGCCACTGCTGCAGCCTGGGCACAGCAGTCCAGAGAGCACCACAACAGTCCCACAGCAGTCTCCACAAAACCAGCTTCTTAAGTATTACCAATCAGCAACTACAACACCACCAGAGGCAAAACCAAAAACACCTCCAAGGAGATTCACTGGACCATTTTGCAATGCACAGTTCAGCCATTTCATCCCCTACCTGAGGCAGCAAAATCTGCAGACAGTTATCCACAGGGCACACAGACATTGAACATGGAGCAGTATTTACCACACAGTCAAGAGAAGGTCCTCAGAGACCAATTTCTTGGAAAAAGCAAGCTGGGGAAGCAGCTGAATGAAATAGCTAGAGGAGCCTGGTGCCCATCAAGATTTAATGAGCACAGCTGCATAGAGCTGCCTGATCCCTATCACCTGGGGGAAGTGCAGCAATGCAAGAAGCTTCTGCCCCTCATGCCTGTGTCATGGCAGTTTGACAGGTGCTTTGGGCAGCACAGATGGCCAGCTTCAACCTGGGGTACTTCCTCAGGGTTTGCAACGAGATCTGTCCAAAAGAAGTGACTTAAAGACATCCCTGATGGTATCTTTCTCTGAGGAGGGAAAAAAAAAACCCACCAAACAAATAGAAAAGAAGCAGCCCTCCCCAACCTCTTTGTGTAGCACCAGGATGGAGTTTGAAGTGCTGGGTTCATGCTAGTGCTGCTGTGCTCTGCTTGCTAGCCCCCATTCCATGTGCTTTGCATCCCCATTTCCCCCAGCTCATTAAAGCCATGGCCATCCCAAATGTTCATCTGCAGGTTAATGATGCAGGGTGAGAGGAGGAGGATGCTTGATAACAGCAATTGGTGTCAGGCCCCTGGGAGAGTTATGCTGTAGAAAGCAAACAGTGATAGCTGGAGCAAGGGAAAGATGGAGATTGGGATCTGTGATCGTTCCACTTGCTAAATGGGAAGGAAAAGAAAATCTTTATCTCTGGAGTACAGAGCCTGGGGAGATGGAGATAAAGCAGCTCCATTGCATTGCAGCCTGTGATACCCACTCAGTTGCCAGGCTTTTCAAGCCATTATTTTAACTGCCCCCTTCCTGCCAGATTTAATTGGAAAATAAACAAGCAAGAGCCTTCAGAAGGAGAATCAGGAGCCGGGGATGTCTGTCCAGAGAGATTGATTCCATCGATCTGCCCTAATGAGGTCCACTCCTTGCAGGGGGTGATACAGCCCCAGCTTTCACAGGTGGCTGATGGTGGGACTGTAACTACATCCCTGACATCTTAGTTCTTGCTTTAAATATTAAGTAGAAAATAAAGAATAAATTGTATAGATCCACTATGACCATTGGGATTGTAGAAGAGAGAACAAAGCTATGTGAAACCCATCCCTGCTAACCACCTGCCCTTTAAACCACCCATTAAATTGAGGAACAAACTTCATAAAAGTAGCATTTTGAGCCATCAAGCCAACACAATTTACACAGGAAACTCATACCCAGGGAAATAAATGAAAGCAATAAAAACAAGCTAAAAGGGGACAGTTTATGAGTTTGAATGCATGCTGCCTCTCCCATCTTCTCCTTGCACATGTGTTTTGATTTTCCTCCCAAAATTGCTCATAAAAAACAGGGGAGCCCAAAGGAAGAGAAAACCATTAAGAAAAAAATTGCAGCACTCAGGCTATAGGAGAAGATGTAAGGTCTCAGTGTCCTCCCACCCAGCCCACCAACACACTCCTACCTGGAACCCAAATCCCCTCTTCTTAAATCAATAAGCCCTTTATGGTTTGTTTGTTTGCTTGCTTGCTTTTCACTGACTTTCCAAAGGTTTGCTAGGAACCTTATTATTGGCTTAATAAGAAAAGACTATTTATTAGTCTTGGGCTGTCCAAGTGTTATTTGGGCACAGGATTGATGCTCCTCTGCAGTTTCTAGAAGGCAGGACACATGGCAATATGAGAATAGAGACCTGAGTGCTCTGCAAGTGGGGATGCCTTCTTCTCTGATGTCTGCACGGTGATGCTCATCCATGAAAGAGGCTCCCTTTATACACATAAGCAAGTCATTACCTTCATCACCTCACTGAAAGTGTTGTCAAGCCCTGGAACAGGCTGCCCAGGGAAGTGGTGAGGTCCCTATCCTTGGAGGGATTTCAAAGATGTGTAGATGTGGTGCTGAGGGACAAGGTTTAGTGGTGGATTTGGTGGTGCTGGGTTAACAGTTGGGCATGATGATCTTAAAGTTCTCTTCCAACATAAACAGTTCTATGATTCTATGACTGCCATGAAGCATGGCCAGTTTAACAAATTACAGTCACTTTTCAGAGTAAATATCATTTTAAACAGGAGTTCTTCACTCAGGAGGGGGTATCAGCTTCCTTCAAGGATCTTTGGAGAAGGGGATGAGAACCAGAGAGATTGTTGTTGGCCTTGCGTAGGGTAAGAGGGAAAATGTGTTTCTGAATGTGAAAAACACACAAGGGAACTGCAGTTTCTTCCAGAAGAGTGGCACAGCTTGCAAATGAGTTACATTTTCTCTGGCCACAGCCACTAGCCCATGACTATGAAATAACCTTTCTTGATTACATAGTTTGCTCATGAAGGCTCCACTCTGAAATGAGCAAAGCCTGTAAAACACCAACCAGTCTGTAGGACATGGGACCTGGCCCCATGTTCTTATCTGCCTGCCAAACATTTTTCTTGATGAAATGCCTATTTTGAACATACCTCCTCTTCCCTCCAGCCCCATCCTTTCATCTCGACCCCCCTGTTCCAGCGTTGGACCTCAAACAGGCGGAACTGGCCCGGAGCAAAAGGCAGGAAAAATAAACAGAGACACACAGCATGCTGCCCCGCCCCAGCCTTTAGGGAGATAAAGCACCATTTCTTCTCTGCTGGTGAGACTGGTGGGAGAGGGAAGTGCTCTCCTCACGGGGCTGCTTTTCATGGGGGCTGCCTTTCATGTGGTCTGCTGATAATGCCTGATTCTAAAAACTCCTTGCAGTTCAAAAGCATCCAGATCCTGGAGGTTTGCATAGCCTGTTGCAGAAATGGCTTAATGAACCCGATGCCTGTCTCTGGGGACACCTGCATCTCTGGGGCTCTGTAGTCCATCTGTTCCAGAATAAACCCAAATTAAGCTGGCTATGGTCCCATCCGTTCCCTGGTCCCAGCTGGCAGCTTAGCGTCCTCCTTTTCGCAGCACCTCTGCTATCCTGGTGGGTAATGAACGCTGAGTTCAGTGCTTCCTGAGCCTTCCCAGCTGTTTTAACAACCCAAAACAAGGTGGAAGCACATCCCTCCCCTCTACACTTTGTCACAGACACTTAGAAAAACCAACAGCACTAAAAGCAGGTCTCACAAAATAATTCCCGGCAATTACCCCTAAAGAATGTGAAATATTTTAATTGGCTTTTCTTACAAAGTTGACTTTGTTGCATTTATTCCCAGGGAGTATTTTTCTTTCTCTGTATAAAAGACCTCCACAAAAATCCTGGAAGGGTTTGCAGAGCATGGCGTTCCTCAGTCAGACTTAGGAGAACCTGCTCTGCCCCAAAGAGAATTCTCATATAAGTATATTCTCATATAGGTTGATAAAAATATGTAGAATAAGGTTTATAAATCTGTATATGAAATATGCATGTGTTTGTAAGAGTAATATTGTAATAAATACATAAATAAAAAATAACTCGATATATGTTTCCTGCAAAGACATGTATTACATTAATGAATAAGCTACTAATTTATTAATTAAAGGTTTATTGTGGCTGTGGTGTTCGTGGCTGTTTGCAAAGCTAGCTACCCTGTTACACCCTACGTTTTGGAAGTGTTTTTTGATTCCCCTCCCCCACCTTGTATTCAATGTTGTTTGCTTTTCTGCTTCCTTCCAGGCATTTTTAAATGGCTCACAGGGTCTCCAGCAGCTTGGCAAAGGCTCTGTCACTCTGATGCTGGGGTCAGACAGCACCTGGGGCTCTGCAGACCCCCCAGCCTGGCAGAGTGGGAGCAGGGAAGGAGGAACACCTCCTCATTACTTGGCTTCATGGAGAAGTATTTCACAAAGAGCTGCTCTGAGCTGCTGAATGAGCAAGCTCATGCTCATGCCTCATAATGATGAGACCCTTTAAGCTTCATATTCTTCTTTACCTGTCTGCAAGGAAATGCACCTACTGTTGCCATAAGTATAGTAACAGTAGTTAGAAACTATATGGCTTTAAACTAAAGGAGGGGAGATTCAGGCTAGATAGAAGGAAGAAGTTTTTTATGCTGATGGTGGTGAGACACTGGCACAGGCTGCTCAGAGAGGTGTTAGAAGCTCCATCCCTGGAACCATTCAAGGTCAAGTTGTACAGAGCTGTAAGCAACCTGATCCAGTTGAGATATTCCTGCTTACTGCAGGGGGGTTGAACTAGATGACCTTTAAAGGTCCTGTCTCACCCAAATCGTTCTATGATTCTATGATTCTACATAAAGCAACATCCTCTTCCTGGTACTTTGGATTTTGTTTCCGTTACAGCCCTGCTAATTCCTGCTTCTTGCAAGAGTTTCAACACTGGCCACTAAGCATCTTTCAAGAATATTTACCTGGTAAATATTCCACTCAGCTCTGACAGTATTAAGATTTTCTTGCTTTAAAAGTAGATGGACCTGATGATTTCTTTCAAGCAAAATGATTCTATGATTCTATAATATATAGCTTAATATCCACCAAGGTGTGGCTGTAAATGTTCAAAACTAAAGCACACTCATGCAGACATGCAACAGTCTCTCCAGTGCTCACGTTTGGCATTAGCAGGAGTTATCCCAGGTCTGCATTGGCTAAATTCCCCCAGTTTTGGCAAGCAAAACATATTACCCCATCCCAAGAGCCTGCCCACTGTGCCAGGTGCCGCTTCTCACCCAGGGGAGCAGGCAGTTCACTGCACACCACCCATTCACCATGATGTCCTTGAGGATGTCCCCAGAGGAAGCCCAGTTCCTCCTATTCTTCTCCAGTTGCTGCTGCTGGCGCAGGTGTCCTCCCCCCCTTCCCCAGCCCCATTGTCCCTTGTCCCAGCCTTGGGGGTTTGCACAAACAGCAGCTGCTGATGTCAAGCAGACGGTACATGTTTCCTTCTTAGTCTTGGAGGAACTTTTTTAAAGCAGTTCCTTCAGGAAGACATTTTATTTATTTATTTATTTTTGCATTTCATATACTTTTTAAGCTCTATATGCCATTCAGCAGGATTTCTGTTCTCCAAGAGACAATATGGTTTGGATTATTATCTGAAACAGGGGTTTATAGATGTGTTCAGCCATGGGAGTTGAGAAACATAATCTCTTTTCACTTAAAAACTGGGACTCTGGTCAATTTTCAAATGGGAACATCATCCTAACTGCAAAAAAAGTCCAAAAAGCTTGGTGTATTAGAAACAATAGAAGCATGATGAGATAACTCACCAAAACCTACTCTCTTGCCAAAACCGTGGGTAAAAATATTAGCATAATCTTTGCAGATGAAGACCTTACTAAAAAGTTTCCTGCCCATGAAATTGTAGCCAGCCCACAAACACCTCTAGTAAGAACATTCAGACAGTTACTGGGGAAAAGAATATAAGGTCACTTAAAAAGTTATTTGCTGTATTCTTGCAAATCAAAGGAAAGGATCTGATAACTTGGTCTTGAAAGAGAAGTCCTCTTCCCTGGGACAGGAGCCCTGACTTCCACACTGGTCTCCTAATGAACATCACCAGAAGGTCATTAATTCATCTGCTGGAGTGGCCCCTTAGATATGCACCTAGACATATTTTGTTTTTTTTCCCTAACTCCAGTTTGGAAATGTCTGGAGGAGCTATAGTTAGAAGTGACCACTTTTTGCCTATGGAACTTAGCTGAACAAAAAATGCTTGTTTGGGCCACTGAACTAGTCAGTTGAGCACTGCACTTATGTGAGCATTTCAGCTGGAAAGAGCCAACACTAGCAGTGGTTTTATAAAAGCAAAGACATGTACTGGTTTAGTAGAAAGGAAATGCTTTTGTGTTGAGTTTTCTGCTTTTGTGCAAGTTGGAAGAAAATTCTCCCCATTTCTAGCAGGAGGAAATTCTGAGTAAAAAACAATTTGAGGTGGCACCAAAGTACTTTTTTCCTTCCTAACAAAGTTTTTCAGTGTAGTCACTGACCCAAAATGCTCCAGTTTTGAAGCATCTTCTCAGCTCAAATAGAAGTGACACCTCTGTGTCACCTGAACAATGCCTCTCTCTCTTTTTTTTAGTGAAACTACTGCCACCCAGGAGCCTGGCAAGCTGGAGACACTGGTGGAGGGGCTCCAGCTCCTGTCCCCTCCTCCTTTGCAAGGAAGGTCTTTGCAACCTTCATATGTGCTAAGACCCAAACCCCAGCATCAGTCACAAAAGCCAAACCTCAGCACCCATTCCAAGACTCAAAGCCCAGCCATGATCTCTGCTGTTAGCCAGAGGACACCCTGGTGACCTGAGCTCTTCCATGAATACTGTACGTGAACAGGTCTGGGGAAGAACACCACAAATCTGCAGTCTTCAGTATTAGGATTTAAAAAAATCTTTTATGTTTAGGGTGTAAAGGATGGAAGCAAACAAGAGAGCTTCTTGATTTTGTTCATCATCTGGGTTGCTGTCACTGCCATAGCTAACTGAGCTAACTCAGTATACAAAAAGCAGATAAATCAACAAACATTGAATTCAGGGTTATGACAGATGCCTGCCAAGCAGGAAAAGATAAGAGAGAGCCCGAGGTCAAGGAGTTGAGGTTTGAGCTAGGTGCCGTGAAAGGGAATCTCCAGGAGAAGATCCTGGGGATGCAGAGTGGGCAGATGATCAGAAGAAGACCCTGGGGATGCAAGAGGGCAAGTGGACTGTCAGAAGAAGATCTTTGGAGTGCAGAAGGGCAGGTGGACCACCAGCAAGGGAAACAGAATTAGCCTTTTTGAAACTCATAAGTTTTTTTCTCACTTGCTGTATCCTCCCTCACAGTACACGTTTTAGAATGAATAAAACACCCACATTACTTGACGTGTAAAACATGTCATCAAACTACTCTCACTGTTCATTTTCACCCAAGAGTCTCCAAACAGCAAGTGGAAAGCATAAAGAGCACTGTGTCTGGAGATATCACCCTCCAGTCCTCCCTTCTTCAAGGCAAGCCCATTAATCTCCACCATCCATAACTTTGGCATCATCCCAATGTCTCTGTTGGATGGAATTTACTTGAAAAGGTTAATTTTAAAGTAAAATAAAAGATAATGGCTCCAAACCATGCCCAGGGTGAGCAGATGTGCAAAATGCTGGTTGGCACATGCACACAACTGTGTTACAGGCACGGCTGTGACACCTCAATGGTGAGCCTACCAGCCAGAGGCAGAGAAATCACCATGTTGCTTGGCATGTTCTGATCTGGAAAAGGATAACCACAGCAAATTCTGCACCAGTAAATAGTTAATTTAAATGAAAAAAAATTTTAAATTTCCACTCATGCTGCTGAAGTGCTTTTGGATCCTAAAACACTGTTGCAGAGATGCTGCTTCAAGCCCTTTTAGGGGCTTTTACGAGGTGTTTGTTTGAATATCTGTGTGCTCTATTAATGCCTTTTTCCTTTTTCTAATGACCTTATGCAGAGCCACTGACATCAGCCAAGCCCAGCCCTAGACCAGCTTGGGGTCAAGTGATCAGCAAGGTATTAATGCAGAGCATCACAGAATCAACCCTCACTTGTGTGATGTCAGGGCAGCATCTGCCCAACTCTGGCATGGAGGGTTTGCTCCAGCCAGCATCAGGGTCTGGTTGAGCTTGCCTCTTTCCTGGCAGCCTGGACCTTCCCACGACCTAGCTCCTATTTCAGGGCTTCTCCATCTATTTAAAGCATACAAAGAAGGGGAAAAATGCACTGGAAATGTAGCTTGCGCATGAGACGCTGCGCCAAATATTCAGTTTGCTGATAGCAAGGGATCCCATGACTACTTATTTTTACTTTTTGGGGTTTTTTTCCCCCCTTTTTAGCAATACATGCTTAAAAACTATTAGGCCCTATTACGGATTAAAAAAATAACCTCCTGAACGAACAAGTAGATCAAGCCATTGAAAATCAAAAAACCCCAGGAACTCAGCTATTTTCTCCAGCAGAAAAACATCACTGGCCAAAACACAGTGATCCCCTTTGCAGCCAAAGCATTGGGATGAGAGCGAGGAGCTGGTCTTGCTGGGGGAAAGGGGAAGCCGGCGAGGTGACCGTCACCAACAAACAGCCACGCTACAGGAAGTCATAGCCTCCGGTGATAAATAGGAGACCCAGGAGCACAGGATGCACGTAGGGCGAGCTCGGTGGGACGAGGGGATGTGAGCTGGCAGCCAACGAGTCCCGCCGTCCGTCTGTGTATCCAAGTCGGCGGCAGGATGACCATTGCTTGTCTGCCGCTGCTGGTGCTGGTGCTGGTGCTGGTGGTACTAGGATCTAGCGGGGAGGACGCTGAAGTGGTCTGTGCTGGCAATGCGTGCTACACTCTTCACCGGGCTGAACTGGGTTGGAATGCTGCCCAGGAACGCTGCCGGCACAACGGCGGTAACCTGGCTCCGGTACGCAGCCCCAGCGAGGCTGAGCAGCTGCGGGAGCTGCTGGCAGCTGCCGGCTGGCCGGGCCCAGCGTGGATCGGGCTGTCGCTGTCACGGGGGCGCTGCGTCCAGCCACAGGAACCTCTACGGGGCTTCACTTGGGTGGCCGGCGGTGAACCTGGTAACTATTCAGCGTGGCTGTCCGAGCCGGCCGTCACCTGCCTCAGCTCCCGCTGTGTCAGCCTGCGGCCGGACGAGCTGTCGGGCATCGCCGGTTGGGCTGACCGCCCGTGTCGGACTCCGCTGACTGCCTTCCTCTGCAAATTCAGCTTCCGGGGGATGTGTGGTCCCTTGCCGCTGGCTGGACCCGGCCGGGTCAGATACACCACCCCCTTTGGGGTTCGCAGCCTGCGGCTAGCGGTGGCCCCCTTTGGCGCGTTAGCCGAGGTCGAGTGCGAAAGGGGTGAGAGTCAAGCCTTCGCTCTCTGCAAGGGGCCGTTGGAGGGGGGTGGCTTTTCCTGGGACCCACCCGGACCTCTCTGCCCTGCCGCCTGCACCTACCGCAATGGGGGCTGCCAGCACCTATGCCTGGAGATGCCAGGGGAACCCCCACGATGCACCTGCCATCCCGGCTACACCTTGGCTGCTGACATGGCCTCCTGCTTGCGCGAGGATGCTTGCCTCCCCAACCCCTGCCAAGGGACCTGCTGGACCCAGCCCAACGGCTTTAAGTGCGGCTGTGAGGCTGGCTACACTCTGGCACCCGATGGCCGACACTGTCTGGATGTGGATGAGTGCCTGGATGGGCCCTGCCAGCACGAATGCCATAACACGGCTGGCAGTTTCATCTGCCTCTGCCGGCCTGGCTACCGGCCAACGGGGCCAGGTGGCCGCAATTGCCATGATGAGGATGAGTGTGCCCAGGTGGGCATCTGCCCGCAGCTCTGCCTCAACGTCCCCGGCTCCTTCCACTGTGCTTGTCGGCCCGGCTACCAGCGCCAGCCTGGCAGTGGTGATGCTTGCCTGGACGTAGATGAGTGCCTCCGGGACCCCTGCCCCGGGGCCTGCCGCAACCTGCCTGGCAGCTTTGAGTGCCTCTGCCCACCTGGCTTCCTCTTAGAGGAGGATGGACGTGGCTGCCGCACTGTACCCACTGATGGAGACAAACCCACAGGGACCTCCAACAGCACCCTGCAGACCACGAGCATCCCATGGACCATGGGCATCCCACGGACCACAGATGCTTCATGGACCACAGGCATCCTCCAGACCTCGGGCATCCCCATCCAGGCAACACCACCTCAGGCCCCCACGGCTGTAGGATCAGCACCCGGTGCTGAGCACAGTGCTGACGGCCCCAGGCTGCTCCTCTACTACATCCTGGGTAGCCTGGTAGCCATCCTGCTGCTGCTGGCCTTTGCCCTGGCCCTTGTGGCTTGCAGGAGGAGGGCAGCCAAGCATGAGAAGCGACCAGCGAAAAATGCAGCAGATAACTACTGCTGGGTGCCCGAGCAGCCAGAGAACCATGGGGTGGGCAGTGAACACAGGTAACAGCACCTGGGGCAGTGAGGAGGGGAGTAGAGTGATCCTAGAAATTAAAACTAAAAGGGAAGGGGGCTATGCTGTCTGTTCATGGGTTTGCATGGCTGAGAGCCTGTTCTGGGGTTGCTTGCAAAGCAGGAGCTGATCTTCCCCACAAAGACAGCCCAGATCAGCCCTGGGGTTTATAAATCAGTCAAGGGAAGGGTTAACAAAGACAGTGCCTTGAGGCTGTGATGGGGTTGAATTTGCCTTCTAGGTCTGCTCCTCAGCTCTGCAGAACCTCACCATGGTTAAAACCAGCAAATTCTCAGTATTGATTTGTCTTCCTGAAAGAAAACATTTAACTTCATTTTTATTTGGTCTCCACTCTCCTGTATTTGAAATGGTGACAGGCAATAGCAGCAGCTTCTCTGCCCTGCCCCTGCAGCCGCCCCAGTCTTTTGCCATCCCCAAAGCAAAACTAGAGCAGGCAGCCTGCCTTCAACCCTTGAGTTTGTCTTGTTCTTATCAAAATTGAAAGTCTTAACATGTTTCAACAGAACTGGTCTCTGCAGCCACAAGCAAGGAGTTCTTTCAGGCAACTTCCCCTGCAAAGTATACACTGGATGTTGTCTGTTTGCTAATTATTATATGTAAAACTTTGAAATGCCCTTCAAAGCAAATGCTTTCTGAGGGAGAAGTCATTCCCCGGTCCTCCCCAGGTACCTAACTTCATCGAGCTGCTTATTCTCAGCCCTTCCTGACAACAAAGTCTCTTTGAGGTGTTTCATCATGAATCCTCCTCAAGAAAGTGAGGGGCACAGGGGCTGTTCCTGCTTCCTACCCACAGTGCTAATGCTCTACAAGGCTAAAAGGTGCTCAAAACCAGCAGGCATGTGATTTGGAGGGTACATCGGTTTCCTGAAGTCTGTGCTGGTTTAGTTGTGTACTTGAGGCTTAATTGCTACAGAAAAGGGATCTGAACACAAAGGAGTTTGCTGGAGGCAGCGACCTGCATCCTGTTCTTCTATGTGTGGAGGAAAACCCTTTCCTGCTATTTTTTTGTCTTCATTTCACCACTGTAAAACAAAAACTTAAGAAAAAAACCACAAAAAACAACCAAAAAAACCCCCAAGAACCACCAAACCTAAACTAACACAGGAAAATGTAGCTGATAAAAATGTTTGTCATGTTCTGGATGTGCTTCCTTTTCCCCACACAGTGGCTGGGAGCAGTGGGGAATGCAGCAGCAGCTTTCCTGGCAGTCCCACAGAATAATTCCTACCCAGTCTGTGTTGTGACAAGTCAGCAAAGCAGTTTGCATACATGAATAAATTAAGGCAATGAATAATCCTCCCCAAATCAGCAAGACAACCTACATTTGTGAGATAACGGTGCCTGCGCTATTGAGCGATGCCAACTCAGGGTCTGCAGAGGGAAAATACAGTTGCAGCGATATGCATCACCTTGCAGGGCTTTATAGGGAGCTGAGCCATTTTCCAGATGTTAACAGAGGTGTCTCTGCCTTATTTTTCAGTTAAGGTATCAATTAATTTCTGTATACAAAGAAATTGCTGTATATGAGAAAGGGAAAAGGAAGTATAAATGTAGCTCAGACCTGGTAGAAACCTGAGAGGTGTTATTTATTCCAGAAATTCATAGAATCACAGAATGGTTTGAGTGAGAAGGGAACTGTAAAGGTAATCTTGTCCAACCCACCTGCAGTAAGCAGGCACATCTGCAACTAGATCAGGTTGCTCAGAGCCTCATCCAAACTGGCTTGGAATGTTTCCAGGAATGGGGCACCTACCACCTCTTTGGGCAACCTGTATCAGTGCCTCACCCCTCTCAGTGTGAAAAATGTCTTCCTTGTATCTACTTTGAATTTCCCCTCTTCGAGTTTAAAATCATCATTCATTGTCCTGTCACAACAGGGCCTGCAAAAAAGATTGTCCCCATCTTCCTTAAAGGTCCCCTTTAAGCATTGAATGGTGCAAGAAGGTCTCCCTGGAGCCTTCTCTCTTCCAGGCTGAACAATCTGAACTCTCTCAGCATGTCCTTACGGCAGAGATGGTCTAGCCATCAGACAATTTTTGTGGCCTCCTTTGGACCTGCTCCAACAGGTCAGTGTCTCTCCTGTGCTGAGGACTCCAGAGCTGGATGCAGCACTATGGGTGGGATCTCACCAGAGTGGAGCGGAGAGGCAGAATTCCCTCCCTCAACCTTCTGGCCATGCTGCTTTTGGGTGCAGCCCAGGATACAGCTGACTTCTGGGCTATGAGTGCACATTGCTGGGTCATGTCCAGCTTTTCACCCACCAGTACCCCCAGTATCTTCTCTGTGGGGCTGCACACAATCCCTTTATCCCCCTGCCTATATTGGTATCAAGGATTGCCCTGACCTCATGAGGTTCACATAGGCCCAGCTGTTAAGCCTGTCTAGATCCATCTGGGTAACCTCAGTAAAACCTACAAATCCTGATTTCTCTTAGGACCTTTGTGTATTCTGGTGGTGTGTACTGTATTGCTACTGGAGTATGGTAGTGAATCCAGCCTAGGGAAGACACATTTATTCTTAGATTTGGTTTGGATTCTCTCCGTTGGAATATTTCCTGGTGTAGCATCCTTCACCCTGGTGCAATTACACCTGGATAATCTCCTGTCTCCCTTTCTTCCTGCTACAAACCCACCAGGAACGCTTTGATCAGTGTCCTCGTTAGGACCCAGTGAATCCTGTGGGCTAAAGCAGATAGAAACAGGACCAGACAGTTTGGTACAGTCAGAGGGGAGAGCTTTTACTGTGGTGGCCAGGGCAGCTACCTCTGCTTCCCATTCCTGCCAAAGAAATGTGCCATGATAAGAAAGACCTGTAATTGTCCTGAGATGCTCTGTACATATCAGCTGGTTTATAAAGAAGTACAGGTTACATTTTTACAGTCCATAATTAAGACTCACCTCATCCTTTGCTGAAATGGCACCTCAGGACTTTATCGCCTGCATGGCACTGGCACAGCTCCAGAGCCTTGCACTTGCCTTTGATGACAAAGATGAGGTTATCCCAACTGTATGTTGCTTTCCTGATGAAACACCAATAAAATCTAAACTGAATGCATCTTCAGTGGTTTTTAATAAATATATGCAGTATCTATTGTTCAGGTGAATGAAATGCTTACATTTCCTACAGTGGTGGACAGCACTATCATCTATCAGTGCTCATCCTGCACGTAGTGAAGTGAGGGGGGATCTCTCTCCTTCATAGGCACTGCTGTCCTGAGCAAGGTCCATTCATTCCATATCTAGTAAGGCCATGAGGTTGGGGCACTGAGATGATCTCAGTTTGTTCCTAATCCCATGAGCAGGGTCCTGAGCCTGCAAAAAAGTTCTGACAGTTACAAGCAAGGTCTTAAGACTGCCAGCAGTCCCAAGGCCACAATTAATCCAACTTATTTCAGCATAGCTCTGTATGAGAGCTACATCCATGATATGCACTGTCAAAAAGGCCATCCTTAAAAGGGAGGTCACAAAGATGGGGGAAAAACCTCAATGACACAAAACTCCACTGGTATCACCCATGTCTGCAATGGTGTTCGTGTGGTGTTCTACCAGTTACTGACATAAATAGTATTTAAAAACAAGAAAACACTAAAAAAACCCCCAGGATACTACATATTTTTTCCAGAGTTATCCCACATGCCTTAGGAAGTTCCTATGGGGTTAAAGCACTGGAGCCTCTGCAGGGAGTGGGGGTGGATCCCTGCTGAGGACCTGCCAGTGGTGGAATGATGGTTACATTCATGCTGAGAGACCTCCAGCCTGCTGTTACCTTTAATCCTATTTTGCTTTGCCAAGTTTGGAGCACATCAGGTGGAGTTCCCCCCGCAAGAGCCCCATGGATAACCCAATAAACCAAAGTCATGTAGTAAGTCAGCCACCCCCTGGGATAAAATTTTTACCTGTTTCTGGAAAAGGTGCTGTGAGGAAACATTCAGAAAAAAGGTATGACTACTGTTAAAAATATCATCCACAAGATACCATGCTTCTTCCTTCAGATCCCACAAAGAGGCAGCCACTGCAATAACAAATGCTTTCCATGTCTCCTCATTTCCTCTTTTTGTTATTTTTATCTTTTCAATATTTCTTGGCACTTGGCTGTCCTGAGCTGTTTTGAGACTGCTCAGCCAAGCTCATGTCTCACAGAGCAGACTGAAGCAGCACTGGTGACAATTTGACAAAGGTAAAGAGCCAGCCTGTGGTAGACGGAAGATCATGGAATCATTCAACTTGGAAAAGACCTTTAAGACCATCGAGTCCAACCAGGTCACCACTAAACCATGTCCCTCAGCACCACATCTACATACCTCGAAATCCCTCCAGGAATGGTGACTCCACCACTTCCCTGGGCAGCCTGTTCCAGGGCTTAGCAACCCTTTCTGGTGAAGAAATGTTTCCTAATGTTCAACCTAAACTTCCCCTGACCCATGATCCTTTGGCTTTTCTAAGGGAAAATCCAGCCCCAGGTGCCTCAACATCTTGGAGATGTTGCAAGGCTTAACAGAAAGCTCAAGGGGAAGGATGACAAGTAGTAGTTTAACTTAAACACACAGAGAGCAATTGTTAGACACAGTAGGATGCATCATTTTCATATTGCTATGTTCTGTAAAACAGGAGATTAATCTGAGCTAATACTTATTTAGCTTGCCAGAATACTGTAAACTAGAGGAAGATTCAATCTTGCAGTTAGCAGTTCTGGTACTCACCTAACTCAGAAAGGCAGACACAGAAGCTTAGATATAAAGACATGCTCAGTGACAACATATGAGATGCACCGAATTTCTCTGTCCTTGTTGGGCTATGCCATTACCCCAACAATTAAGGATAAGAGTCTAATGCCCTTAAATAAGCACAAATTCCAATATTTTCCAGGTGGGGTCCTGACAAGGACCTCTCTATCCCCTCTATATTGGGATACATGTAAGTTTTACAGAAAACACCAATTAATTTAGCCATGTTAGCCTGGGGCAGGGGCACAGGAGTAGGACATGACAGAAAGAGAGGTCCCAGGTGAAGGGGATGGGAGGAGAAGTCACACACTTGCCATGGCAGATATCACAAACATTCAACATTAGCAGGCTTTAATCCCTGTGGGAAAGGGCACTGGCAGCTTTTCCTGGTTGTAGTCCAACAATTAACATCAAACAGTGAGCCAGAGCAAAAAAAAAATATAGGACCAGGACTTGTCTCAGCCCTACCACTGTTCTTAGATTGTATCTTCTGCATCCAGTGGCTCTAACAGAGCATAGAGAAGCGAGGGCACAGAGAAAACTGATTTAACAAGACTCACTCACCACCTGGTGTGACCTCCCCTTCTCTAAAACTGTTGTGAAGGAACCTCCCTGGAGGCAAACCCCGCCCTACATAATGCTCTTAATTAATGGGCAGTTAATTAAGCATCCTGCAGCAACACCCTTTTGCACTTTGCCTGGGTGCCTGGCTAGGCATTAACTCTTATTTTTGGCTCTGTTTATTTATCTGGTGATTCCTGGCCTTGAGATATTTTTCTCCTCCAGCAATTCCCGTTTTCTGTGAGGGATTCCTGTGGGAACATGGTTTGTCTGCAGGCAGACACCACGAAAATCAAAGGTCACCCAATTCGGGGAGAAGGAACTGTTGTGCAGATCCTGAGGGGATCACATGCAGACCACAGCTAGATGGGGAAGCAAGTATTGTCACTTAACAGTCTGCTTTGAATGATTATTTCATTGTGACATGACACTTTAAGATTAGATTGCTAAAGTAGAGCAGAACAGAGCACAGTAGTATGGAATCCCAGAATCTCAGCATGTTTGTGGTTGGAAGGGACCTCTGGAGATTATCTAGTAAAACCCCCCTGATAAAACATGATCATCCAGAGCAAGATGATCAGGATTGTGTCAAGACAGGCTTGGAACCTCTCCAGAGAAAAAGATTCCACAACTTCGTTGGGCAGCCTGTTCCAGTGGTCTGTTACTCTTACAGGAAATAATTTTTATCTCAAGTTCAACTGGAACCTCCTGGGTTCCAGTTTGCATCCATTGACCTTTGTCCTGTAACTGGGCACCACAGAGAAGAGACTGCTGCCATCCTCTTTCCCCCTGCATTTAGATCTTGATAATAATTGAGAAGATCTCAGTGTGCTCTTCTTCAGGCTAAACAGCCCCAGGTCTCCCAGCCTTTTCTCGTGAGAAAGATACTCCTGTCCTCTCATCATCTTTGTAGCCTCTGCTGGACCATTTCCAGTAATTCCTTGTCTCTCTTGAACTGGGGAGCCCAGAAGTGGACCCAGTACTCCAGATGTGGTCTCACTAGGAGAGAATAGAGGGGGAGGAGATCCTCCCTCAATCTGCTGATTGCATTCTTCTGAATGCACCCCAGGACACTTACTGACCACAAGAGCACACTGCTGGCGCATGGGCAACTTGTTATCCACCAGGATTCCCAGATCTTTTTCTGCAGAGCTCTTTTCCAGCAGGTCAACCCCTAACCTGTGCTGGTGCATGAGGTTATTCCTCCTTGGGGGCAGGACCCTACACTTGCCCTTGTTGATCTTCATGAGGTTCCTCTCTGCCCAGCTCTGCAGCCTGTCCAGATCTTGCTGAATGACAACACAGCCTGATGATGTGTCAGCCACTCCTTCCGATTTTGTATCATCAGCAAACTTGCTTAGGGTACACTCTGACCCTCTATCCAGGTCATTAATGAAGGTGTTGAACAAGACTGGAACCAGTCCTGACCCCTGAGGAACACCACGAGTTACAGACTTCCAACTAGACTCTTCACCACCAATTACAGCACACTGAGCTCAGTTGTTCAGACAGTTCTCAATCCACCTGTCTAGTCATCTAACCCACACTTCCAGGCTTTGCTAGGAGGATATTAGGGGTGGTATCCAAAGCCCAGCTAGACATCATCCACTGCTCTACCTCATCTACCCAGCTAGTCACATCATCCCAGAAGGCTATAAGATTGGTCAAGCATGATTTTCCCCTTCTGAATCCATGCTGACTACTCCTGATAACCTTATTTTCCTCCACATGCTTAGAGTTGACCTCCAGAATGAGCTGTTCCATCACTTTATCTCAATAAATATATAAGTATACAAATATATATATATGTGACTACTAATATAATGATGGGGTCATCTCAGATGAGTCAGGCTCAAGTGAAAGGTCCCTGTCCTGCTAACACAGCAGGCAGCCGACAATGCCTTGCAATCACTTTGCATTGTGGAGGAGCATGATTAATCTGCTCTTCATAAAGGAAAAGCAGGATGTCAGCAGGAAGGGCATTTCTGGGTCTGTGACTCAGCCCAGCAGGGCCATGCCAGCCAACGCCTCTCATGCTTAGAGGCTGCCAAGGGAAAAGATAATCTGAGTAAAAAAAATGTTAAAACATGATTCATCTCATTGCTCCTGTCCTGGTTATGTTTCCTAACTCTGCAAACTGGTGTCAATGGGGCAAGGACATCAGCTCAATGATCTCAGAGATCATTGTTTGGGAATAGTATAGTTTTTCCTGGAAATATTAAAAATATTTCTCATCACACAGCCTTGAAAAGGAATTTAATCTGGTTTAATGATTACTTTAGAAAAAAAACCCAACACAAATATTGTTCTTTTATTTTCCACTTATTACATTGTCTTATTTCTCTTTCCGTTGTTTGCCCTGACCTTTCACCCCTTATTTTCCTGCTTTCCTTCTGGAAACTCTCTATCTGACTCTCCACCCTGTGATCTAAGCAGAAAATGGTGTCTCTGATATTCCCCTTCTTAGAGATATGCAGATGAAGGTGCAAAAGAGGCTGAAGCCAGGTAGGTAGAAAGGCTTCAGTAGCATGAGCTACTCTGCTCCTGTTTCTATAAAGCTACCAAACCACATCTTATTTGGTGAGATTTTTATTATTCCTATTCATTTATTTCTACTTCTATTTCTATTATTTATTTTTCTATTTCTATCCTTATTCCTATTATTCCTATTTCTATTCCTACTCTTATGATTCCTATTCCTATTATTCGTATTTGTCCTGGTTTGGGTTAGAACAGAACTAATTCTGTTCAGTGATTTTACTTTTCGGTTAAAGCTCCTCTGAGAAACTGCTGAATACTAACAATATGTTTTCACAGACACTGTTATCACTTCTAGCAGTGATAAGGGCTAATGTTTAGATTTACTACCCAGGATTGGTATGCAAAGCAAGGTCGCTGCTGAATCTTGTGTCTCACATTGGGGGGTGCAGCGTAAAGGCTGCACCTTCAGGGAGGAGCAGACAGGACAGGTGACCCCAAACTGACCAACTAAAGTATTCCATCTCATATATGTCATATTCAATATATAAACGGGGGGTCAGTCCTCCCTTGCTAGGATTGCTAGATTATTCTCCCTTGCGAGATTGTTCTTCCTTTCTGGTCTTCCTCTTCTCCTGTGCTTTGGTGCTCAGCATCTGAGAACTCTGTCTGTTCTGCCCTCGATCCTGATACATATTTTCCTGCATCCAGTACCAGGATCCAGTGCCTGAGCCTGATTCTCATTTGCTGCTGAGGCCTACTGCCTCAGTATCAGTGATGATGTAGTTACCATCAGTGGGGGTTTGGGTTCAGTATTGGGTTCTGTACATATTTGTAAATATTTAATTTATCATTATTATTAAAATAGTTTTAGTTTTGTTTTCCAATACACAAGTCTCTCTGTGTCTCTTTTATCCCCTTTCCCTACCCATGGGGGGTGGGGGAGAAGCAGGGATAACGGGGAGCATCTGTCATTGGGTTGGTGGTTGGCCCAGCCTCTACCCTTGACAGTATTATTCTGGATTATTCTTACTCTTTTCCCCATTTTTCACCCGCAGCCTTGTGTGAGGTATGTGAACCATGCAGGGCTGGAAGAGAACAAGTCAAACCATCAGAGTTTAATAAAGTCTGCTCCTTGAAATGACTGCAGCAAGAAAACAGTGATTTGCTGCTCCACAGATGATCCGGAGGGCTAATTGCAGTGACCAACTCTTGTGGTAAAAACACTGCTCTCAAAATTGAACAAAATAGATCAGTGACAATGCTTTAGATTTGCTTTTCAGTTTTATTTTGCTCTTGTCTGTGTTCTGGCAGCAGAGGCAGATCCTCCAATGACAGAACCATGGAAAGGGACCAGTGGCCCGGAATTCAGCAGTGAGAGAGGGGAGCTGGGATGGGTCCCCTCTCCTGGGACTCAGCCCTCCTCTGGCAGTGGAGGAGCCAGGATGCTGTCCCAAAGCAAGGCACAGCACGCTGCTGGCCTTTCCACACCAATTTCTCTCATTTCCACACCAAGGCCAGGCATACCAACCCTGTTTATAGGCATAACTGATTTGCAAAGCTTGGGAGAAATCCCACTTTTTTTCCCAGTATCTCATCTTACCTCGCATCTTCTAGGATCACTTTGCTGGACTGCAAATCATAAGGCACATGGAGATGGTCGCTCAGCACTCTTCACACCACATCCTTCAAGCACAGGGAAGGGGTCTCCTAAGTCCCTCACTGCTAGAGCAGAAATCACTAAATCCTTGGGGACATCTCAGAATTTCTTTCCACTTTGAAAAACCCACTACTGCCAGTGGTAGACATCACCCAGCATTGTGACACCTTTTGGAGACTCCGTTTCATCCCCAGAGAAGGGCAAGACGTGGGAAAAGGGCAAGGGGTGGGTAGGCATGGCCATCTACCCTGTAGCCCCTGATCCCTGGAGGGTCTAGAGCACGAGTCTTATGAGGAGCAGCTGAGGGAACCAGGGTTGTTTAGTCTGGAGAAAAAGGAGGCTAAGGCGAGTCCTTCTTACTCTGTACAACTCCCTGAAAGCATGCCATATCCAGGTGGTTGTCAATCTCTTCTCCCAAGGAACAAGCGATAGGAGAAGAGGAAACCGCCTCAAGGAGGTTTAAGTCGGACAGTAAGAACGATTTCTTCCCTGAAAGGGTTTTCAAGCTCTGGAACAGGCTGCCCAGGGAAGTGGTGGGGTCACCACCCCTGGAGAGATTTAAAATACGTAAGGATGTGGTTCTGAGGGCCATGGTTTAGTGGTGACTTGGCAGTGCTGGGTTAACAGTTGGACTCGATGGTGTTAAAGATCTTTTCCAACCCAAACAATTCTGTAATTCCATGATTCTTTGACGGGAGATGAGGAGCCCAGCGGGGTTCAGATGTCTAGTTTCCCTCCTGAATTCCTTTTCAACAACTCGCCGCCCCTCCAGCGCTTTGCACAAGGAGAAAACACATTTTTTCCCCGGCTCTTCTCAGCCCCTAAGCTGCCGCAGACGCTAAAACAGCCGTCCCGGGGCAGCTCTCAGCTCCCCGGCTCTTGCTATTTTCCTGGGTCCGGGCGGAGCATCCCTGGGTTCGGGCGGAGTATCCGCGGTCCAGGCGGAGCATCTCGGGTCCGGGCCGTCCCTGGTCCGCCACCCCACCTGAGTTCAGCCCCCTGCTCGGCAGGGAGGAGCCGGCAGAAGGAAAGGAGGTTGGGAACGGGTGGGGACCGGTTGGAGGGGCAGGATTTACCCGGGATTTACTCCCCCCTTTCCCCCTCGGCCCCCCCGCCGCAATCACTCCGCGCAGCACCGGCGGCAGTGGCCAGTCCCCGGAGGCGCTTCTTTCCTGCAGCGGGGAGGGCCGGAGCGTTTATAAATTGGGGACCGGGAGAGAGACGAAATGCCAGAGATTTTCAGCACCGGCCGGTCCCTCTGCTGCTTGCCATGCGGCGGCTCCCGCTGCTGCTGCTGCTGGCCGCGCTGGGGCTGGGGCTGAGGCTCGGAGGGGAATCGGAGCCCGCCGCCCCCTCGGGTGCCCAGTGCTTGGAACACGATTGTTTCGGCATCTTTTGGGCGACGAAACCCTTCGCGGAGGCCAGCGAGACGTGCGAAGGAGCCGGGGGACACCTGATGACCGTCCGCTCCACCGTGGCCGAGGACGCCATCGCCCTATTGCTGCAGAACCGTAGCGGGAGGTTGTGGTTGGGGTTGCGTTTGCCCCTTTCTTGCACCAACCCCGCACAGCGCCTTCGGGGTTTCCAGTGGGTGACAGGCGATCGCCGCACTGATTACGCCAACTGGGCCCCGTCGGGTCAGCGGTGTGGGGAGCAGTGCGCTACCGTGTCTCAGGATCTGCGCTGGGAAGAACGCCGGTGCGAGGAGCCGGCCGATGGTTTCCTCTGCGAGTACAACTACGGGGGCAGCTGCCCTCGCCTGCCTGCCACTGAGGGGCTGCTCGTCACTTACACTACCCCCTTTGGTGCCCGCGGTGGGGACTTTTTGGCGTTGCCACCCCGCAGCACAGCCATTATTCCAGCGATGGGGTTGGAGCTTCGCTGCGATGAGGAAGGAGAAAGCGGGAAGCTGAGTTGGGGCCACAATTCCCCGGGAGCTTGGCCTTGCCGTCTTGCAAACGGGGGCTGCGAGGGGACGTGCAGTGAGGAGGGTGGTGGGCCACGCTGCTTCTGCCCCGATGGCAAGGTGCTGGGCCCAGATGGGCGCAGCTGCAGTTCGCCCTGCGCCGGCGCACGGTGCCAGCATCACTGCGTCGTCAACGGCAGCAGCTTCCTCTGCATGTGTAAGTCGGGATACCGGCTGGGTGCCGACAGCTACAGTTGCGAGGACGTCGACGACTGCGCTGTGTTGCCGAAGCTGTGTGAACAAGACTGCATCAACACAGAGGGTGGCTTCGAGTGCCGCTGCTACCGGGGCTATGAGATGCTGGATGGGCGATGCCGGCCTGTCCCCCACTGCTACGAGGCACCCTGCGAGCATCAATGCGAGGAAGAGCCTGATGGGTACCGCTGTAGTTGCTTGCCCGGCTACGCCATTGACCCCCAGGCACCCACCCGCTGCCTGCTTCACTGCAACAGCAGCCAGTGCCCAGCCAAATGCGACACATACAACCAGTCCTGCGAGTGCCCCGAGGGCTTCTTCCTGGACACCGAGGTTGATAGTAGACAGGTCTGTGTGGACATCGATGAGTGCGACATGAACTACTGTCAACACAACTGCACCAACCACCCTGGTGGCTACGAGTGTCACTGCCACGCAGGCTACCAGCTCCGCAATCAGAACAACTGCATCAAAATCTCAGAGGACATGGAGGAAGGGTACTCAGGGGGTTTTGGGACCACACCGCAGATGCCCACACCCAGCCGGACCCCACCAAAAGCAGAACACCACCACCCTTGTGTGCTGGTGGGCATCACCGTAGGTGCCCTCTCTGCAGCCCTGGCCCTGCTAGCCCTGGGCTACCACGTGGCAAAGAAACGCTGCAGACCCCCCACCACCATGGATTACAAGTGCAGTGGTCCCCATGAAAAGGAGATGGGACTTCAGCCAGTTACCTCGGGGTGTGCCACCTCAGGCCAGAAACTGTAGGGGGAGTGGGATGGACAGGAGAGGTAGACAGAACTGGGTAACATTTACTTGCTCCCACACCCAATTTTTTAATGATAATTTGGGAAAAGCTGTCATTGTCCCCACTTCCAAATATACTCACTGCATTCCAGCCAGCTCTTGCAATACCAGAGAGTGGGGAAGGTGGAAAGCAGGGTGTGCTGCTCAGGTTCTGCTCCCTTCAGCTTTCCTTTTTCTGAGCCCATCAGGGAAAACCCCTATGTTTTACAGGAGGGACACCTCCATCTGGAGCTGACTGTTTAAATTCGTGTTAGTGTGGGGCAAGAGCTCACATGCTATGGCTGGCCAAGTCACCACAGACCATGGAAGGTTGCCTGACCGATTTCCCCTCCTTTTGGCTCGGAAGCTGGGCTGGGCATGAGGGTTTTCCCAGGGTGGTAAGGAGTTGGGATCCTTCTGCTTTCATCTGGGTTGGGTTTAATGTTTTTTAAGCTGATGGGTGATGGAAGGAGCAGAGTTCTTGTGGTCAGCACTTTGCCTCCCTCCTCTGCTCTCCTCCACCTCATCAGCAGAAACCTCTGGTTTTCTTTCCCCCTTCCATCTCTTTCCTCTCAGCTGA